>CM044003.1:45277896-45877896 GCA_024085815.1 Flaveria linearis | reverse complement strand
GAGACGGAAGGACAGGTTAGGCGAACTGTCCAATGTTCAGTTGAGTGCAGGTTGTTCTGCTGTGGTTCTGAACAAACTACCAAAGAAGTTAGCAGATCCCGGGATCTTTACAATCCCATGTTTGTTTGGTAGTGACACTCAGAGCCGAGGATTGGCAGATTTAGGTGCTAGCATCAATTTGATGCCTTATTCTGTTTACAAGAAGCTAGACCTAGGTGATCTGACCCCTACACACATGACACTCTCTCTTGCTGACCGATCGATTAAGTATCCACGGGGTATTGTTGAGAACCTTCTAGTGAAGGTTGATAAGTTTGTGTTCCCTGTGGATTTCGTCATTCTTGATATGGAGGCTGACGATATTGTGCCTCTCATTTTCGGCCGCCCGTTCCTTCGCACTGCCAAGGCACTCATTGATGTCTTTGATGGCAAGATTACTCTTCGTGTGGGTGACGAAAATGTCACATTCGATGTGCTCAAGTCTATGAGACATCCCGGTGATCTGGACGATTTTAGTGATCCATGCCATTCCGTTTACTTCATCAATTCTTTCATTTCTAGCATGGATCACTGTCTTGATTACATCTGTGGAGTAGATTTGGTTGTTGATCGGGAGAGAGAGGAGCTTGCAGTAGTTGAGGAGGAGTCTCCATTGTTTTTGGAGGCATTGGAGATTAGTGAGGATAGAGAGGAGAGTAGGAGACCTTCCTTAGAGTCACCGCCACCTTTAGAGCTTAAGGTCCTGCCCTCCCACTTAGAGTATGTTTTCCTTGGAGATGAGTCGACTTTGCCTGTCATTATTTCTTCTAAGTTGACGGAGGAAGAGAAGACTCAGTTGCTTGATGTGCTCAAGGCACATACGCAAGCCATTGCCTGGCGTTTGTCTGATATTCAGGGCATCAGTCCGGCTTACTGCACACATAAGATACTCATGGAGGATGAGTATAAGCCGGTGGTCCAGCCTCAGCGGAGGCTAAACCCGAAGATGCAGGAGGTTGTGAAGAAGGAGGTGCTGAAGTTGATGGATGCGGGGTTGATTTACCCCATTTCTGATTCTCCGTGGGTGAGCCCGACTCAGGTTGTCCCTAAGAAGGGAGGGATGACAGTGTCATGAATGAGAAGAACGAGCTCATCCCCAGTCGCACGGTCACTGGTTGGCGTGTCTGTATCGATTACAGAAAGCTGAATGATGCCACCAGGAAGGACCATTTCCCCCTTCCATTCATTGATCAGATGCTAGAGCGTTTAGCAGGCCAGCAGTTTTACTGCTTCCTGGATGGCTTTTCAGGTTACTTCCAGATCCCTATTGCTCCAGAGGATCAAGAAAAGACCACCTTCACTTGTCCCTATGGTACATATGCATACCGTAGGATGCCATTCGGCTTGTGTAACGCTCCAGCTACATTCCAGCGTTGCATGGTAGCTATCTTCCAGGACATGATCGAGACATCCATGGAGGTCTTCATGGATGATTTTTCAGTTTATGGAAGCTCCTTTGATCAGTGTTTAGGTAATCTCGAGAGGATGCTGAAGAGGTGTATTGAGACGAAGTTGATGCTCAACTGGGAGAAGTGTCACTTCATGGTGACCGAGGGAATTGTCTTAGGTCACAAAGTTTCGAGAGAGGGTATAGAGGTCGATAGGGCAAAGATTGACACTATTTCTAGACTTCCACCACCCACTAGTGTCAAGTCCATTCGCAGTTTCTTAGGTCATGCAGGTTTCTATAGGCGCTTCATTAAGGACTTTTCAAAGATTACTCGTCCCATGACCCGTCTTTTGGAGAAAGATGTTCCATTCATCTTTGATGAGGAATGTCTTAAGGCTTTTGAGTTTCTCAAGGAGCGGTTGGTTAGTGCTCCTATCTTGGTTTCCCCCGACTGGAGCTTGCCTTTCGAGCTCATGTGTGATGCCTCTGATTATGCAGTCGGGGCTGTTCTTGGTCAGAGGAAAGACAAGCATTTCCACCCCATTTATTATGCTAGTAAGACTCTTAATGATGCCCAAGAGAATTACACCACCACGGAGAAAGAGCTTCTAGCAGTTGTCTTTGCCTTTGACAAGTTTCGTTCGTACCTGGTCCTTTCCAAGACTACTGTTTTCACGGATCACTCGGCATTGCGATACCTTTTCGCAAAGAAAGATGCCAAGCCTAGGTTGATTCGATGGATTCTCTTGCTTTCCGAGTTCGACATAGAGATAAAGGATAAGAAGGGAGCGGAGAATGTGGCTGCTGATCACCTCTCCCGATTGGAAGATCCGGGTAGAGAGGAGATTCGTGAGGAGGCAATCGGAGATAAATTCCCTCATGAATCGATAGACTTTATCGAGGCTGAGAGGCAAGGTATGCCATGGTTCACGGACCTGGCAAATTACCTTGCAGATGGAGTAGTAGTTAAGGGGATGACCACTCAGCAACGTAAGAAGTTTTTCAGGGATGCGAATCGTTATGTTTGGGATGACCCATTCCTGTATCGGATAGGAGGAGATCGAGTGCTGAGGAGGTGTGTGAGCAAGGAGGAGGGTTTGGAGATCCTCAAGCATGTTCACACGGGCCTGACAGGAGGCCATCATGGTCATCACACCACGGCTCAGAAGGTATTTGACTGTGGTTTCTATTGGCCTTCAGTAGTGAAGGATGCTCTTGACTTCGTTAAGAGGTGTGATGCTTGTCAACGCACCGGAAACATCTCATCCAAGGATGAAATGCCCCAAAACCCGATTCAAGTGATAGAGGTCTTTGATGTTTGGGGCATTGACTTCATGGGACCATTCCCTTCCTCCAAAGGGAATAAGTACATCCTCGTGGCGATTGACTATGTCTCGAAGTGGGTTGAAGCTCAAGCTTTGCCCACTAATGATGCCCGAGTGGTGGTGAGATTTCTTAAGAAGTTGTTTTGTCGATTCGGTACTCCCAAGGCGCTTATAAGTGACCGTGGCACTCACTTTTGCAACACCATCATGGAGAAGGTGTTGGCCCGCTACGGAGTCGCTCATCGACTGTCCACCGCGTACCATCCGCAAACAAGCGGTCAAGTGGAGAACGCAAATAGGGGAGTGAAGAGAATTTTGGAGAAAACCGTTGGGAAGAGTCGGAAGGATTGGTCCGACAAGCTAGATGATGCACTTTGGGCGTTTAGGACAGCCTACAAAACACCTTTAGGAACTACACCGTTTATGATGTTTATGGTAAGGCGTGTCATCTTCCCGTTGAGCTAGAGCATAGAGCTTTTTGGGCCCTTAAGACGGTTAACCTTGACCTCACAGAAGCCGCAAGGAAGAGGTTCTTTCAAATCCATGAGTTGGAGGAGCTTAGGGATGCGGCTTACTCCCGATCATTGAGCATTAAAGAAAGAAACAAAGCAATGCATGATCGGAGGTTGAAGGGAGTAAAGGAGTTCAAGGAGGGTGATAGGGTCCTTCTTTACAATTCCCGCCTCAAGTTGTTTGGTGGGAAGTTGAAGTCAAAGTGGTCGGGACCCTACACAGTGAAGGAAGTGTTTCCCTATGGTACGATTGAGTTACTCAATGAGATTGATGGGAGCACTTGGAAGGTCAATGGTCATCGTCTCAAGCATTACCTAGGGGGACCATTGGACCCGAGAGAGAGAGAGGAGGTTCCTCTCGAAACACCCGAGAGCTCGGGTGTTTAGAGGTTTAGGTAACATGCCTATTTGTAGAGTTTGTGGTTGGTTAATTTTTTTTATAGTTTATTTCATATTTAGGCACTTGTAATCTTAGTTTTTGCTAACTTTTTTTTTTCTTACTTTATTTGCATTTTTTTTCTTTGAATTTTTGTATTTTTTTCGTGTTCTGTTTTGGTGTTTCAAAGTGTCAATGCAGGGATTAGATTCGTTGGGAAAAGAGAAATAAAGAAAAACGACATCAGGTAAGTGTTTCTGCTGTTGAAAACTGGGAAAATTCGTTTTTTCTACAGCAAAGAAACCAAAACCAAATTTCCAGAAATTTTCTAAGTTAGAATCACTAAACTTTCTGGAAATTTTGATCCTCGCGTGTCATGAGGAGACACTGGTCATTTTGCGCGACACGCTAGAATATTTTGCAAAGTTTTGGGCTGTACAGGCCCACTCGGGCTCGCCCCACGCGAAAATTGGCCTTCTTTGCCTCACGACAGGCGAAAATTGAAAAAAAAAAAAAAAAAAAAAAAAAAAAAACAGAGAGTATTTCTTTTAAAACCTTCTTTCCCTTCACATTTCATCCCCTTCATCCCTCTTCACACCTTCAAACCTCCACCTCCGACCCCAGCCCCTTCACTCACCACCCACTCGCCGACCACCGCCCCTCCGACCATATCTCCCACTCCGACCACCGTTCCCCCTCTTTGCTCCACCATAAACCGCCCCTCCGATCACCTTCACAACAGCCACTTCACTCACCACAACAGCCCCTTCACTCACCATCACCCACTCCGACCCCCGCCGCACCCACCCCCGCCGAACACCATCACCCACTCCGACCCCGCCGCAACCACCCCCGCTGAACACCATATCCGCCTCCGACCCTATCACCGCCATTTCATCATAATCCGCCATTTCATCACCCACAACCGCCCCTCCGACCCAATCACCAAATCACGAAATTTTCGGGTCTTTCTTCATCATTCTTGTGCTTTAATTCTAGTTTCCTTCACAAAATCAGCCATGGTTACAGCTGCTGGTCCATCAGAAACCGGAGGAAAACGACGACGAGGCCCCGTACCGAGGCCTAGAGGAGAGATTGATCCGGAGGAAGTGGTGCTACAGAGGAAGAAGCGTAACATTAAGTATGTTGGAGACCCGGAACCTCCCGCACAAGGTTCTAACCCGATTCCGGTTAATAGAAGAAACCTTAGGCAACATACCCTTCTTAGGTTTGATGTAGACACCGAAGAAAGGAAGCGCTGTGACAAGTTCATACCTTTAGGTCTATTGCAACATAGGACTATAGATTGGGATTTGTTAGATACTGTGGGCCAAAGGGATAGGGTAGAAGGTTTCTTGGAGGATGAGAGATGGGCAAACGCAATTGCATGCTCGTGGCCACAATATTCTGAGCTGACCATCGAGTTTCACTCGACTCTAGAGATTAAGCAGGAGTTGTTCGATCAGGATGGAGCGGTGTCTTTTTCGTTGGGTCGAAAGACTTATGAGATCAGTATCCCAGACTTCGGTGTCGCCTCGGGATTTTATACACGTGAGGAAGTTAAGGAGCCATGGTTTGTGACATGTCCACGAGGTCATTTAGAGAGAAAGGGAGACCCACATATTCTGATAGTGAGTTGAGGGAATTTTGGGGCAGTATAGCGGAGGGGCCTTGGTCAAACTCATTGTTAGAGTCATCCATTAGAGACCCGGTTATTCGATACCTTCATAGGATTATAGCAGGCACTTTTGTGGGAAGGGGAAATGGTAAGGATAAGGTGAATATGACGGACTTAGTGTGCATGTATAGTATGATGCGAGGGGTTAAGGTCAATCTAGCATCTTACTTTTATCATCTTTTGGGAGACCACGACGTGGAGGAGCGTCTGCTAGGCTAGATTTAGGTCCGTATATCACGAGGATAGCTGAGAGCCTAGGAGTTTTCACCACTTTCCCTAAACCCCACCTCACCGAGGGCCCAGCCACAGGAGTGTTCAGTTTAGACGAGCTGCGGAAGGTGGGTGTCATCGCATGGGGGGACCCCGTTCGTTGGAACGATATCCGAGAGGGTCCTCAGGTTCCACCTCCGGGGATGCGCCGGCAGCAGAGGCCATCCAAATGGGCCATAGGACACATAGGCAGAGAGTTCTGCCTCACATTGAGCGCCCTCAGCAGCAGCACCCCCTGAGGAAACGCCCCCCTCTCCCGACCACTTTGGAAGGATTACGAGACCAAGTTTTTGACAGATTAGATGCCATGGAGTCGGGGGTTCACCAGGTATTGCGCTACATGATGGAGAGCCAGGGGATAGCAGTTCCAGACTTTGTCCGAGCTCCATTCTCTCAGCCGCAAGGCGGTCAGGAGGATGCAGATGATCAGGATGGCTAGCAGTGTGGCATGGTTGATTGGTGTAGTTGTACTCTTATTTTTATTTTATTTTTTTTTCTATGTTGTTTTCATTCTATCATGGTCTGTACTTAAATTTGAACTTAATCTTTTGGATTACTATGGTTAGGAAGGGTAGGGCCGGTTAACTGATGAACATGTAATGGTAATATGTAAGTGATATTGCTATGATATGTCTTATGTTTTGAATTGCTCTTCAGATAACCCTTTTGTAGCAATGTGCGTGAGTTTGTGGCATGATTGGAAGTGGATATTCAAGCAGGCTATGGATTGATTTTGCAGTTGCTAGACAAGGATTGTGTGCCATGGTTATCAAGGGGAGTATTTTCCGTTTAGTTTTTTTTTTCTTTTTCTTTTTCATTTTTAGTTTTTTTTTTTTTTTTTTTAGCCTTTTAGTTTCAAGTTTTCTTTTTCGTATTGTTCCTTTTAGTTCTAAGTAACAAATATCTCGCCTTGCATTGAGGACAATGCAAATCTTAAGTGTGGGGATGGGATATGTTAAAAAAAATAATAATAAAAAAAAAAAATTAAATAAATAGAGGTTAGAGTGTGCTCAAAGGCTTAAGTTTTCAAAGTAAATCACCACCCAAGTCTTTGTCAAGTCGTGGTTAGGGTCACTAGTCATGGTCGTTCTCTGGATTGGTTGGTAAGAAGAAGAAAAGAATTTTCTAATCGGGTGTAATAAGCTAGAAGGTGGACTTTGTATGCATGTTTCACATTTTTATTCCTTACCCTTGATTATTGTGAGGATTTGAGCCCATTCGTGAGCCTAGGAAATCAATAGGAATTTGCTCACTTTCTTTCATGAGTGCTTTCCGGAATGATCATAATCTTCTAGAACTTGCATGGTGTATACATTACCGGACTTTGGACTAAGCTTTGCACAAAAATGATTAAGGCCCCTAGGATTAGCCCTCTTTTCTTTTGATTAGCCTTTTTCTTTTGTTTTTACTTCTTTACCCAAAATATCCGTTTAGTAGCCCCTCTGAGCCTTACCTTTTCCCT
This sequence comes from Flaveria linearis, assembly GCA_024085815.1. Classification (NCBI taxonomy): domain Eukaryota; kingdom Viridiplantae; phylum Streptophyta; class Magnoliopsida; order Asterales; family Asteraceae; genus Flaveria; species Flaveria linearis. The sequence continues at coordinate 45,870,844 of CM044003.1, read as the reverse complement.
TTTGTAACCCCTTTAGCCCATCTAACCATTTCTAGCCTTTTCTTTTCTTTTATTTTTTAACCCGTGTGGTGAAACTTTAATAAATATGTTGATAGTTGTTCTTTATTTTGTCCTTAGTTGTTCCTATTCAAGTATGGATGATTTATATGATGAAAAAAAATATATATGATAAAGAAAAAAAAAAAAAAAAAAAAAAAAAAAAAAAAGAAAAAAAAAGAAGGAAATAAGTGATAATTGATCACAGGTGCTAGTTTGACGTAGATTAAGTGTTTACGGGTCAAAAATTACCCGGATTCGCCTTTGTTCATTTTATTTTTGTGATTTCATTAGTATAACATGCTTATTTTGGTTTCACCACCTTTTAGTCCACTTTAAATCCTTCTCCGCACCCGAACCTTAGCCTAACATTATAACCTGTTTATGACCTTATGATTTGGGCATTTGCTTTGTTAGTTGGTTGAGTTTTGATGATCATGCAAGCTTATGGTAATGTTATGTCATTCTTGGTTGAGGGTTACACAGATATATACTAGTACATCTTTTACTAGCCCATAAATCAACCCGAGAGGTGTGAGGTTTTGTGAAAAAAAAAAATGCGAGTACATGCATAGGGAAAACTTAAAGGCTTATTAGTCCCGGTTAGACTATTTGGATAGGGAATGTTGGTTGTTAGAGATGGGTATGACTTTGGACCTTGACTGGGTATTGGTAAAGGTTTGGGGAAGTGTTTTGTCAACAAAAGCCGATGAGTAGCACGATGACTTTGCTTGAGGACAAGCAAAAAGACAAGTGTGGGGATATTTGATGTATTGAAAAATACATCGGTTTTCCTTTGTAAATTCTATGTAAATTTCTTTATCTTTTGTTAGTTTTCATTAAGTTTTACTTAGTTTGTGTTATTTCGTGTTTCGTAGGTTGTTTGGAGCGAAAACGAGGCTTTAATCGGCTTTGGAACGAAGAAAATGGATTTCCGGAGCAAAATATTTCTAAGGCAAATGTGAGAAACTTTCTGAAAATTTTAGGTTTGGCACCTCGCGAAAATTAACTGGGTTTTTCCTCATGACACGCCAAGAAGTAAAAAACAAAATAATAAAATTACAGATTTACCCCTCGCGCGTCGCGAGGGGTGTGGGGTGAATTTCTCATGACACGCCAAGAAGTGCCAGACGTGCAAAAAAAACCTAATTTTCGTATTAAAGTCGTTTTGAAGCCCTTTTTTGGGGAGTTCGAGTTCTAAGCCGTAAAAAACCCTAGAGAGCGAAGTTGGAAGTATTCTAATCGTTTCAAAGGCATTTTGGAAGCGCTTGAAGTTGGTGATTGAAGATTTGAAGAGGGATTCGCAATCGGGAGTAGTCTTCACTCGGTTTTGTGGATTCACTTCCTATTTTCTGTTTCAATGTCTTCTTTGAACTTCATGTTGAATGCTATTATGTTTTTAATTATGTTTAGAGGCTAGAAACTTGATACTACTTAGGTTTATGATGAATATGTGTTGAATGATGAACTTTTCTTTTGATTTGTGATATTTGGTGATTTGAGATTAAGTAAAGGTTTGATTTTTATGTGATTTAGATGTGTATGCATATTTGGCTTGTCTATTGAATGGTTGTTTTTAATCTCATGTATCTTGTTGAATGTCTTTCAAGGAATAGGTGCATGCTAGATTATATGACTTTGTGTTTATGATTAATAGATGGTTTGCTAGACGTAGTACACCATAGGTTAAGCAATTTAGTAAATTGATAAGCCGAATGTTCTTCTAATTCTCAAAAACTGTGAGGTGAGAGGTTATTGGTAAGTCTAAGGCGATAAATTGCTAGTTAGTTGTTTCGTGAGATTAGCTAACTAGTTCACTTATCATTCGGTTGTTTACCAAGTCTAATTCATGAAATCATAACTACCCCGTTTACTTTTGTAATTGAGATTTCCGCGCTGTGAGGTAGGATAATCTTTAGGGTACTTAATCTTAGTTAGATAGCTTGTGAGAGTGTTTAACGAATCGGTAGTTTAACAGCTTATAGGTTGCTTAGTTGACATTCTTGAGAAGGGTTGAGAATACTCTAAGTTGACCATAGGTTTAGCATTTTAAGATCCCGGTTCCACCAAGTCACAAAATCATTAGGAAGGTTGTCAATCAAACATAGGATTCTAACCTAAGTAGTTCGTTCATTTATAAGGTTTAAAACTCGGTTTAGTTTTGTGTTCTCACTTGTTTAATTCAAATTCAACTCTTTAGTTTAATTTTAGCTTAATTTTAGTTTAGTTCAAAACCCCCTTTTTATAATTAAAACAAATATTTGTAAAATCTAGTTGAGTCAATTAGCATAATTCATTAGAAGTCTTTGGGTTCGATAATCCGGACTTATCTTAGCTTTACTAGAGTCGACAGGTACACTTGCCTGTAGTAGTTTAGTTCAGTTTTAGAAGTCTAGAATTTAACTTAGTGTTTAATTTAGTATTTATTTTGGCTAAATAAATTAGACTACTTCAAAGAACATCATTAGGCAAGTTTGGCTTCAAGTAATCTAGAATGATCTAAACAAATCTGGGATAAGCAGTCACTTATCCTTTTTTGAAGCCATGATGTTCTCCAATAAATAATCAGGGATGATCTGAGCTATGTTTGCCTTTTCGCCTCTACTAAACATGGTCATAGTTGTTGACCACTTCAGATTTAGCCCATCTAATCCCCTTTCTTCTGATCCAGATAGCTGATGAACACATGACCTATGAACTGCCACTCTTTAAATACAAAGGACTTCTTGATCTTCTTCCTCTTCTCAATGTTTGGTCCCTTATAACCAATTTCTTTAAACTCTCTAATCACCTCTGTATCAGTCATATCAATGCTCTCCCCCACATCACCCTCTAGGTGCAGGGCCTTAGCCACTATCTCAACCGAGATCTCAACTAGCTCTCCTTGAAAATATGCTCTAATAATCCTTTGTCTGGCATCATACTCAACTGTTATCTCGAAATCCCTAATCTGTTTCTCATCGGTAGGAGAATGAGGAATAGCATAAGAAAAGATGGTCTCCTCAGCCAATCAATGGCAACTCTGTTCTGGTGAAACCAAGAATTTGTTAGATCACCAGAGCCTACAAGACATTTTAAAAATTTTCTAATTTAATTGACATTATCTTTTTACTATTTCTTAACATTATAATATTGCATAAATTAATTATGATTTTAATATTTTAATAAATTTTATTTTTTTTAATTTTTTTGTTTTTTATTTATTTTTTATTAAAAAAACTTTTATTATAGTTTTACATATACTTTCGCATGTAGAAACTATACTTTCGCATGTAGAAACTATTCTTTCGCATAGGGAAACATAGATTTGCAAGAATTGATGAAACTGTAGATAGTACAAGTGTGAAACTATAGTTTCGCAGCCAAGACTCAATAGATTCGCTTGGAATGAGAAACTATAGTTTCGTAATGAGAAACTGTGGTTTCGCATGGACTTATAAACCATAGGTTCACAAGATCCGGGTGAAACTATTAGTGCACATGGGCAGCATGACTAGATTGTTTGGCACAAATCAGTGAACTTTCGTTCAATTTTGCACCATGACACCTTAGTTTCACACATTATATGTGCGAAACCCAAAAGTTACCGAAACGTTTTTTTGACGAAAATTCAAAACAAAATATGTTCCAAGGTTTGAAACATGCCCACATGTGACAACCCTGAAATAATAAACGATTTTATTTCAAAACATTATACATTATTATGTACACATATACATGTCATACTTATATATTATTATGTCAACCTTACATGCATATATGTATATGAAAAATTTACGTATGCATGCATATATATTGAGAACAACTTACGTGTACATGCATGTATATATTAGGAATTCACGTATGCATGCATGTATATGGAGATTTCATATGCTTGCATGCATAAAATTCAATTATGTATGCTTTGCATGAACATATATATATATTCTATTTATGCATAGCCATGAATATATGTTTTGTAATGGTTATCTAAACCACTAAATGTAGATATAAAACTACTCATGCAAACGAAAATTTGGTACCACAACAACATGGTAACCTAACCAAAACACAAACACAGTTAATTATTATACCACTCGGCTAATTAGAACCACAATCACCAAACCAACCGGTTTAAACATTAAACAATAAAACTAAGCATAAAGTCATGACTTAATCCATATGTTAATTCCTAGCAATCTTAAACACCACATAACACCACAACCCGCCACCCCATCACCCTAGTACTACCACCATCCACCACCATATTACCACAATTATTACAAAGGGGGAGCTAGGTGGCAATCTCACGGTTAAAGTCACCTTAGAACCGCCACCTCCCACTTGACTCACCTAAGCTACACCCTAGGGTTATGATTGCATAACTCAACCAAGCACTATAAGAACCTCCCATGCGGACAACTCCAACCGCACCACCCCCTTTGCAATCACATCTCCTAGCCGCATCACCCTTGCAACCTTGTCTCTCGGGACTTTCCTTGAATATCAGCACCATAACCGTAACCACCACCCTTGTTCTTCTCTCTCTTGGGGTTTCTTTAAAATAACAACCACGTGCCACAACCATCTCCACCATCAACCGTAGCACAACCACACCAACATCACCAACCGCAACCATCACCTTTCACCACCTTTTGATTCCCTCTCCATTTCTCGGTTCTACAAACAAACAAACACCCAAGTTAACCATCTTCTTAAAACAAGAACTCAAGACAAGGGTAAGGTATTTCTAAAATATTTAGTACCAAAGATTTACATATGTGTTACAAACACATATAGAAAGTAGTTTTGGTATATATACACCAAAACAAATCTCAAAAGGTCTTGAAAACTTTAAATCCCATCAAATTACAGTAATAAAATTTGAAATCTTATGACAAAAAGGATATTTTGGAAATTTATGAAATTTAATCATGTAATATTAAGGAAAAATAGGTAAAATACTAAATAGTTGCGATTGTGGGAATAAACATTGAAAACCCTTTATTTAGATGCTAAAACATTATTCTGTAAATTTTGACAAAATTATGATAAATATAACAAATTATACAAGTTGTTGTAAATAATGAAATAAAGAAAATACTTAAAAATATAAAATAATTCGATAAAATTCTGATAAATTCACATAATGATACTTTTGAAGTATAAATGTCTCTGGAATTATTTCAGAATTTATCTCTTTATTATAATTGAGATATGATTTTTACGTATTCTACAGTAGAAAAATCGAAATAAATACTTAAAGTATGTAATAAATCCTGAGAAAATCATGGATACAATTTTAAATTCATAATTGTTGGATCTAGAGTGTATAGATCTAGATCATTTGTATAGGCTTAGTACTTGAGTCAAGTCTTGTAATTAATACTTGTAACAGTCAATATATATATATATATGTGCATTGAATCTATAGGTTAACCCATATATGTGTGTGTTGATTTGTGACTGTTGACAGGGAGAAACAATATACTTGGAAGGATTCATGGTATTGACCAAGTGTAAGAAACATCTACGGATGAACATTATTGTTAATCCGTAGATATGTTTCTTACAAAACCAAACGACCAAGTGAATATTCCTGCGGATGATCAAAGGACCATGAAGTGAAGACTCCTACGGAAGAAGGATTTGCTACGAAAGAACAACACTTCTACGGAAGAGCAAGTCATCTACGGAAGAACAAAAGTTCTGCGAACGACAAGACTTCAGCGGAAGAACATTATACTTGTGCGATTGCAAATACCAAGAAGTCGAACAAGTCAGCACAATCAATAACAAATCCCAAGAGATTCGGTGTTTCCTTAGCCGACTCAAACATCTATAAATACGAGTCCCAGGTTTCACATCTCGAAAAACACAATCAATCAATATTACGGCTGTCAAGAGTTACATCATTGTGCGACCCTAACCGCCATCACATCAACATCAACATTATTCGATTCACTGAATTCATTGTTCACAATTATTCTTTATATTCTTTTGTAATCATTACTTGATAGTTAATGAATTAAGTTTGAATAATTATTGAGTTCGCATTTATTGTGTTTCTGTGGTTGTGTTCATCAATCATCATTAAAAAATTAAACGTCAATTAATGATAATTCCGCGATCATTGAATTGATTTATTTTAATACTGATAATTCCTGAATTGAGATCCTCGGATTCACAGGTGGTATCAGAGCAAGGTGCTCATTGATTTAGATCAATTGATCTATCAGTATTAAAATTGTTTAATTGATTTTCAAACAATTAAATCAACGACTTATCATTCAGCAAGCATTCTCTCATTGCTTGTTTGATTTAGATCTATATTCAAATAAATTGAATACTAGATCTGAGTCTTGATAGATTTGTCAATTTTAACATTTAAGCTTTGATTCATAATTTGCATCAAACATGAGTACTTTTGGTGGAGGATCTTATCAACCGCCAAAGTTGGAAACCAAAGCTGGTTTTAAATCCTGGAAGATCAAGTTCAGGAATCATGTGAATTACACAGATTCTAACTTGTGAGAGTCCATCACTCAGGGTCCTTATATTCCACCCACTCTTGGGCCGGATTATAATGACAAGAATCAGCCGATCAGCACGAAGAACTTGTCACCTGATGATGTCAAGAAGGTCAAAGTCGATATTAAAGCATACAGTTTGCTTAGTATGGCTTTGGCAGAAGAGATCTTAATCAGGTACGAGAATTACAAAACAGGAAATTCCCTGTGGAAGATACTTCACATTCTCTGTGAAGGGAGTGATGAGATCCGAAGCATAAGGAAAGACACCCTCAGATCACAATATGAAACCTTTCATCATATTGAAGGTGAATCAATTCCTCAGCAACTCCATAGATTTATGCAACTTGTTACTGAGATGAATATCTTGGAGTTAAAGTATACCACTGAGGAACTGAACAAGAAGATGCTCCACACTTTGCCTGAAAGTTGGAAGCAAACAGTGTCCATGTTCAAGAACACCATAGATCTCAAGACAACTGGTCTAGATACATTGGTTGCTAAGGTAGAAGCTCTTGAACTGGATGAACAATCAAGAAACAAGAGTGTGAGAACTCATGTCTCACCTTATCACTTCAAGGAAACCAAAAATGCTGGAAGTGCATTTATCTCAAATAATGAAGGTGATAGCTCTTGTACTTTGAGTGATGATGAAGAGGAAGTCAGTTTTTATGCATCCAAACCCACTAAGAAATCATCTCAAAGTAAAAATCAAAAGGAAAAGGGAAGATCTGCAGAGAAAAGAGATACTTCAGCAACTGGAAACTCTTCTCAACAAAACAAATAGTCAGAACCAATAACTGTGATATTGGATTCCGAAGAACAAAAAGCAGCCTTTACAGCTTTTAGTTCTATCTTTCAAGCATATCTTGGAAGTTCACTTACGTCAGCAAACATCTGTCAGCAAGACTTGGAGGAACTCTATCCTGATGTAGTAGAAGAGATGGATCTACAATGGTAGATGGCAATGATTGCTTACAGAGCTAAGCAATTTCTGCGGAGAAATAAAAATCTGGCTGCAGCAAGCAAAACATCAAAGATTGTGTTGATAAGTCTAAAGTCAGATGTTTCAAGTGCAATCTCTATGGTCACTTCTCTAGAGAATGCAACCAATAATCATCTCAGCAGTATCAGCAGCAGCAGCAATAACATCAGCAGCAACAGCAATTTCAGAATCAGCAATCAACCTCTCAAAGATCTCTGCATAGGCAACCTCAGCTAACCTCCCACCAGCCACAAATACATCAGCAGGACCAAGCAATTCTAAAGAGTCAGGGCTGATCATACTTCAAGATGGAACATGTGACTGGAGTATGTATGAGAAGGAAGTGTTAGAGGAGAATCAAGCATTAATGGCACATATGGAAAACAAAGTTCCTCGTATGGCTGGAGAGGTAAAAGACAGGTTATGTTCATCATCATATGTTGAGGAAGTTGAACGATATAGAGTCCATGCTCAACAATTGGCTGATAAAGTAAAGGAAACAATGATTTTGAATGAATCACACTTAAGAGAACATAAATTATATCAAATCAAAATCAGTTCTTTACAAAAAGATTTAGAGAAATATGTTTCTGAAAACTACAGTCTCAAAGCCCAAGTTGAGCATCTGACCACTTCCTTAACAAAATCCATAGCTGATCATGTATCCACTGAAGTGAAACTTTAGAAGTTTCAATTATCATCTCGGCAATATGAGAAGTTGCTAAACTCTCATATTGAATCAAAGAACAGGTCCGGGTTGGGTTATAATGCTGTTGCACCACCTTAATGAACTTCACACCTTTACCTGAAACAATGACTAACAATTTGTCAAATATTTTGTGCCAAGCACCAAAATTGACATAAAAACAAGTCATATAAACAATAATAAAGCTGAGATGAGTGAAACTGAATCTACTGAATCAGAATCACTTAAACATAATGAATCAGATTTTGATAAATATGATAACTTGGATGATTCTGATGAACATGATACTGCTCAACTGAACATTGGTAAAAATGTTCAAGTTGAAACTGGTCTTCCGCGAGTTCTTGAAGAATCAAAGCTGCAGTATCCTCCAAAGCAACGAAACATGCTGAAGACTATCTGCAAGAGAATTGCTGAATTGAAAGAAGGACTTCAAGAACTGAACCTTCACAAAGTTGATACCTACGGATCAAGTGCTGAGGTACCTTTTTCAGATAAAGGTAAGAAACAACAAATTCAACAAAGAAAAAGAAAAATTCAAGTGTTGAAGATCTGCGAAAAGAGAAATCTGAAGAATCCGTAGAACATCTGCGGAAAACAAAAAGCCAAGTCCGTAGATCATCTGCGGAAGGCAAAAACTACTGAATCCATAGAAAAGCAACGGAAGAGAGAAACCGAATCTACGGACGAGGTAAAAAGAGATGCCAACAAACATGCACAGAAAAAGCTGAATATCAAGCAATAAATGACAGCCAAAGACAAACCAGAAACAGCTAATGATGCTCCCAACAAAAACAAGAAGATATCAAGTGATCCATCAGCAAATGAGAAAAAGAACAATAAAAGAAGGCTGAATCTGAAGAAAATTCAAAAAAATATGCAAATGGTGTGATATGAAAATCACAATACTGATGAATGCTATTTCAGCAGCTATTGTTCCATTTGCAATATGAACAATCACATGACTGATGATTGTTACTTCAACAAACACTGTGCCATATGTGACAAAAATAACCATTCCACTCAGGAATGTTATTTTAATAAGAAGAACAAGAAAAAGAGCAAAAAGAAGTCACAAGTTGCATCATCCGAATCAGATTCTCAATCCTCAGTAAGTAACAAAGAGACAAAGATTCAGAAAGAAAAACAAAAATCAAACAAAAGATCATCTGCTGTGGACAAGACTTTGAAGAAGAAAACACCAACACAGTCTAAGACACCTCACAAAAAGGTGGATTTGTATGATAAACAGACTGAAGCAGTTGATGGTTTCTTTGATAACTTTGCAAAAGGAACTCCTGTGCCTCAATCAAAGCTGAAAGATGAAGAAACTTTTAAAACTACAGGCTCCTCCTCAAAATTAAAATATCAACCAAAACAAGCTACGTTGAAGAAAGACTCAGATAAGCATGAAGACATCCAAAAACCTGAATCATCTTCAACAGAATCATCCTCACCACCATCAAATCAAAGGAAACAACTAATATTGAAACTTCAAGATTAATTCATGAAGGAGTAACTATTGTTGACACATCTGGCAAACCCAAGACAATTAAGGCTTGGGTTGTCAATTCTAACTAATTTCATTTTGTGTGCAGGAACAATCATGGAGAGCTGACAACAAGTGGTATGTTGACAGTGGTTGTTCCAGACATATGACAGGCAACTGTGCACTTCTCCATGACTTCAAACATAAACATGCCTCTTATGGGCATTTGGTGGGGATAAGAAGGGAGGTAAAATTGTTGGTGAGGGAATGGTAACAAATGGTGTTTTAACATTTGAAAAAGTAAATTACTGTGAAAATTTGTGTATAATTTACTTAGTGTTTCCCAAATTTGTGATCAAAATTACTTAACACTATTTGATAACACTAACTGGTACATTCTTAAGCCAGGTTTTGCAGTTCCAGCAGACTGGATCCTTCTTAAAGCATCAAGAAAAGGCAACACATATGTCTTGGATATGAACAACACATCACTCACAAATCATGAGACATGTCTGCTGTCTAAATCTTCAGAAGATGAATCTCAACTGTGGCATAGAAGGCTTGTCCATTCCAACATGAAGAACATGAATAAATTGGTGAAAAATGACTTAGTCATTGGATTAACAAAGAAAGAATTTCATTGTTCTAATCATTGTTCTTCATGTTACAAAGAAAACAACACAAAGTGTCTCATAAATCCAAAACAATCAACATTAACACTACACCACTCAATTGCTTCACATGGACCTCTTTGGTCCAACCAATGTGCTGAGCATTGGAAAAAGGCAATATTGTTTGGTGATAGTAGATGATTTCACTAGATTCACATGGGTCTTTTTCTTAAAACATAAGAGTGAAACATCTGAAACATTAATGGGCTTTATGATCAAGATCGAGAATCAACTTGATTTAAAAGTTAAAATTTTTAGGAGTGATAATGGAACTGAATTTGTTAATGCTGATTGGATTCTTTTTGCAGGAATAAAGGGATAGCAAGACAATTCAGTGCACCAAGAACTCCACAACAAAATGGAGTGGCTGAAAGAAGAAATAGAACACTCATAGAAGCAGCTAGAACAATTCTAGCTGATTCTCAGTTGCCCATAACCTTCTGGGCAGAAGCTGTGAATACAGCTTGCAATGTTCAAAATAGAACATTAATTGTCAAAAAACATAATAAAACCCATCTGAGCTCTTATTTAAAAGAAAACCTTTTATAGGATATCGTAGAGCCTTGGGTGTCATGTGTCTGTTTTGAATACTAAAGAACAATTGGGAAAATTTTCTGAAAAAGCCTATGATGGTTTCTTTGTTGGATATTCATCCACTTCTAAATCATATAGGGTCTATATTCCAGAACATAACATAGTTGAAGAGACTCCCAATGTTTCTTTTGATGAATCCATGTTTACTACAAATGTAAAAGGATCATCTTGGTTATTTGATATAGATGCATTAACTGACTCATTTAACATTGGCTATCTGATCAATGCAGGTGCTGCGGATACATGCTATCCATTTGTGCCTCCAAGTTTGAATGAAGTTCTCCTGACAGCTGACCCACCACGGGCTCAACTTTCAACTGCACCTCAGCAAGAATCAAGTCAGCAGCATGGAGTTACATCAGTAAATACATCCGCAGATGCATCAGTATCCGCAAATGTAAGTCCTGCGTCAGCCACTGATCAAAGGGATAGAGAGGAGGCGTTGAATCAACAAACCATGCCTACAACTCAACAATGTTCATCTGTGGATGGTGCTGTACTTCCTACGGAAGTACAAAATGCCTCTGTAGATGTCGCAGTTACTCCTGCGGAAGAACAAAATGCTTTCGTAGAACTTCCTGCAGAAGAAGACAACCCAGCAGCAACTGACGCTCAAGCTGATCCTAATGACCATGAGCCTTTTGATTACTTCATAGACTCACCTTCTCAGCTGACTCCATCTGCTTCAATGGGTTTCTCAAACTTAGAATCCACAGTTCCAGTTGATGTTGTCTCAACAAGCAGAATTCACAAGTCTCATCCAACAGACAATATCATTGGAGACCTGAATGCAAGAACTACAAGGAGCAAAGGAGGAGTGACAAACATTTGCTTGTTCACCTGCTTTTTGTCTCAAACAGTTCCTGCAAACATTAAAGCTGCTCTAAAGGACAACAGCTGGGTTGAGGCTATGCAAGAAGAACTTCAACAATTCAGAAAACAGAAGGTGTGGAATCTTGTAGACTTGCCTCAAGGTCAACATCCAATTGGAACAAGGTGGCTATTCAAAAACAAGCTGGATGACAGGTATAATCGTGAGAAACAAAGCTAGGCTTATTGCTCAAGGATATACTCAAGAAGAAGGGATAGACTATGATGAAGTTTTTGCACCAGTTACAAGAATTAAGCTATAAGGGTCTTCCTAGCTTATGCCTCCTTCAAGAAGTTCACAGTCTATCAAATGAATGTGAAGTGTGCTTTCCTTTATGGGAAAATTGATGAAGAAGTCTATGTGGCTCAACCCCCTGGATTTGAAGACCCTGATTATCCACATAGAGTATACAAGCTTGACAAAGCTTTGTATGGTCTTCATCAAGCACCCAGAAAGTGGTATGACACATTGTCATCCTTCCTATCGAAGAATGGTTACAAGAGAGGAACCATTGATCAAACACTCTTCCTCAAACATGAACATCAAGATCTCCTGGTGGTTCAAATATATGTTGATGACATAATATTTGGATCGACCAACAAGAACCTGTGTCAAAGCTTTGAAGACTTAATGAAATCTGAATTTCAGATGTGCTTGGGGAGAATTAACATTCTTCCTTGTCTTACAAGTTCATCAGAAAACAGATGGCATTTTCATCAATCAAGAAAAGTACATTCATCAAATTCTGAAGAAGTACAATCTTGCTGATTCAACTTCATGTAAGACACCAGCCTCAACAATAGACAAGATTGTGCCTGACCCTGCTGGAAAATCAGTAGATCAAAGATTGTATAGATCAATGATCGGTTCTTTAATGTACTTACCTGCCAGTAGACCTGAAATAATGTTTGTTGTCTGTGTTTGTGCCAGGTATCAATCAGACCCAAAGGAGTCCCATCTGAATACTGTGAAGAGGATTTTCAGATATCTAAAAGGCAAACCTGCATTAGGACTATCGTATACCAAAGATAGAGATTTCAGCCTCTACTCCTATTCAGATAGTGACTATGGAGGGTGTAACAACAACAGAAAATCCACAACTGGTGGATGATAGTTTCTAGGCCCAAGACTTGTTTCTTGGCAGTGCAAGAAGCAAACTAATGTATCCGTATCCACAGCTGAAGCTGAGTACATAGCTGCTTCAGCTAGTTGCTCTCAAGTACTTTGGCTGCAGAACCAATTACTTGATTATGGTTACAATTTCCTTCAAACACCAATTCATATTGATAATTCAGCTGCTATGTTTATAACTGCTAACCCAGTTCAACATAGCAAAACAAAACATATTGAAATCAGATACCATTTTTTGAGAGACTGCTCAGAAAAGGGTCTGATCAAGTTAGTCAAAGTGGACATAACAAATCACTTGCTGATTTGTTCACTAAAGCATTTGATTCTGTCAGATTTAATTTTCTGATAGAATCTTTGGGGATGATTAACTTAGAGTAACTCAACAAAAGCATATGACTGACTTTGTGTAGAGTAATAGTTAGGGATGATTTAAGTGTCTGATAGAACATCTATGCATGCATTATATTTGGGAAATGATAGTAGACTATGCTTGATTTTAAACAAACACTCAAACTGACTTGTATCATTCTGATATGTGAGTAGGTTCATCTTGAGTGGAAACAAAGCTAAGAGCATGCAAAACTAAGAGCAACATGTATCTGTCCGTGGGAACTCCATTTTGAGAGTCAGAAGAATAAGTTATCTCTTGATGTGATCAAATCAACTACAAAAGCACACTATGTAAAATACTTTATAGTCTTCAATCTTTGCAATGTCATATTCCCTCTCTTTTGTGTGAACAAAGACCTGGGGATATGATCCAAGAGTATGATCTTCATTCTCCCTCTATTTTGTGTAAACAAAGATCTGGGTTAAGTTCACCTCTGTTTTACGAAAGTAAAGACCTGGTGACTATGAAGATCATCTCTCAGCTCTAAAAAAATCACTTGTGATCAATTGTACATCAATTCAAAGAGCTTTAACATCAAAGCATTCATGAGACTGTAATTTGTCTCGAGATAGAACTTATAACTTAATGTTCATAGTCATTAAGTATGAAATGTAGTGATTTGCCTCACCTACGGAGGACATACTCTAATGACACTTGAATGAGGAACTCATGATAGTTACTGATTAACAAACTTCAAAACATGATAAATAGCATGCCTAGTTGATACATTACTCATGTATGAATTTCAGTGGATCTATATACTTACAATCAAGTGTGTATTGAATCAACTAATCAACAGCAGCAGAAGCCAAGTCATAGTATGATCCCTCTATATATATATGCATGCATGTAATTGTTTAAGCCAAATGTTTAATTGTCCTCTTAATTGATTTTCTCTAACTTAGACTGTCATATGCCTGTCATGCCTGTTTACAACTTAAATTTATGATGAATGCAACAGTTTACCATTAATCACATATTTAGGGGGAGTAGTTCATGCATGAAAAACAATAAAAGCTGTTAATTGATTTAATTTACTTTGAAGGAATTGGAACTTGAGCACTAACGTGAATGCAGGATACAAGGACACTTGCCTTCTTGTACTTAATTGCCATGCAAATAAAGTCAACAATGTCCAACATCAACAATTGATTCTACTCAGTAGACATCATACATTTAAATTAAAGTTTTTTAACAGAACTTTAAGTTCCGCAGAAGTTTCAGTAATACTTCTCATCCGTAGAAGGAACAGTGAAATTTCTGCATCCGCAGAAGTCTTAGTAATACCTCTCATCCGTAGAAGTATTGTGTGATTTCTGATTCAGCAGCACATGCATTGTATTTGAGCTAAGGCATCCACAGATGTCAAAACATCCGCAGATGTTAAGGTTCCGTAGATGTTCTGCGGAAGAAGAAATGCATTCGAAATAAACAGTATATGGACGGATAAATGGAAAGTGGGACTAACATATTAATAAAAGAAATTAATATGTTCGGTTATAAGTAAGGTGTTTGACTCAAAATTCATTAATCAATTTTTCAGAACACTTTTTCAGTTTTAACCTAGAAAATCGCCCACTTCCCCCCTCATTCAAACATTCAAAAATCCGTTCCAAGAAAACATAATCAACATTATCTAGTAATCGATTACTGTTATTGCGAAGGTAAATCATGTTCTAAACATCAGTACGGAACTGGTTAATCGGTTATTGCCATTAAAATGATTCAACTTCATGTATGCTAACTCGATTTTCGTTGTTGTTTACAGATGGCAAACAGATTCGCAAAGGAACACAATGTGTGCGCGTTCTTAAATGCTGATGATCCTACGGCTGAAGGATGTCGAGATATCATAAGATATCTTCAGCGGTCCAGGCTCTTCTACGCCTTAACGGCAGAGCCTGTGATCCATCAGGCACACATAATCGACTTTTGGAACTCAGCACGGGTTGAACAACAAGGTGATGAGGAAGTGATTGCTGCTGAGATACTAAATGAACGTATTTGGATCAATGAAAGCACTATAAGAAGATGTTTGGAATTGGGTGATCGTGAGATTGGGCACCCTGATGTATTCGAGAATGAATACATTGAGAAGGTATTCAACTTGATGGGATACGATGGAGATTATGAGAAAGGGGAGATAAAAAAGGGTAGGCTGTGCAAACCGTATCGATTCTTATGCCATACCTACCTGAAGTGCATGTCCAACAGGAAGTCAGGGCTCGATAGATTTTCACGACACATATCATCTGGAATCATTGGGATCTTCGAGGGTAGAACCTATAACTAGTCCAAGTATATCTTCAATTGTCTATGTGAACAAGTCAAACTTCAGAGAAATGACAAAATGTACATGTTCCCAAGATTTGTACAACTGGTGATCAATTCAGAACTTCCAAGGCTGGACAGAGTTGGAGAAGTGTTTGTTCAAGCACACTTGGGCAAATCTGTGCTGAACAAACTCAGTGGGAAGTACCAGGGTGAGGACTTCTCACTCACCAAGTCAAACACCACCACTCCAACATTACTCACCAATCCAAACTCCACCACTCCAACATTAATCACCTTGCCAAACACCCCCTCATCAATCACAATCACCAGCCAGCATCAACACCCAACCAATATCACCAATTCATCACCATGAATCTCTACTGCTGATATCCTCATCTTCTACCAAAAACACTCAGCCAATCTCTCCAGTTCAACAACAATCACCATCACCTTCTCATTCATCCTCACATCACACTCAACCTTTCTCTCCACTACAAATCCAATCCCGTGTACAACCACCACCAGAATCATTAAAACATCCATCACCGGAAAGTGATAGCACTGAACTTTTTGAGATAACTGAGTCTGTACACTCTGTACACTTAGGAGAGACTGAGTTCCTATCTCAAGCCAACACTGTTCCCATCTCTCCCACGCACACTGAAGAACAAGTGCCATCAGACAATACTGATCCCATATCTCCAATGAAAGAAAATCAAACTGCTAATGAGCAAAGGGAATTACAACAAGGATTTGCTGAGGATGTTATTGCATATCATGAAGATGACTTAAGTGATAGTGACATTCCTGTCAGCAAAAGCTTTTTGGTTGCTGATTATAACAAGTTAGTACTCAAATCAAATAAGCAAAAGCAAAGAATACAAGAGCTGAAAGGTATCATTCAAGAGAAAGATGAAGAGCTAATGATGAAAGATGCAAGTCTAAAAAGGTTGAGAGAGGATGCAATAAGCAACAATGAAGTGATTGATGCACTGTTGCAAAAAGAACACGAGTTGGAGGCATCTTTGAAAATTGAGGAAAATGATAAAGTTCAGATGATCAAACAGAAGGGTGAAGAGATAGAGAAGCTGAAAAAGAAGATCTCTGTCCTGGAAAAAGGAGAGGCACCAAGTGTTGAACAATCAAAACCTTCAGCGGAAGCTCCAAAGCAATTGATTCTATATTCCAGAAAAAGACAATACTTGGGTACAATCAAGAAGAAATCAGAAGATGAAGCCTCCCAAAAAGACAAAAGCTTTCATCCCCTGAACCTACACCTTCAGTAGATGTGTCTACTGTGAAGGTATCATCCGGAGATGATGATGATAGTGAGAAAGAATGGGAGGAGCTGACCAGGATGGAGTCCCCCACTGATAAAAAGGGAGGAAAGGCCGATGACCTTCTAACCACAGCAGACATTCTGGAGAGAGGCCTGATTCAAGCATGTTCATGACCCTCATCAACCATGGTTTTCCTTATGACATGGTTGAGAGGATGAATTCTACTGAAATGAAGAATGTACTGAAAGAGTTCGAATTTGAAAGATTCATAATTCCAAACTGTGATTATGAAGCCTTCACTTTCTTTCAGTCATTAGAAAAGATCAAGAAAGACATAGGCCACTGTGACACAGCCAAGCTTACCAAGTATAACATGACATGCTGGTTACAGGGCCACAATTACAAACCGCATGAGCTCAAAAGTAGATCTACTGGAGAACTGCGGAGGATGATGGAGCATGTGATGAAAGTGGGATTAGAAACCAGTGTTAAGTTTAGAACCACTGCTCCACATCCAACTCATGAACAACAAAGTAAACTTGTTGCTGATCCAATAACAGTTGAACCAAAAGATCAGCACAATGAAAAATAAAAACTGATCAGAGCGCCAAGGGCAGTAATCCCCGGAAAGGTCTGGCCTCTCGGAACAACAGTTCGAGAAATTACTGAAAAGAAATCAACCCTGATTGAACTGTATGATCATATCACAACTCCTAGTTCTGTGGAAGAACACAGGATTATGGCCTGGAAATATGATCCAGACTGGGATTGTGCAGTAATAAATAGGACATCTGGAAGAATTCAATACTTCCATGATGTGGAAGCTCTGTTGAGTCTTCCGGAGCAAGACATCAGGGATTTACAAAGCATCCCAATAACCAACTATCCAATCCATCTAAGGGGGAGAGACTTCTCTGCAGCTGTAAATAGTATGAAAACCAGATTTATGGATGATGTGCTCATACAAGCAAAGAAAGATGATAAGGAGCACAAAAGAATCAAACAAAGTAAGAAAAGAAGAACAGTTGAAGTCTCATCTCTTGTAGATGATGATATGCTAAAGAGAGTTGGAAGTGACAAAAGCTCAGATACCATCAAAAGCATCAAAGGAAATCAATTCACTTATTCCATCACAGAATGGGGATATGTTGAAAGAAATAAAGAGATGGTATTGCTGAGAAATGCTGATGGGAAGAAGGCTGAAAAGATAAGAATTTTCGACCCAGTAGAGATAAAGATGTTGCATCCAAGCTACACATCATATCTACACGACAAATTCTTCCCAAAGCTATCAGATGAAAAAGCTCAGAATGATCTCTGCCTATATGTACACATGATACAAGTTGTAGATAAATTGCATGCAAAGGCACACAAGAGAAGAAAGCATGAAGCTAGGCTGTTGAAGGGAACAACAATAGAAGAGGTGTCTGAGCTCAGAATCTCAGAAGAAGATGAGCTGGAAATTGTACATAACGATAGTGTAGTGGAAACACTCACTACTAAAGAAGATGTTTTGGGGCTGAGTTATGATACACTGAAGAAGATCAGCAGAATGAAGATCAAGTACAAGTACGATGATCAGAAGACTGTTGTATCTTACTTCTACAATAAGATGATAGCAAGAGTAAAAGAGCTTGCAGTTTTGAAGGACTGATTACAAGGAGCTAAGCCTAAGGGGGAGTATTGTTGGATCTAGAGTGTATAGGTCTAGATCATTTTTTATAGGCTTAGTACTTGAGTCAAGTCTTGTAATTAATACTTGTAACAGTCAATATATATATATATATATATGTGCATTGAATCTATAGGTTAACCCATATATGTGTGTGTTGATTTGTGACTGTTGACAGGGAGAAACAATATACTTGGAAGGATTCATGGTATTGACCAAGTGTAAGAAATATCTACGGATGAACATTATTGTTAATCCGTAGATATGTTCCTTACAAGACCAAATGACCAAGTGAATATTCCTGCGGATGATCAAAGGACCATGAAGTGAAGACTCCTACGGAAGAACAACACTTCTACGGAAGAGAAAGTCATCTATGGAGGAACAAAAGTTCTGCGGACGACAAGACTTCAGCGGAAGAACATTATACATATGCGATTGCAAATACCAAGAAGTCGAACAAGTCAACACAATCAATAACAAATCCCAAGAGATTCGGTGTTTCCTTAGCCGACTCAAACCATCTATAAATACAAGTCCTAGGTTTCACATCTCGAAAAACACAATCAATCAATATTACGGCTGTCAAGAGTTACATCATTGTGCAACCCTAACCGCTGTCACATCAACATCAACATTATTCGATTCACTGAATTCATTGTTCACAGTTATTCTTTATTATTTTTTGTAATCATTACTTGATAGTTAATGAATTACGTTTGAATAATTATTGAGTTCGCATTTATTGTGTTTCTGTGGTTGTGTTCATCAATCATCATTAAAACAATTAAACGTCAACTAATGATAATTCCACGATCATTGAATTGATTTATTTTAATACTGATAATTCTTGAATTGAGATCCTCGGATTCACAATAATTTTTGGAGTTATATAGCTATTTTTTCTAAATATTGAGATTATTGTAAAATTTACAGAAACTGATCTCCTTCGAGTTAGACTTTGATAAACTTATATGATGTTCTATTCTATAGTAAGCTTTCTGTAAAATTTTAGGAAATTATGGACTACAGAAATTATTTTTAATGAATTTTAGGAATACTATAGAAATTTCAGAAAACAATCCGTTAGGAATTAGATGTTATAAAATTTATGAGATATTACAAACTGTTGAAATAACATTCTGTAAATTTTTGGTAATCTTTGAGTAACCGTAGCTAGTTTTGGTGATTTATGGAGACTTTGGACTAATTATAAGTATTTATGTATAGTAAAATAAATGTGGAGAATTTTATGATAACATCATTTGACTATTTTACAGCTGAACTTTCAAAAGTTAAATAAATCTGAGGTTCTAAAAATTTTAAAGAAAATTAATGTCTAATTTTGTGAATTATTTTATAGGTTCCACTTTGGAGATACGGTGAGATTCATAGCCCTATTTTTGACCCTTTGGTATTTATAAAGTTTTGGGGGAAAAAGCATACTGCTTATGTTGATGTATTATTTGAAAATATTTTGATACTTACTGTCATTTGTGATACAACCATTAGTTCCAATGAGGAACCGTCTGATATTATTAGTAGCGCTACTTAGGAGAATATTTGCACCAACAGGATGAGTGTTATGATGCTATTTTCCTGCACCTAACCGAATGAGGGTTGAGATGTAATATTTCTGATTTTGTGAATATTCGTGAAAGTATGATTATGTTGTGAACAGGTTTGGTTGTATTGATACATCAACAAAATTATTTGTCTGGAAATAAACCTATGTTCTCACAAACTTTTGTTGACTATTTTGAGTAAGCTTTTCAGGAAAAGATGACTAATACCTTTGACTTTAGTTTTGAGGTTCACAACGGTTGGGGAGAAATTGGTGGAAGGGTTTGTGTGACACTAACAGTCAACATAGTTGACTATAGTGTGTATGTAGACGCACACTTCCATCGTATCTGAAAACATGCAGTAGTTTAACCAAGTTGTAGAAAGATTATATCTAATTTGGGAAACTTATGTATAAGATGTAATCTCGAATATTATGAATAAATGCATGTCCTACTTTATTAATTTAAGTGTGTATGTTTATTATTTACTCCGCTATAATTAATGCACTCTGATCAAACGAGTCACACCCGAATCGCATTTCACGCTTCCGTCGGGATGTGACAGGTTGGTATCATAGCCATTGGTTATAGGGAATTAGATATTTTGAAAATATCTAGACTATAACCATAAGCTCAAAATATACTTAAATTTTTTTTTCTATAATATAATTTTATGATTTTATGAGAACCATGTGAATTGTGTGAAATTCTGTAATTCTATGATTTCATGCTTAGATTATAATTATATGATACTTGACTAACCATTTTGTGAAATATTATAAAGAAACTTATGCAGTTATGAATTCAGATTGTTACCACAATGAGACCGATCCTTCCGAATGTCCAGACCATAGCAATTCTAAGGAAACTACTCCTGAACCAGAACCCTAACAAGCTATGGAAATCCCTCAACTGGAAAAAGAATCAAAATTTTATGTTCGACGTGCCCCGGTACATGTTAGAGGATATACAATTAAGACCCCTAGGAAAAAGATACAACGTGGAAACAGGTTTATGACTAAGCAAGCTGCAGACATAGAAATGCAATATTCTGATTCTTCTGAGAGTAAGAATAAGGTAACTAAGAGACAAGAGTTGGATCAAGTGAAAACAGCTCAGCAAACTCTTAGAAAACTTAAGAAAATACAGCTAGGAATTTGGAAAATCCAGAAGGACATCAAGAAACTCAAAACACCCAAAAAGAATATCTTCACAAAGATATGGAAATGGATTCGCAGGAACTAGAAGACTATAGTCTAATCTATCTGAAAAGATCTCAGCATCTAGTTTGATCAATTAGATTAGATTTGCAGCGGAATTAGTACACGAATTAGACAAATTCAAACAAGAACACAAGAGATTTATCAATGAAACAGTACGGTTATCAAAATGAGAGAAAGTTTCTACACAAAAGATGTATTTCATTCAATATAAGCTTCGGCACATTAAAATTAGGTCATCTTTCTTTTATAGGGAAAGATGACGTCAGCTGATATCACTTGACAGTGACATCTAACTGTTATTACAACACACTACAGATAGTTACATAACTACTGAAGATGTCAAACAGTTGATATCTTCTTACAAAAGACAGTGTAAACTATCTCTACAACTACTGATAAGAAACTACTGAAACTACAACTACTGAAACTATAACAACTAAAGAACATGCTCTTCAGCCATTTTACAAGTTCTAAAATAGAAATAAACTACTGAAAAGAAAAGACTGAAAGAAAAACCATCATAACAACTGAAGAATACTTCTTCAGCTGTTGTGACAAACTCTGAAGGCTTCAATACTTGGACTTCAGACTTGGACTTCGGACTTGAATTTCAGTTGTTGTCATCAGCTGATGTCTTCAGTTGTTTACATCAGCTGATGTCTTCAGTCTTTGTCTTCAATCTTTGTACTTCAGTTTTTGTACTTCAGCTGATGGTCTTCAGTACTTTAGTCTTCAGCTGATGAAGTCTTCAGTACTTTAGTCATCAGCTGTTGATCTTCAGACTTTGTCAAACAGCTGATGAGGTCTTCAGCAGTTGTTGTGATGTCTTGTAGGACTTAAAGGTTTTTCTGATCTGGCTCATTGGTTCTTTTGGTCCAACAAACTCCCCCTGAACCAATGCAGCCAAAACCTTTAAGCTTATTGAATGTCCCACGTATTGAGGTAGAATGATTGGTCTTTTTCTTCTGGATTAGCTCAGGATGACCCATATCAGCACAGGCCTGGGAAGAAGTCTCAATGATCTGATTGGCAAAGGATGGATGGGAACTCTGTCTTGTGAAACTGGACACAGAGCTGCTATCCTATCAATGAGACCTACTTCCCAACTATAAGCCTATATGATTCTCTGGTGTAGGCTTCCAAAAAGACAATTTGTTCCTCCATGGTAAGCTCTTCTGCCTCACCCTCAAAGAATCCTTCAGGCCTATAGAACTCAGATAGGAATTTGACCTGTTTACCATTCTTGAGCTCCACTGTTGCGATCTCTCTGTATGCAAACTCATCATGGTGATTACCCTCTAGTAGTAAGTGGAGCTCATCCTTCCCGATTTCCTCAAGCCTCTTATAAACCAACCCCTTCTTCACCATTCTGTTTTGCAGCATCTTCTGTGGGGGCATGTTGGATGTATAGGCCTTCTTGAAATCTTCAAGGATATCCTAGGGTGATACCACAATGGCAAGTGTGATTACTGCATCTACAATCTTTTTCACTTGCCCATTGTATCTCTGAGGAATGTTTCTCTTTTGGATCCTATGAGACACCCTGGGATCAGGCCAAATCCTCACTCTCTCTTTCTGATATTGGAATGTATGCTTGAGAGTGTATAGTCTCTGAGCTTTTTTCCTCATTCTATGATTGATGAGGAGGCTGCATATGCTTTGTCTACCCTTCTCAACAACTCCTCATCATGTAGTCTGTGATGCTCTTCTTCTTCTAGCTTCACTTTAACTGTTTGTCTTTGGAGCTCAGTAGTAATTGTC
Source organism: Flaveria linearis (assembly GCA_024085815.1). Lineage (NCBI taxonomy): Eukaryota > Viridiplantae > Streptophyta > Magnoliopsida > Asterales > Asteraceae > Flaveria > Flaveria linearis. Next base: position 45,847,686 of record CM044003.1, on the reverse strand, counting down.
AGAGGGAGACTTTTGACCTTAGGCAACTGAATAACAGCTGAAATTGGCAGCCTGTCCTCATCTTCATCATCATCTTCTTCTTCTTCTTGTAGCCTCAACACCCTTCTCTTCCTCTTCAAGGGCATCACCGGCTATTGGTTTTGTGGGAGAGGGAGTTGGTTTAGTGGGTTGTGGTAGTGGTTGGTTTGGTGTAGGAATTTTGGCAGGCTGTTCTAGCAGTTTGGATGTGAGTGAGGCTTTGGTTTGTTTGGCTAGAGCAGTCCTTTTCGCAGCACCGGTTTCACTCAGGGCTTCTATGACCAGCCCCTTGGTATATTCTTCAGATGAATAGATCTTGGTGGTTATTTCCAAGATATTGTCCCTAGACCATGACTTGATCTCCAGGACTGATCTCCCCAGATACTTTGAATTGAACCTTGCCATAGCCTCAAGTCTCTCCTTCTTTCTGGCTATAGCAAGTCCATCGGTTTCTATCTCTTGTACCTCTAACTTTTGGATCTCTAAGTCAAGGTGTTTAGTATCAAAACCATGCCTAATCAACTGATCAATGATGTATCCATTGATCGGCTGTGTTGGACATCAGCTTCCTTTATCATCTCTGACAGGATCTCAGCCTCTCGTTTGATCAATCAGATTGGTTTGAAGCGGATTTAGCACGTTAATTAGCAATTATAGCAAGAACATAAAAGATATTGCAAGTAAAAGCACAAACATAGAGAGAGAAAAGAGTTCTGCGAAAAATTAATTGTTCTATTGCTCAACACGTTTCAGCCATTAAAACAGCATGATTCACCATCCTTTTATAGGCGGCAAAAGGATGGTGGTGATGTCCTTTCTCTGACATCAACCGATTATTAAAATTACAACTGACGGAACATAAAACTACTGAAGATGTCAACAGCTGACATCTTCTTACAAAAGTGTTCCTATCTTTTACAAGTACTGACAAAAGTAAACTACTGAAATCCTACAACGACTGAAGAACAAACTCTTCAGTCGTTTATAACTACTGATACTATAACAGCTGAAGAACAAGCTCTTCAGCTGTTGTACAGCTACTGAAACAAAATTACAAAACTACTGAAAGGGAAAAACCATCAAAACAACTGAAGAAGACTTCTTCAGCTGTTGTGACAAACTCTGAGTCTTCAATACTTGGTTCTTCAGACTTGGGCTTCAGATGATATAACAGCTGATGACTTCAGTAGATGTCATCAGCTGTTGTCTTCATTCTTTGTCTTCAGACTTTGTGCTTCAGTAGAAGGTCCAGTTCTTCAGTTCTTCAGCTTTTGATTCTTCAGTACTTGTCTTCAGTACTTGAAGTCTTCAGTACTTGTATCATCAGTACTTCAGACTTCAGTTCTTGTCTTCAGTACTTTAGAGTCCTCAGCTGTTGTTCTTCAGTTCTTTGATCTTCATACTTTGATCTTCAGACTTTGTCAGAACAGCTGATAGAAGTCTTCAGTGTTGCAGTGGCATGTGGGACTTAGAGGTTTTCCTGATCTTGGCTCATTGGTTCTTTTGGTCCAACAAACTCCCCTGAACCAATGCAGCCAAAACCTCTAATTATTGGTTGTCCCACTTATTGTTGGCATAAAGATTGGTCTATTTCCTTCTGGATCAGATCAGAAGTTGACCCTGATAAGCACTGGCCTGGGAGAAGGTTTCTAGTATTTGTTTGGCTAAGTATGGATGGGAGCTCTGTTTTGGGGAATTGGACACAGAGCTGTTATCCCATCCATGAAACCTACCTCCCATGTACTAGCCTGTAGGATTCTCTGGTGTAGGCTCGGACGAAAATCATTTGTTCTTCTTTGGTCATGTCTTCAGCCCCACATTGAACAATCTTCACGGCCGTACATCTCTGAGACAAACTTGACCTGTTTGCCATTCTTGAGCTCAACTGTTGTGATTTGCTTATATGCACATTCATCTGGATGTCTGCCTTCTAGCAACAAGTTGAGCTCATCTTTGTGGAAGTTCTCAAGCTTCTTATACACTAAGCCTTTCCTCACCATCCTAGTCTCCAACATTATTTCGGGTGGTTGTTTAGATTTATAAGCCTTCTCGAACTCATCCACAATTTCCCAGGGTGTTAATACAAGAGCCACAGTTATTACTTCATCTACAATCCTCTTCATCTGGCTCTTGTACCTCACAGGAATATCTTTCTTTGTGATCCTGTGAGCCACCCTAGGATCAGGCCAAGTCCTCACTCTCTCTTTGTTATATTGAAAGGTTTGTTTGAGAGTGAAGAGTCTCAGAGCTTCCTTTTCATGTTCATGATAGAGGTAGAGGCAGCATATGCTTGGCCAATTGACTTAAGCATTTAGCATCGTGAAGCTGCTGTTGCTCCTCTTCCTATCTTAACCCTCACAGTATCCATCTGTGAGGTGGGAGTGATGGTTTGTGATTTGGCTTTAGGTAGAGGTATAACTGCAGAAATGGGCAGACTATCCTCCTCATCCTCCTCTTCTTCTTCTTCTTGCAGCCTCAACACCCTTCTCTTCTTCTTCAAGGGTGGATCATTGGCTGCGGTTTTGATGGTGAAGGGGTTGGTTTGTGGGTTGTGGTTTGGTGGTTGGTGTGGGAATGTTGGCAGGCACTGCTAGCAATCTAGAGATGAGTGATGGTTTGGTCTGTTTTGCCAGCAGTGTCCTTTCCCAGCACCGGCTTCGGAGAGGGCCTCAGCGACCAGTCCTTTGGTGAAATCACCAGCTGAACAGATCTTGGCAGCTATAGCCAAGATTCTGTCCCTGGTCCATGCTTTGACATCAAGGACTGGCCTGCCCAGATACTTCGAAATGAATCTACTCATAGCCTCGAGTCTCTTTTTGTCCTCTTGGCTATAAGTAGACCATCGGTGTTCGATCTCCCTAGTCTCCATCTTCCTGAGCTCCTGATCTAACAATGCTGTGTCCTTGCAAAGCCTTACCTGAACAGCTGCTCAATGGCATAGTCCATTGATTTGCTCTATTCAGCATCAGCCTCCTTGACAAGGCTGCTAGATCAGAGTCAGCCACCTTCTTTCCCTCCTCTCCCTTTTTCTTATAAGTGACACTGAAATCCTTTTGGATTCCAGCCACTTCTATATGCTCAACCTCCCTCTCTTTCCTCTTCCCTTTCTCCCTCACCCTACTACTCTCCTCAGCCCTCTCCCTCTCAACCACCACCTCTTTCTCTGCCTCTAACTCCTCCTCTCCCTCTTCCCATTGGCTTGCACTGATGTCTCCCCCTTTTTGGGTGCATTGGTTGGGGTTTGACTATCAGCAAGCGCCTTAGTAATGGCAACCTCCACATGGGTTGGATATAAGTGGGAAGCCTCTCATCAATGGTTTGAATGACTATATCTTTTAGTATGGGTGTGATGAGAGGCAGGGATTTCTGGAGGATAGCATCCAGCTGCTCAGGGGGGTTCTGACCCTGAGAGCTAGTGCCAGAAGCAGGGGCTGGTGGCCGAGTTTGTGGGAGTGGCTCAGTGTTTGTGAGACCTTCAGGTGAAGGTGCCATCTGTGGGGTTGTGGTGGCAGATGGACTTCTATCTTGAGTCATCTGAGCAAGCAGCTCTTTGAGTCTGCTTATCTCATCCTCTAAGATAGTGGTGTGAGCTACAACGTCGAAGAAGAAGCTCAGGTCATCATCAGTATGAACTGAATCACCTGACCTCCTGACAATGTCAGGATGTACATGCTCTGAGTGTGGCTCAGTAATAGCATGTGCCCCTTGTTCATGGTACTGGGGACTTCCAGCCTCCGGATTGGATCCATCATCGGCAGTTGCCTCTGGTGAGGTCTTATTGATGTTACCAGCTTCACCCTGCTCAGATGTTGATGCAGAGGAAGTGGCAGCCTCACCAGATTGTCCTATCTCCCTAGCCACACTGGGAGATTGGACTTGTGATTCTCTGTGCTGTAGGCTCCCACCAACACTAGTATCCACCCCTTTTCGGTTGGAGTCTCCCCAGTTGTGATGGGTTTCAGGGGAGAGTGTGGAGTGCTCAGATGGGTCAGCACTTTGGCTATTGCCAATGTAGGGCTTTGTGGGGCGGTCTCATCAGTAGATGGGCTCGAAGCAGTGTGCACAGGGGGAGGACTGTGCTTTTCAATGGCAGTCTTCTCAAGTGCGATAGACCCCAGAAGTGTGGCTTCCCCAGAAGTGGTTGCATCAGGCTCCTGTTGAGAGGAAGCCTGTGCGGTTGTGGTGGGTGGAGTCGTGGTAGCTGCTGGGAGAATCGAACCAGCAGCCACATCCTGCATTTGTGTTGCAGGGGCATCCTCAGGGGACTCATTTCCCTGAGTAGCCTTTTTGGGCTTCTTTTTGGCTTTTGGTTTAGGTGGGGACTTTGGATTTGGAGGTGGAGGCTGTGGGTTCCTGCTGCGTGGGTTTTCGCAGCCGGCCAGCCTGTTTTAAGGATTGGTCAGAGTTGTGCCTGGAGTATACCTCGGCTAGAACAGCCATGGCAGGGACCCCAGTGCCAACAAGTCCCTCAGCCTGAAGCTGGTTCTCTATTATGCCCATAATGAACCGAGGATACAAGATCCATCGGTTAGAAACTGTTTTGTGGCCATATCCTTGATTTCCAAAAATATAATATCTGTTAAGTTTAAAGGTTGTTTTCAAGGATAGAGAACAATACCTGTTGCCACCTTGTGACATCTGGTCCCATGAAGAGGTTTTGGGAGCCAGACACACGTTCACCATATGAAAAATGAGGCGTTGGGGATCAGGAAAGTGTTTCTTCAACAAGGTTCTGGCGGAGAGGTCACCCTGGTAGTTGTTGGATGTGAAGGATAGATCCAGGGCGCCTTTGGGGTAGGAGGTTGGGTAGGTGGCATCCTCCAGCTTTAGGGTTTGGCGCAAGGTAGCTGGAGTGATAACCACTGGGTGGTTGTTGACGGAGGACCGGAGAGAGACCTCGCCATCCTGCTCTCCGGTTTGGACGGTGATGTTCGTCCAAAACTCCGTCAGGGAGTCGGTGTAGATGGTAGGGTTCAAAGGAATGCCGTTTGGTAAGGTGAGTCGTGCATCAGATCGACGGCATGGTGAAATTTTGGCCATAATGGCGATTTGGTGAGATGAGCGACACAGTTGTGTCGAGGTTTCAGTTGCATGGTCGCCATTAATGGTGTATGGGAAGTTCAGAGGTTTTGAAAGGTTAGGTCAAGTGAGGAGTAAATGCTCTAACGTTGGGTATTTATAGGGTAGGGCAAAGGCTGAAAGAAAACTACTGAAGGTTTTGGTGTTAGTTATCAGTTGTTGTAACGACTGATGACGCGGTCTTAACCTTCAGTGGTTGCAACATCTGAGGACTTGGTGTTAGTCTTCAGTAGTTAAAACTACTGAAACCTTGGTTTTGTCCTTCAGATGTTTTAAACGACTGAAGAGTTATTGTCAGTCTTCAGTAGTTATGAACTACTGAAGACCTAATATTCTTCTTCAGACGTTGTAACAACTGAAGACTTGGTGTTAGCCTTCAGTAGTTGTGAACTACTGATATCAGTAGTTATGAACTACTGAAGACATGGTATTGCTTCAGTTGTTGTAAACAACTGAGGACTTGGTGTTAGCCATCAGTAGTTATGAAACTACTGAAGACATGGTTTTGTCCTTCAGTTGTTTGGGTATGAAACAGCAGCTGTTGGCATCAGCTGATGAGAAATTACTCATCAGCTGTTTCCATCAAATCAGTTGTTTCATGCTAGCCTCTACACTTACTCATCAGCTCTTTGGCTGACTTTCAGATGTTTCATTGACCCTTCAGCTCTTGTGAATATTGGCCTTCAGCTCTTGTGATCAGATGTTCACAAGTGCTGATGAATACTCTTCAGAGCTGGTGAACAAATTTTGTCTTCAGTACTTGTGTAAGATTACACATCAGTACTTGTGAGCAAAATTTGTTCTTCAGTACTTATTTATTTGAAAATCATACATCAGTAGTTGTAATCCACCTCACTACATCAGTTGTTTTCCATAAATAATGTACATCAGTACTTTGAGTCAATTTAGTCTTCAGTAGTTGTGAAAGAGCTGAAGACTAAATTACTCATCAGTACTTATATTTGACCTTTGCTCATCAGTAGTTGTGAAGTAAGAGCATCAGCATTGGTCAAATTACTCTAGCTGCAGCATACCAAGCCTTAGTACCAAATTTTGGAATGTAGCACTATCTAAGGGCTTAGTAAAAATGTCTGCAAGCTCATCAGCACTAGGCACAAACTTAGGATCAATCAGACCTTTTCATAGCAATCCCTGATAAAATGATGTCTGATCTCTATATGTTTGGTCCTAGAGTGCTGGACTGGATTTTAACAATACAAAGAGCTGAAGCACTATCCATTAGTAATGGAGTCTTAGTCTCAGTAATGCCATAATCCAGAAGTTGATTCTGAAGCCAGAGTATCTGAGAGGTACAACTTGCAGCAGCAATGTACTCAGCTTCAGCAGTGGATGTAGCAATTGATGTTTGTTTCTTACTCTGCCAAGAAACTAAACAATTGCCTAGGAATTGGCAACCACCAGAAGTGGATTTTCTGGTGACTTTGCATCCTGCATAGTCACTATCAGAGAAAGCAACTAATTTGCAAGAATGCCCAGTTGAATACCAAAGACCTAGTGATTGGGTACCTTGCAGATATCTAAAGATCCTTTTGACTGCAATCAAATGGGATTCTTTAGGTGCAGCCTGAAATCTAGCACAAGCACATGTTGCAACATGATGTCTGGTCTAGAAGCTGTAAGGTACATCAAGGACCCAATCATACATCTGTAAAGGGTTTCATCAACCGCTTTACCTTTCTGATCTACATCTAGTTGTGTGATGCTGCTCATGGGAGTAGAACAGGGCTTACAGGTTTGTAAATCAAACTTATTCAACAACTCTTTGGTATATTTGGACTGATGGATAAGATTCCATCATCCTGTTGTTTGATTTGCAAACCTAGAAAGAACTGTAATTCCCCCATAGCACTCATTTCAAATCTTAGCTTCATGAGCTTTGTAAATTCATCACACAACTTTGGATCAGAGGATGCAAAGATGATGTCATCTACATAAATTTGAACAAGGAGTTATGTTCTCCCACAGTCTTGATGAATAAGGTTTTATCAATGGTGCCTCTAGTGAACTTATTCTCTAGAAAAAAAGTTGAGAGTGTCTCATACCAGGCTCTAGGTGCTTGCTTCAGCCCATAAAGAGCCTTATCAAGCTTGTACACCCAATCAGGATGTTTATTGTCCTCAAAGCCTGGTGGTTGACACACATAAACCTCTTCTTTTATTTTCCCATATAGGAAGGCACTTTTGACATCCATTTGATAAACCTAAGACTGTGAAAGGCAGCATAAGCTAAGAACAGTCTGATTGCTTCCAGTCTGGCCACAGGTGCAAAGGTCTCATCATAATCGATGCCTTCCTCCTGTGCAAACCCTTGAACAACCAGTCTAGCCTTGTTCTTGACAATTTGGCCCTTCTCATCTGTTTTGTTCCTAAATACCCACTTGGTGCCTATAGCACACTTACCTTTGGGTAATGGAACAAGCTCCCACACTTGCTGTTTCTTAAACTGAAGAAGCTCAAGCTGCATAGCTTCCACCCATCCATTGTCTCTTAAAGCAATATGATAGTTCTTTGGCTCTTGCTGACTGATGAAGAGAGCATAGAAGCAGAAGTTGGACAATTGATTCCTGGTTGAAACTCCAGCATGAATATCACCAATGATTTGAGATGTGGGGTGATTCTTGAGCTCTTGATAGACTATGATATCTGTGCAAGTGTTTGTAGACCCATCAGCAGCAACAGATGGTGATGGAGATTCCTGAAACCATGTAGAGGATGGCAGCTCAAACGAAGTAGAGCAAGCAGAAATCTCATCAGCATTTGTAGTGGATGGAGCTGCTGAGGCTACAGGAGCATCAGGTTCAGTGGACTCAGGCAGGTTGTCACTAAACCTGAAGAGGTGAGTACTGACTACATCATCATCAGTACCACCAGGTGGAGATCTGTTGACAGGCTCAACAGCTGGAGGTTGATAAGGAACATATTGCAATATGTCCAGATCAAACAACTCCACAGGGTTTTGTGGAATCTTGTCCTTTGGAGATTCATTGAACTTCACATGCAAGTTTCTTCAACCCCCTTCGTTCTACAGTTGAAGACTATGTATGCCTTGCAAGTTGATGAATAACCAACAAAATACCCTGCATCCACCTTACTAGCAAACTTCTGGAGTGGGTTGCTAGTGTTGAGAATAAAACATGGACACCCAAAGGCTCTAAAGAATGAAATCAGAGGAGCCAAATGATGAAGAACTTCATAGGGAGTCTTCATCAACCTCTTATTCACTAAAGCTCTATTTTGTACATAGCAAGCTGTGTTGACAGCTTCAGCCCAAAAGGTCAGTGGCAACCCTGAGTCAGCCAACATGGACCTTGCTGCTTCAATGAGAGTCCTGTTCTTTCTCTCCACCACTCCATTCTGCTCAGGAGTTCTAGGAATACTAAAATACCTTCGAATTCCCTTGGACAGGTAGAAGTCATCAAGTGTGTGGTTTCTAAACTCTGTTCCATTGTCACTTCTCACACACTTGACCTGTAGGGAATACTGCTTTTCTACAAGTAACATAAAGTTCATTATAGTCTTGGCTGCTTCATCCTTGGAGTGCAAGAAGAAAGTCCATACAAACCTGGAGTAATCATCCACAATTACCAGGTAGTATTTCTTCTTTGCCATGCTCATCACTCTGACAGGACCAAAGAGATCCATGTGCAGGAGCTGCAAGCAGGCAGTGGACTTTGGTTCTTCTATTGAAGGGAATGAAACTTTGTGTTGTTTTCCTTTCAAGCAAGTAGTGCAGTCATCTTCACACTTGAACTCCTTCAGAGGCAATCCTCTAACTAAACCATGGCTTATCAGCTGATTCATGTTCTTGAAATTAACATGACCCAGCCTTCTATGCCATAGTGTAGACTCTTGAGGAGTGGCCTTGGAGAATAGGCAAGATGGCCTTTTAGATCTATCTTTTTGGAAAGATCTAAGGCATACACTCTTCCTGTCTGTTGGCCTTCAGGAGAGTGTGTTCATCCAATGCCTTGTCAATCAAACTCAGAACTTTGGATGACAGAATCCGGCAGTTCTGGCTTGTGAAAAGGGCAACATGGCCTTTGTCACACATTTGACTGACACTCAAGAGGTTGTACTTGAGATTCTCCACATGGTTCACATCATCAAACCTTATTTCCCCATTGGAAACAAAGCCTTTTCCGATGATGTAACCCTTTGCATCATTGCCAAAGGAAACAAATCCCTTCTTTCCTTGAGAGTAGACATTAAGAAGGGAGCTGCTTCCTGTCATGTGCATGGATCCTCCACTGTCTACATACCAGATGCTTCTATGGCATGTTGAAGAACCCTGCAAACACAACCATGTGTTAGTTAGTCTTAGAGACCCAAACCTGTTTGGTTTTGGGTCTGTTTTCAACTACAGGTGCAACATTAACAGGTGTGTTATGTGTGACAGCCTGAGGTGAAGAAGATGGTGCAGAAGAGGAACCCTTTGGCTTGGACTTCCTTTTCTGTGGTTTCAACACAGGAGCATCTAAGTGGTTGACTCTTCCACTAGTTGCTGAACCATCATCACCAGCTGTGTCTGATTTTGATAAAGCCTTCAGCTCTTCAGACACATTGGAGTTTGCTGATGATGGATTCCTATGTTGTACCATCTTTTTCTGAGCAACCTCAGCTGTTGCCTGAGTAACCCCTACCATCTTTTTAGATTTAGCTTTGGGCTTAGGGATTTCAGGCTTGGATGTTGCTAGTACAAACTTGGTTTCAAACTCATTCTTCATTTTATTGATGTCCTCATTGATTTTCTCCTTCTGTTTGAGTTTGGAACCCATTTTGTACCAGCAATCATCAGTAAGATGATTGAACAAGCCACATATCTCACATGGCTTCTTCTTCATCTTATGCTGATCATCAGCTGAAGAGGATGTAACTACTGAAGACTTGTTCTTCAGCTGTTTGCCATCAGTACTAGCAGTTTTCTTCCTAGTCCCTGCTTTCCTGGTATCCTCTTTAGCTATCTTCAAACCTTTCCTACTGTTAGTTTTCTTCTCTTTAGTGCTAACAGTATTTGAGGTTTGAACTTCACATGTTATCACTTGCTCTCCAGTACCTTCAGTACTTCTAGTGACAACACCTGAGTTGATCAGCCTTTTGGTCATGTAACAGTCAGCATTTGAACCATCAGCTGTTGTAGTATCAGCTGATTGGTTTTGGCAGGAGTTAATGCTGACTTCTATCTCTGATGATGCTGATTTAGAAGATAGTAGGTCACATGATGAGAAGGATTGGTTATTGCTCTCCCCATCAGATTCAACTTCTGCTCTTGAAGTGAAATCTGTAGGAGGAGCAGTGTGATTATAACCAATGCCAAACTTCACATTGGAAGCTGATTGCTTGCTAAGAAGCATTTCAAAACCCTTGCATGACTGCACCCATCGGTCACACTCAACTTGGGTGGTTGCAAGAGTTTCCTTGAGGTCTCTGTACTTCTCTAGAAGTACATCTTCCCTAGCTTTATCATCTTTGATTTGGCATTTAAGCTTGTAAATCTCATCATTTTTATCTTTGAGTACAGCCTCAAAATCAACTTTTCTTTTGGAAATAGTGTGCTCAAGCTCAAGATTTTTATCTATTAAAGCTACATTTGCTTCTCTAATAGAAGCAAATGCTGCTATGCATGATTCTGAAAAAAGCTTGGCTTTTGCCTCAGTGGATACCTGAGATGAGGCATTCGATGATGACCCCTCAGCAGAATCAAGGGCCATCAGAGCAAGATTTCCAAAAGGTTGGTCACCACCATGTTGACCAGCACCTTGGAGTAGTTATTCCTGACCAGATAGCTCTTCTGGTAGACTACTCCAGTCAACAACACTTGGGGTGAAAAAGCTATGTTGTTGAGGTTGTGTGTGATGATGAGATTGGGAAGATTGAGGCTCAGGAAGAGCATGAGGTGGTTGAGCCGAGGGTGCTTGAGCTTGACTAGGCTGAGACATGTAGTAACAGGGGTAAGGATATGGCATATGACCCTGTGGCACAAAATAAGCAGGTGGTGCCTGTGCTTGTGATGGTTCGCCAGAACTGGAGGAAGGTTGCCCTCTGTGCTGTGAGCTATTGCTGGGAAAAGTCACAAAGGGTGCAGAGGAGTTAGATCCAGACGATCTACACTCTCTTGCAAAGTGTCCAAGCCTTTGGCACTTGTGACACCTCAACTTGCTCTTGTCAAAACCAACTTTGGTTTTGCCAGAGAGTCCAGAGAATTTCCTACCAGTTCTCTTGTAGAACTTTTGAGAGCGGATATTTATCATTGCCATTTGGTTCAAAATATCCATCTCTTCCAGATCATCATCTGGAATGCCCTTCAAGTCCTCCATCAGAAAACACAAGTTGTCACCACCACCTCCTGAACTACTAACACCAACAAAAGCTTGTTCTGAGTTGGTAGAGAAATCAATATGCTCATCATAAGAACTTTCTGATGAAGCATATTCTGACTCATGACTTATCAAGGTAGCATTACCTTGGACAAAGTCATCAGCAAGCTTGCCAGAAGAGGACAACTTCCTCTTTTGCTCTATCTCTCTCTCAAAAGTGAGCAGTTTCCCATGAAGTTGGGTGAGAGATAGAGTTTCCAGATCAGCATGGAGCGTAGGACAATGGTATATGTGTCTCATCTCTCAGGCAGTGACCTGAGGAACCTGTTGTTCATCTGGCTGTTGGAGTACTCTTGTTTGACCATCTTTAGCTAAGAGATCAAACAAGAGAACCGCTCAAACTGCTGGGTCAGAGTCTCACCCTTTCTATATGAGAATGTCTCATATTGTTGGGCGAGGATTTCCCTATTGTTTGCTAAGACTGAATCAGTTCCTCCAAATTGTTCCTTTAGAGCAACCCATAGGTCATGAGCAGACTCATGATGCAAGAGCCCTGAATAAATCTCGTTAGGAATAGCCATGGCTAAAATTCCATGGGCTCTAGCATCAATTTCGAACAGCTTTAGATCTTCGTCAGAATATTGTTCAGGTTTCTTCGCAACCTGTTCATTAGATTCAGGGACGCTCACTATAGGCTTGTATGGTCCATGCACCACTGACTTCCAACAACCAGCACTGTTGACAGCCAAGTGGTGAAGCATACGTCTTTGCCATATGTTATACTCGTTCCTAACAAGCATCGGAGGCTTGGTTGAGGAACCAGTATTGTGAGGATCATTAGTTGGTGTCGTCATCTCAGGTTTTAGTCAAAAACAAGTTTAAACAAGACAAACGTAACTCAAAACCACCAGAGGACCTCAAGATTTTGGCCAGAAACAGCAGAAACTCACTCTCTATTGCTAATTCGATCAAACAGAGAGATCAAAAGAGCAGTTTCAAATGATCAATAGTGAAATCGATCAATGATTAACCTGCTCTGATACCATTTGACAGGATCTCAGCCTCTCGTTTGATCAATCAGATTGGTTTGCAGCGGATTTAGCACGTTAATTAGCAATTATAGCAAGAACATAAAAGATATTGCAAGTAAAAGCACAAACATAGAGAGAGAAAAGAGTTCTGCGAAAAATTAATTGTTCTATTGCTCAACACGTTTCGGCCATTAAAACAGCATGGTTCACCATCCTTTTATAGGCGGCAAAAGGATGGTGGTGATGTCCTTTCTCTGACATCAACCGATTATCAAAATTACAACTGACGGAACATAAAACTACTGAAGATGTCAACAGCTGACATCTTCTTACAAAAGTGTTCCAATCTTTTACAAGTACTGACAAAAGTAAACTACTGAAATCCTACAACGACTGAAGAACAAACTCTTCAGTCGTTTATAACTACTGATACTATAACAGCTGAAGAACAAGCTCTTCAGCTGTTGTACAACTACTGAAACAAAATTACAAAACTACTGAAAGGGAAAAACCATCACAACAACTGAAGAAGACTTCTTCAACTGTTGTGACAAACTCTGAGTCTTCAACACTTGGTTCTTCAGACTTGGGCTTCAGATGATATAACAGCTGATGACTTCAGTAGATGTCATCAGCTGTTGTCTTCAGTCTTTGTCTTCAGACTTTATGCTTCAGTAGAAGGTCCAGTTCTTCAGTTCTTCAGCTTTTGATTCTTCAGTACTTGTCTTCAGTACTTGAAGTCTTCAGTACTTGTATGATCAGTACTTCAGACTTCAGTACTTGTCTTCAGTACTTTAGAGTCCTCAGCTGTTGTTCTTCAGTTGTTTGATCTTCATACTTTGATCTTCAGACTTTGTCAGAACAGCTGATGGAAGTCTTCAGCAGTTGTTGCAGTGGCATGTGGGACTTAGAGGTTTTCCTGATCTTGGCTCATTGGTTCTTTTGGTCCAACAATCTCATCCAACTTCTCAGACTCCTTTTCTCTCTTCTTCTTCTTGTATGTGACATGAAAGTCTTTTGCACTTTCAGTCACTTTCTCCATGTCAGTTCCCTTCTCAACCTCCTTCTTCTTCTCAGTCTCCACCACCAACTCGATCTCAGTTTCCACCTCTTTCTTAGTTTCTTTCTCTTTCTCTTTCTCCTCAATCCTCTTTCTCTTGGTGGCTTTCACTGACTGATTCTCCCCCTTTTTGGTTGCATTGGTTGCAAGGGTTTGACTATCAGAAAGCTTCTTAGTCACAGCAGCATCCACCAGTGGCTGTATAGCAGAGGGAAGCCTCTCATCAAGGGTTTTAATCACAATATCAGTGATAATTAGTGTGATGAGAGGCAGTGAGTTTTGAAAGATAGTAGCTATTTGCTCAGGGGGGTTCTATCCCTGAGAAATAGTGCCAGAAGCAGAGGCTGGTGGTCGAGATTCTAGGAGTGGCTTGGTGTTTGTGAGACCTTCAGATGAAGGTGTCATCTGTTGGGTTATTATGGTGGCAGATGGATTTGATTCTTGAGAGAGTTTGGAAAGTAGCTCTTTTAATCTACTTACCTCCTCCTCAAGAATAGTGTTCTGGGCTAGAACATCATAAAAGAAGCCCAGGTCATCATTAGCTGTAGCTGAATCACCTGACCTCCTGATTGGATCAGGATGTACATGTGCTGAGTGTGGCTCAGTATCCACATGTGCCCCTTGTTCTTGGTACTGGGGACTTCCTGCCTCGGGATTAAATCCTTCATCAGCAGTTGCCTCTGGTGAGGACTTAGAGATGTTACCAGCTTCATCTTGTTCATGTGTTGAAGCAGGAGAAGTGGCAGCCTCACCAGATATTCGAATCTCCTCTGCCACACTGGGAGATTGAACATAATAATCCCTATGCTGTGGGCTCTCAGCAACACTTTGTTCCTCCCTCTCATTGGTTGGGGTTTGCCCAGTTGTTATAGGTTCCTGGGGAGAGGGTGAAGTGTTAAGCTGAGTCAGCATTTTTGCAATAATAAGTGTTGGGCTTTGAGGGGCGGTTGCATTGGTGCTCTTCAATGGCAACCTCCTCAAGTGAGAAAGGTTCCAGATGTATGGGTGCCCCTGATGTGGTTGCTTCAGGCTCCTGTTGAGAGGATGCCTAAGCGGTTGAGGCTGTGGAGTCCTTGTATCTACTGGGGGATTAATGCAAGTAGATATATCCTGCCTTTGTGTTGCAGGGGCATCCTCAGGGGACTCATCTCCCTGAGTAGCCTTTTCGGGCTTTTTGGATTTGGGTTTGGTGGGGACTTTGGATTTGGATGTGGAGGTTGTGGGTTCCCGCTGCTTGGGTTTTAGCAGCTTGGCAGCCTGTTTCAGTGTTTGGTCAGAGTTGTGCCTGGAGTATACTTCAGGCAATACAGCCATAGCAGGGACTCCAAGGCCAACAAGTCCCTCAGCATTCAGTTGGTTCTCTATAATGGCCATAATGAACTGTGGATATAGTATCCATCGGTTAGCAAAAGGTTTTGAGGCCATATCCTTAAGTTTTAAAAATATGATTTTAGAAAAATTTAAGTCTTGTTGCTCAAGGATAGAGAATAATACCTGCTGCCACCTAGTGGACATTTGATCCCAAGAAGAAGTCCTAGGGGCTAAGCAGACATTTACCTTGTGAAAAATAAGGTGTTCTGCGTCATGGAAATGCTTCTTGAGGATGGTAGAAGCATGTAGATCACCCTGTTATCCATGGTGGGCAAAGGATAGATCAGTTGTGCCCTTTGGATATCCAGTGGGGAAGGTGGCATCATGTAAATATAGGGTTTGGCGAATGGTTTCTGGAGTGATGACCACCTTGTGGTTGTTGACGAACGACTGGAGAGAGACCTCAGTGTCTCTCTCCCCAGTGAGGGTGACGTTCGTCCAAAACTGGTTTAGGGATTTGGTGTATATGGTAGGGTTAAGAAAAAAGGCCATTTTGTATGGGGAATGGACCATGAGATCAATGGCATTGTCGAACTTGGTCCAAAATGGTGATTTGGTAAGGTAGGCAACACAGTTGTGTCTGGGTTTGAGCTGCATAGTCGCCATTAATGTTAGGAGAGAGGTTTCAGAGTTTTTGAACGTTAGGTTATGAGAGAATGAAAAACTCTGATTAGGGTTAGGTATTTATAATGGTTATGAAACAACTGAAAGGAAACGACTGAAGGTTTTGGTGTTAGACATCAGTTGTTTTAAACGACTGATGACATGGTTTTAACCTTCAGAGGTTGTAAACGACTGGAGACTTGTTGTTAATCATCAGTAGTTGAGAACTACTGAAGATATGGTTTTCATCTTCAGACACTGTAAACAACTGAAGACTTGGTGTTAGTCATTAGTAGTTGTAAACTACTGAAGACATGGTTTTGCTTCAGTTGTTGTAAACAACTGAGGACTTGGTGTTAGTCATTAGTAGTTGTAAAACCACTGAAGACATGGTTTTGTCCTTCAGTTGTTTTGAAATGAAACATCAGTTGTTTGAACAGCTGAAGAGTAAAGTTACTCATCAGGTGTTGCCGTCAATTCAGTTGTTTCATTCTGACCTCAACACTTACTCATCAGACTTTTATCTGAATTTCAGATGTTTCATTGGTCATCAGCTCTTGTGAATGTTTATTCTTCAGCTCTTGTTAACAGATGATCAGAAGATATGAGAAAATAAATTATTTTTCAGATCTTGTGAACAAATATTGTCTCCAGTACTTATGTTTAAAATTACTCATCAGTACTTGTGGACAAAATTTGTTCTTCAATACTTATTTGTGAAAACTAGGCATCAGTAGTTATAACCATATCAGTAGTTGTAACTATATCAGCTGTTTTCAACAAATAATGTACTTCAGTACTTTGAAGTATTTTAGTCTTCAGTAGTTATGAAAAATGCTGAAGACTAAATAACTCATCAGTACTTATTTTTGACTTTTGTATACTAATGCTCATCAGTACTTGGTTGATCAGCACTAGTATCAGTCAATTTATTCCAGTTGCAGCATACCAAGCCTTAGCACCAGATTTTGAAAAGTGGCACTATCTAAAGGCTTAGTAAATATATCTGCAAGCTCATCAGCACTATGCACAAACTTTGGATTAATCAGACCTTTTTCATAGCAATCCCTAATAAAATGATGTCTGATCTCAATATGTTTGGTCCTAGAATGCTGGACTGGATTCTTAACAATACAAAGAGCTGAAGCACTATCCATTAGTAATGGAGTCTTAGTCTCTGTAATGCCATAATCCAATAATTGATTCTGAAGCCAGAGTACCTGGGATGTACAGCTTGCAGCAACAATGTACTCAGCTTTAGCAGTGGATGTAGCAATTGATGTTTGTTTCTTACTCTACCAAGAAACTAAACAATTGCCTAGGAATTGGCATCCTCCAAAAGTTGATTTTCTGGTCACTTTACATCCAGCATAGTCACTATCAGAGAAAGCAACTAATTTGTAAGAATGCCCAGTGGAATACCAAAGTCCTAGAGATTGGGTACCTTGCAAGTATCTAAAGATCCTTTGGACTACAATCAAATGGGATTCTTTAGGTGCAGCCTGAAATCTAGCACAGACACATGTTGCAAACATAATTTCTGGTCTAGAAGCTATAAGGTACATCAAGGACCCAATCATACATCTGTAAAGGGTTTCATCAACCGCTTTACCTTTCTGATCAACATCCAGTTATGTGGTGCTGCTCATGGGAGTAGAACAGGGCTTACAGTTTTGTAAATCAAACTTATTCGAAAGATCTTTTGTATATTTGGACTGATGAATGAAGGTTCCATCAGTTCTTTGTTTGATTTGCAAACCCAGAAAGAACTGTGATTCTCCCACAGCACTCATTTCAAACTTCTTTTGTATTAAGTTTGTAAATTCATCACACAACTGTGGATCAGAGGATGCAAAAATAATATCATCAACATAAATTTGAACAAGGAGCTTATGCTGTCCCACTTTCTTTATGAATAATGTTTTATCAATGGAGCATCTAGAGAAATTATTTTGAAGAAGGAAGTTAGACAATGTCTCATACCAGGCTCTAGGAGCTTGTTTCAACCCATAAATAGCCTTATCAAGCTTATACATCTAATCAGGATGTTTATTGTCCTTAAAACCTGGTGGTTGACACACATAAACTTCCTCTTTTATTTTACCATATAAAAAGGCACTTTTAACATCCATTTGAAAAACTTTAAGATTGTGAAAGGCAGCATAGGCTAAGAACAATCTAATTGCCTCCAGCCTGGCTACAGGGGCAAAGGTTTCATCAAAATCGATACCTTCTTCTTGTGCAAGCCCCTGTACAACCAACCTGGCCTTGTTCTTAACAATTTGGCCCTTTTCATCAGTTTTATTCCTAAACACCCATTTAGTGCCTATTGTACACTTACCTTGGGGTAAAGGAACAAGCTCCCACACTTGCTGCTTTTTGAACTGAAGAAGCTCAAGCTGCATTGCTTCAACCCATCCATTGTCTCTTAGTGCAACATGGTAGTTCTTTGGCTCTTGCTGACTGATGAAGAGAGCATAGAAGCAGAAATTGGACAATTGACTTCCTGTTAAAACTCCAGCATTGATATCACCAATGATTTGAGACATTGGGTGATTCTTCAGCTCTTGATAAACAATGAGATCTGTGCAAGTGCTTGTAGGACCTTCAGCAGCAACAGATGGTGATGCAGATGCTTGAAACCATGTTGGTAATGGCAATTCAAATAAAGTAGGGGATTTAGAAATCTCATCAGCGTTTGTTGTGGATGGAGCTGCTGAAGCTATAGGAGCATCAGGTTTAGATGACTCAGGCAGTTGGTCACTAAACCTAAAAAGGTGTGTACTGGTTACATCATCATCAGTACCACCAGGTGGAGAACTGTCGACAGGAGCAACAGCTAGAGCCTGATAAGGAACATATTACAGTATGTCCAAATCAAATAACTCCACAGGGTTTTGTGGAATCTTGTCCTTTGGAGATACATTAAATTTCACATGCAAAGTCTCTTCAACTATCTTTGTTCTATAGTTGAAAACTCTATATGCCTTGCAAGTTGATGAATAACCAACAAAATACCCTGCATCCACCTTTGATTCAAACTTCTGGAGTGGATTGCTTGTGTTGAGAATGTAACAGGGACACCCAAATGCTTTAAAGAATGAAATCAAAGGGGCCAAATGATGTAGTACTTCATAAGGAGTCTTCATCAACCTTTGATTCACTAACACTCTATTATGCACATAGCAAGCTGTGTTGACAGCTTCAGCCCAAAAGGTCAGTGGCAATCCTGAATCAGCCAACATTGACCTTGCAGCTTCAATAAGGGTCCTGTTCTTTCTCTCCACCACTCCATTTTGTTCAGGAGTTCTTGGAATGCTAAACTGCCTCTTGATTCCCTTTGACAGGTAGAAGTCATCAAGTGTGTGATTTCTAAATTCTGTGCCATTATCACTCCTCACACACTTGACTGGAAGGGAATACTGCTTCTCCACATATAACACAAAGTTCATAATAGCTTTTGCAGCTTCATCTTTGGAATGCAAGAAGAAAGTCCATACAAATCTGGAGTAATCATCCACAATTACCAGACAGTATTTCTTCTTTGCCATACTCATCACTCTGACAGGACCAAAAAGATCCATATGCAGAAATTGCAAGCAGGCAGTGGACTTTGGCTCTTCTATTGGAGGAAATGAAACTTTGTGTTGCTTTCCCTTTAAACAAGCAGTGCAGTTGTCTTCACATTGGAACTCCTTCATAGGCAACCCTCTTACTAAACCATGGTGTATCAGCTGGTTCATGATTTTGAGATTCACATGACCCAGCCTTCTATGCCATAGAGTAGATTCTTGAGGAGAAGCCTTGGACAATAGGCAAGGATGGCCTTCTAGATCTATTTTCTTGGAAAGATCTAAGGCATATACTCTTCCTGTCCTGTTGGCCTTCAGGAGAGTATGATCATCCAACACCTTGTCAATCAAACTCAAAACTTTGAATGACAGAATCCTGCAGTTCTGACTGGTGAAAAGGGCAACATGGCCTTTATCACACATTTGACTGACACTCAAGAGGTTGTACTTGAGATTCTCCACATGGTTAACATCATCAAACCTTATTTCACCATTTGAAACAAAGCCTTTGCTGATGATGTAACCTTTTGCATCATTGCCAAATGAGACAAACCCCTTCTTTCCTTGAGAGTAGTCATCAAGAAGTGAGCTGCTCCCTGTCATATGCATGGATCCTCCACTGTCTACATACCAGATGCTTCTTTGGCATGCTAAAGAACCCTGCAAACATTACAACAAATTAGTTAGGTTTTAAGACCCAAACCTTTTTGGTTTTGGGTCTGTTCTCATCAACAGATGGTAAACTAACTGGTTTGTTATGAATAACAGCCTGAGGTGATGGAGATGGTGTAGAAGAGGAATCCTTTGGCTTGGATTTCCTTTTCTATGGTTTCAGCACAGGAGCATCTAATTGGTTGACTCTCCCTAATAGATGTTGAACCATCATAACAAGTTGTATCTGATTTTATGATAAAGCATTCAGCTCATCAGACATATTAGTACTTGAGTTTGATAGATTCTTGTGTTATACCATCTTCATTTGAGCAACCTCAGCTGTTGCCTGATTAACCCCTTCCTTTTTGGATTTCTTTTGGACTTTGGGGTTACAGGTTTTGATGTTACTGGTACGAACTTGGTCTCAAACTCAGTTTTCATTTTGTCCATTTTCTTTTTAATGTTCTGATTATGTTTGAGTTTGGAGCCCTTTTTATACCAGCAATCATCAGTAAGATGATTGAATAAGCCACGTATTTCACATGGCTTTTTCTTCATCTTTAGTTGATCATCTGCTGAAGAAGATGAAACTACTGAAGACTTGTTCTTCAGCAGTTTGCTATCAGTACTTGCAGTTTTCTTCCTTGCAGTACTTGCTTTCCTGATATCTTCTTCAGTAGTTTTCCCACCCTTTCTACTTGCAGTTTTCTTCCCTTTAGTACTTGCAGTAGTTTGGGTTTGTTCTTCAGGTGTTATAACTTGCTCTTCAGTACTTTCAGTACTTTATGAGATAACACCTGAAGTGATCAACTTTTTGATCATGTGAGTGTCAGCATTTGAACCATCAATATCAGCTGATTGGTTCTGTGAGGAATTAATGCTGACTTCAACCTCTGATGGTGTTGTATCAGATAGTAAATCACAAGATGAGAAGGATTGGTTATTGTTTTCTCCATCAGATTCTACTTCTGCTCTGGGAGTAAAATCTGTAAGAGGAGCAGTGTGATTATAACCAATGCCAAACTTCACATTGGAAGCTGATTGCTTGCTGAGAAGCATTTCAAAACCCTTGCAGGATTGTACCCAGTGATCACACTCTACCTGGGTAGCTGCAAGTGTTTCTTTGAGGTCTCTATACTTCTTTAGATGTACCTCTTCCCTAGCCTTATCATCAGTGGTTTGGCATTTAAGTTTATAAATCTTATCATTTTTATCATTTAGCACAGACTCAAATTCAACTTTTCTTTTGGAAATTATTTGCTCTAGCTCAAGGTTTTTGTTAATTAAAGCTACATTTGCTTCTCTAATAGATGCAAATGTGGCTATGCATGTTTCAGAACATAACTTGGCTTTGGCCTCAGAGGATACCTGTGATACCTGTGATACCTGTGATATGGAGGCATTGAAGGATGAGCTATCAGCAGACTCCAAGGCCATGAGAGCAAGGTTTCCAAAAGGATTGTCACCACCATGTTGACCACCACCAGGAAATAGTTGTTCATGACCAGACATATCATCTGGTAAACTGCTCCAGTCAACAACTCCTGGGATGAAAAAGTTGTGTTGTTGAGGTTGAGATTGTTGATGAGATTGGGATGGTTGAGGCTCAGGAAGAGCATGTGGTTGTTGAGCAATGGGTGCTTGAACTTGACTGGTCTATGGCATGTAGAAACAGGGGTAAGGATATGGCATATGACCTTGAGGGACAAAATATGCAGGTGATGACTGAGCTTGTGATGGATGACCAGAACTGGTAGAATGTTGCCCTTTGTTCTGTGAGCTATTGCTTGGGAAAGTCACAAGGGGTGCTGAAGAGTTAGATCTAGATGATCTACACTCTCTAGCTAAGTGTCCAAGCCTATGGCATTTGTGACACCTCAACTTGCTCTTGTCAAAACCAACTTTGGTTTTGCCAGAGAGTCCAGGGAATTTCCTACCAGTTCTTTTGTAGAACTTTTGAGATCTGAAATTGATCATTGCCATTTGGCTCAAAATATCCATCTCTTCCAGATCATCATCTGGAATGCCCTTCAGATCCTCCATCAGAAAGCACAAGTTATCACTGCTACCACCTGCACCACCATCAACAACAACAAAAGCATGTTCAGTATTAGTAGAGAAATCAATATGCTCATCATAGGCACTCTCTGATGCAGCATATTCTGACTCCTAACCTATCAGTGCAGTATTGCCTGATACAAAGTCATCAGTGACTTACTAGATGATGACAACTTCCTTTTCTGTTCTATCTCTCTTTCAAATGTAACAGTTTCCATGAAGTTGGGTGAGAGATAGAGTGCTCAGATTTGCACTAGAGCGTAGGACAATAGTGTATGTGTCCCATCTCTCAGGCAGGGATCTGAGGAATCGGTTGTTCATCTGGCTGTTTGAATACTCTTGTTTAACCATTTTAGCTCAGAAATCAAACATGAGAATCGTTCAAAGTGTTAAGTCAGAGTCTCACCCTTCCTATGAGAGAATGTCTCATATTGTTGGGCGACGATTTCCCTAGTGTTTGCTAAGACCTCATCAGTTCCTTCGAATTGTTCCTTCGGAGCAACACAGAGATCATGAGCAGTTTCGTGATGCATAAGCCCTGAATAGATTTCATTAGGCAGTGCCATGGCCAGAATTCCATGGGCTTTAGCATCAATTTCGAACAGCTTTAGATCTTTGTCCGAATATTGATCAGGTTTCTTCGGAACCTTCTCATTTGATTCAGGAACGCTCACCATAGGCTTGTATGGTCCATGCACCACTGATTTCCAACAACCAGCGCTGTTGATAGACAGATGATGGAGCATACGTCGTTGCCACATGTTATACTCACTCCTAACAAGCATTGGAGGCTTTGTTGAGGAGCCAGTATTATGAGGATCATTTGTTGGTGTCGTCATTTCAGAATTCAGAAAAATTCAAGGTAAACTAAGCAAATCTAGCTCAAAACCACTTAGAACCTCAAATTGAATGGCCAGAAGCAAAAGAAACTCAATCTCTATAACCGATTCTTGCAAATTTGCTAATTCGATCAAACGTAGATAGCAAAAGAGCAGTTTCAATGATCAATTGTTAAATCGATCAATGATTAACCAGCTCTGATACCATTTAAAAGGATCTCAGCATCTAGTTTGATCAATTAGATTAGATTTGCAGTGGAATTAGTACACGAATTAGACAAATTCAAACAAGAACACAAGAGATTTATCAATGAAACAGTACGGTTATAGAATGAGAGAAAGTTTCTGCACAAAAGATGTATTTAATTCAATATAAGCTTCGGCACATTACAATTAGGTCATCTTTCCTTTTATAGGGAAAGATGACGTCAGCTGATGTCACTTGACAGTGACATCTAACTGTTATTACAACAAACTACTGATAGTTACACAACTACTGAAGATGTCAAACAGCTGACATCTTCTTACAAAAGAAAAGTGTAAACTATCTCTACAACTATTGATAAGAAACTACTGAAACTACAACTACTGAAATTATAAAGACTGAAGAACATGCTCTTCAGCCGTTTTACAAGTGCTGAAATAGAAATAAAACTACTGAAAAGAAAAGACTGAATGGAAACCATCACAACAACTGAAGAATACTTCTTCAGCTGTTGTGACAAACTTTGAAGGCTTCAGTACTTGGACTTCAGACTTGAACTTCAGTTGTTGTCATCAGTTGATGTCTTCAGTTGTTTATATCAACTGATGTCTTCAGTCTTTGTCTTGAATCTTTGTACTTCAGTCTTTGTACTTCAGCTCATGGTCTTCAGTACTTTAGTCTTCAGCTGATGAAGTCTTCAGTACTTTAGTCATCAGCTGTTGATCTTAATACTTTGTCAAATAGCTGATGAGGTCTTCAGCAGTTGTTGTGATGTCTTGTAGGACTTAAAGGTTTTTCTGATCTGGCTCATTGGTTCTTTTGGTCCAACACTATCTGAATAAAAGAAATAAGAGCTTAAATGATCCATGTACTTTTATGTTAAAATATTTATTTGATATGTGTTAAATGATTTCGTGTTAGAATATTTATTTATGATACTAATGTTATAATTCACTATAGTGAATCATGCCGCCAAAACGAAACACTCAGCCTGTCCGAAGAACAGCTCGAGTAGGACGACCCAGAACCCGACTTGGGGAAGAAACACCCGTGAACACTGACACAAATGAGAATGACATGATCTCTCAAATAGTAGCCCAACAAATAGAAGCTACCTTACCTACCTTGATAACCCAACTCCAACAAAATCTAAATTTTGGAATCACCTCACACCCATTAGAAGGGACTTAAAATATTAACATAAATGGGCGACAGAAAGAAGAAATCCTGAATGGAGTCTTAAAAGGTTGTTCTAACAAGACCTTTATGTCCTGCAGACCCCGGGTATTCGATGGAAAAGGAGGAGCTGTACAAGCCTTAAGATGGCTAGATGAAATAGAAGGAGTTTTGGAAATCAGTAACTGTACTAAAAATTTCAAGACATTGTTTGCCTCACATTCACTAAAGGGAGAGGCACAATCCTGGTGAAAAATGGAGGTACACACTAGAGGTAGGAATCTTATGAATAAAATAAGTTGGGAAGAATTTTGAAAGCTAGTAATAGAAAAATACTGCCGTTATAATGAAATAGAAAAACTAGAGGCTGAATTTCTAGCACTAGAAATGAAAGGAGCTGCACATCGGGAATATACTGACAGGTATAATGAACTGTCTAGGTTAGTACCACATCTGATAACCCCGGAATCAAAAAGGATAGGGAGGTATATTTGGGGACTAGTACCACAAATAAGAGGATTAGTGAAATCTGCAAGAACCAAAACCTTCCAAGAAGCAGTAATCCTGTCAGGAAATCTGATAGACAAGATGATCATAAATAGATCATTAAGCCAACCATAGGTAGGAGAGAAAAGGAAATAGAATGAAAACCACTCAGGAAGAGGATCTGGAGAAAACCTTCAGAAGAGGATGACCCGACCTCCACTAAAAAATTTCCTAGGAACAACCAAGGAAAGAAAATGGATAAACAACCACAGTGTAATATCTGCCAAAGATATCATACAAGGAACTGTATGACAGTGGTTTGCTACAATTGCAAAAAGAAAGGGCACATCTCTCGAGACTGCAAAAACCCTACCAACCATAAAACAGTCTGTTTTCAGTGTGGAAGTGAAAATCATTTTCGTAATGAGTGTCCACAACGAAAAGGCAAGACCCCAGCTAATCAGAACAACCCTCGTGGAAGAGCTTTTGTGATACAAGCTGATGAAGCTCGTCATGAACCGAAAGTGGTAACGGGTACGTTCCTTATCAATAACCAGTACGCAAAAGTATTATTTGATACAGGAGTAACTCGTAGTTTTGTTTCAAACATTTTTAGACCATCACTTGGTTTAATATCAGAGAAATTAAATGATGACTACATGATAGAATTAGCAGATGGTAAAGTAATAGAAGCTGATGAAATCATTCCTAATTGCATTTTGAATTTAGATGAATATTGTTTTGGTAAAAATTTGATTCCTATTAAATTAGGAGGATTTGATGTTGTAGTAGGAATGGACTGGTTGAGTAAGAATCATGCTGAAATCATTTGTGATAAGAAAATGATAAAAATTCCTTTGATTAAGGAAGACAAAACTCTCTGTATATACGATGATAGACCAAATGATGTTATGAAATTAATTTCGTGTGAAAAAGCATGAAAATGCGTAAATAAGAAATGTTTAGCTTTCTTGTCTCACATAGTTGATGCGAAACTTGATAAGGGAAATTTAGAAAGTGTTCATGTTATAAATGAATACCGTGATGTTTTTCCTGACAAATTACCTGGATTGCCACCCCGTAGTCAAGTAGAGTTTAAAATAGAATTAATACCAGGAACAGCCCCTATTGCTAAAGCACCCTATCGTTTAGCACCAACTTAAATGAAAGAACTCATGACTCAATTACAGGAATTACTAGATAAAGGGTTTATACTGACGGGTTTGCAAGAACATAAAAAACAAGTTTAACCATTTAAACTTTCAGAAAACGCAGCGGATATATAGCTTTAAAACCGATTTTAAAAGCTGAAAATTTCATGTTCTTAGTGATGTTTTAAGATGAAAAACAAACCCAAATCAAAAGGATCATTATATGTGAATAATCAAGCTATGAACAATATGTTAATGAGCATAAAATCACAGCTACATAGAGTTGTAAACAACTACCTTTCTGCAGCTAAAACGACCAAGGAAAGGGTTGAATGATGCTCCAAAAACGACCAAGACTTCAAGGAAGAAGTCCTCAAGTGTGTATATCCCAAGCCTTGAAGCAACCACCACTCTTGTTAGGTAGATGTACACCAAAACAACACAAAACCACTCTTGCAAAGACTCCTCTAATGCTGCTGGCCGAAACTTGTTAGAGAGAAAGAGAGAGTGTTTGTGTGTGTTACGTGAAATGTGAATGGGTGAGAGAATGGGAGAATCCAAGACTTGTTCTAGTGTGTGTTGTTTTCAAATCTAAAATGGTCCAATAGAAAAAATAGGGGGCGGCCGAAATTTTTAATTAAAAGGGTTTTCCCCTTTTAAATTACATCACACAATCACACATTAAAATGGTCTTTTAACTAGACATGCAATTAACCATTTAATTGCATGTACAAGTTATATAACTTATACAATTAACCATTTAACTCATAAGTTATAATTTCTCATTTATTATTTGATGTCATCTAATCAATTTAAATAACATTTCAAATAATATTATTGAACAAAATATCCTAATAAGTTGTTCCCTCTCATATGCAACTTATTTAGAAAACCCATTTTCTAAATTGGTGTAAATATTTAATTGCATGACCATATCATCAATTGAATATTTAATTGGTGTTTGCTAAGCTTGTTATTGGGTATAACCCGACATGGATCATAACGTACTAACCACATCAATATTCTAAGTGTCTTGGGCACACAGAATCCTACAATCTCCCACTTGCCCAAGATTTATAGAAGATTGATGCAAGCAGTAAATACCGCCTAACAACGGTTTACTACCCTTAATACGCATGACTTATAGCCATTCAATAACATCATCCCTTTCAAGTACCCTACTTGAAATGATTGAGGTGAATCAATCATCTATCCTTTTGTTACAGATGTCATGTTAAATCCAAGAACACAGAATGATCATTTCTTGTTGATTTAACTTATCAGGTATTAGACATCTAACTCTTAACGAATAAGAGGAACAAATTCCATCTTGACTACATACGTTTCTCACAAACACCTCGTGTTATATCTGAACATACCCTTATGTACTGTCCACTATTTCAAGATAGTGAAGAATTAGCTCAAGGTATAATACTTGGTGAATATCAAAACCCAATATGTATCTCAGGTCGGAGGATACCAAATGATATTCGCCTTTACTTAAATTTACTTATGATCATTCAATAAGATTCCATGTAGTAATATTTGAGATGCAGGTTAGTCCAATATTTGTATCCCATAAATATCTATGAACCTTGGTAGCAACCTATTGCTCAATATTCATCATTATGAATAGCAACCAATCCAAGTTCATAATAATCTTACCTTCATACTTGTTCCCACAAGTCTGAACGACTACGGACATTTAGAGTAAACATTTTAATCATGGATTAAACATGCTAATTTGGAACATTAATTAAAACATTACAACCAAATAATTTTATTCAAATAATAAAGAGTTCCACATATCCAAATACAAAATTTACAGATCAAATCAAATCACTAGAATATCGAAGTCCCATGGCACAAGTATGACCTTCATGCTTTGCCTTTTCAAGGAGCTTCGTGAGAGGATCTGCAACGTTTTGATCCATGTGAACTTTGCAAATACATATCTTTCCCTTTTCAACTTCATCTCGTATGTAGTTGAATCTCCGCTCAATATGCCTAGTCTTTTGATGGGCACGGGGTTCCTTGATTTGAGCAATCGCACCCTCGTTATCACAAAAGATCTCTAGGGGGTCCTGAATGGAAGGGACAACCCCTAGATCGGCAATGAATTTCTTCAACCATGCAGCTTCTTGAGCTGCCAATGAGGCGGCGACGTATTCTGATTCTGTAGTTGATAGAGCCACTACATCCTATTTGGAGCTCTTCCAAGAGACCGCTCCCCCATTCAGAATGAAAATGTATCCCGATTGTGACCATGAATCGTCACGATCGGTTTGGAAACTCGCATCCGTGTAACCTTTTACAACGAGTTCCTCGTCACCAGATCCATAGATCAGGAACATAGCTCTTGTCCTCCTTAGGTACTTAAGTATGTTCTTAACAGCCATCCAATGACTGTTTCCATGATTTTGCTGGTAATGGCTTGTCATGCTTAAGGCGCATGACACATCTGGTCGAGTGCATATCATTGCATACATGATGGATCCAATAGGAGATGCATATGGGATTGCCTTCATTTTATCTTGCTCATCCTTTGATCTTGGACATTGAGTCGTACTCAATATCGTTCCTCTTTGAATAGGTACGGTACATTTCTTAGAGTTTTCCATCTTGAACCTTTTCAAGATCTTATCAATGTATGCACTTTGATTCAAACCAATCAACCGCCTTGATCTATCCCTATAGATCTTTATTCCCATAATATAGGCGGTTTCACCAAGATCCTTAATGGAAAAACATCCTCCAAGCCAGGTTTTTACACCTTCCAAGGTTGGAATGTCATTTCCAAATAGTAGTATGTCATCAACATACAATACTGGGAAAGTTATTGTGCTCCCACTAGCCTTCTTATACACATAAGCCTCATGAGCGTTTTTGATGAAGCCAAATTTCCTTACTTCCTCATCAAAACGGTGATTCCAGCTTCTCGATGCTTGTTTTAATCCATAGATTGATTTCCTTAACTTGCATACTTTATTAGGTTGTTTTGGATCGACGTAACCTTTAGGCTGAACCATATAGACATCTTCCTCAAGATATCCATTTAGGAAAGCTGTTTTGACATCCATTTGCCAAATCTCATAATCATAATGAGCAGCTATGGCAAACAATATCCTTATAGACTTTAGCATCGCAACAGGTGAGAAGGTTTCATTATAATCAACCCCTTGAGTTTGAGTGAAACCCTTTGCTACAAGTCTAGCTTTATAAGTGTCCAAGTTTCCATGCATATTGGTTTTCTTCTTGAAAATCCACTTACTTCTAACTACCTTGGAATTAAGAGGTGGTACAACAAGTTCCCAAACTTGGTTGTCATACATGGATTGCAACTCAACGTTCATGGCTTCTAGCCATTTGTCACAATCCGAATTGGACACTGCATTATGGTATGTGGTCGGTTCATCTGATCTACCATATAGCATCCATCCATGAAAAATCCATATCTTTCAGGTGGATAGTTCTACCACTTCTACGAACGTCTTGTGTGTATTGATCAACCCCTTGATCATCCTCAACATCCTCATGTTGAGTGCTAGTTTCTATCAAGCGTGCATCGGGTTGTGGTTCTTTATCCTCTTCAAGATCCACTGTTCTATTGCCAGCTCCTTCCATAAGGAACTTTGCTTCTAAGAACTCACCCTTTCTGGCAACAAACACCTTTTATTCCAGTGGATCATAGAAATAATATCCCATAGAATCTCTAGGATATCCAACAAAGATACACTTGGTGGATTGGACTTCCAATTTGTTTGGGGTGGGAGTCTTAACATAAGCCTCACATCCCCAAACCCTTAAGTATGATAGGGATGGAACTCTTCCATGCCATATCTCAAAAAGTGTCCTTTCCACCTTTTTGGTTGGGGCCATATTTAGAATACGGGCCGCGGAGAGCAAAGCGAAACCCCAAAATAATAGAGGCAATGTGCTTCTAGCCATCATATATCAGACCATATCCAATAAGGTTCGATTCCTCCTCTCAGACACACCATTATGTTGTGGTGCTCCAGGTGGAGTGAGTTGTGAGACAATCCACAACTCCTAAGATGATCTTGAAAAACATCACTTAGGTATTCACCTCCTCTATCGGTACGGAGAACTTTAATTGACTTATTGAGTTGATTTTCTACTTCATTCTTGAAGATTTTGAACATTTCAATAGCTTCATCTTTGTGCCTTAATAAGTACACATACCCATAGCGACTATAATCGTCGGTAAAGGTAATGAAGTATCTGTCACCATTCCTAGTCATTGGTTTAAAAGGACCACATACATCCGAATGTATGATTCCTAATAAATCTTTTTCCCTTTCGGTAGTTCCACTAAAGGGTGCCTTAGTCATCATACCTTGTAAAGAAGATTCATAAACATCAAATGAATCATATTCATTTGTTTTTAAAAGACCATTCTTTTGAAATATTTGTAAACATTTCTTGTTTATATGACCAAGACGACAATGCCAAAGATAGGTATCACTCAAGTCCAACTTGAGTTTCTTAGTGTTAGTTTGGTACAATGAACTATTTAAAGTATTTTCATGAACAATTCATAAATACCATAATTAGAATAGCTTTAAAATAGAACATACCATTTAAAGAAACATGAATATCATTTTCAATAAAGGATAATACATAATCATAA
This sequence comes from Flaveria linearis, assembly GCA_024085815.1. Lineage (NCBI taxonomy): Eukaryota > Viridiplantae > Streptophyta > Magnoliopsida > Asterales > Asteraceae > Flaveria > Flaveria linearis. The sequence continues at coordinate 45,817,398 of CM044003.1, read as the reverse complement.
TGTCTTAATTGGGATACAAAACTAATGTTCCTAGTCAAACTAGGAGCATACAAAACATTCTTCAAATAACTTCCAAACCACTTGGAAGTCTTAGGATGTAGTCCCCACGAGCTTCAACTAAGACTTTAGTTCCATTGCCCATGAAGAGGCTAACATCCCCTTGATTGAAGTCCCTACTTCTTGTGAACCCCTGCAACAAATTGCAAATATGAGTTCCACATCCGGTATCCAATACCCATGTGTTAGAAGATGTAACATTAAAATCAATATGAATCATTTATATTGTACCTGAGGTCTGCTCGGCATCCCTCTTCGCTTTCAACTCTTAGAGATGGACAGGACAATTCCTTGCCAATGTCCTATCTCCCCACACTTGAAGCATGGGTCACTAGTAGCAACCTTTTGCTTCTTCTCTTGTGGTTTGGGTGGTACCCTTACCACCTCTTTCCCCTTTCCCCAAATGGGTCCCTTACCCTTGGCAACCTTTGCCTTGGGTGCGGGATGAGGCCTTTTGTTGTTCCCACCTTCATTGATGGTGAGAACGGGTAAAACCCTTTTACCCATGGCCGCCTCGGCCGTTTTGATCATTGAGTGAAGCTCACCAATGCTTTTGTCCCATGCATTCTTGTTGTAGTTCAACACGAATGTCTCGAACTTCTTGGTTAGGCAATTTAGGATCAAATCCGTGGTCAACTCCTTCGAGACGGGACAATTTAGCCTCTCGAGGCAGTCAATATGACTTTTCATCTTAAGTACATAAGATGAAACAGATTGGTTGTCGTCCATACGATATGCATGGAGTGCTCGAACCGTTTCGAAGCGCTCAACCCTTGCTTGATGTTGGAACGTTTCCTTCAGCTGGGTTATCAAGTCGTAACCTCCGTGATGTTCATACTCCTTTTGGAGATCCGGATTCATGCTCGCTAGCATGAGACAAGACACTTTGACAGAGTCCTCAGTGTATTTAAGCCAATCATTGTAGGCCTCCTTATCATCCTTAGTAGGTTGATCAGGGATATGGTCGTCTAAAACATATGACCTTCTCTCTTGCTTGAGAACGATTCTCAAGTTTCGATACCAATCAATAAAGTTGTTATGATTTAGACGTTCCTTTTGGAGGATCAATGATTGGTTGGACGCGGATGAGTTATCGTGATTTTCATTATTGGTGGCCATCTACAAAATATAACAAAGATCTATTTTAGTATTTTCGATATTGCTATTTTTAATAATTAATGCCCTTTTAGGTCATTTCTATATTAAAATCTAGAACCCAACATTACATTTAAATTGTGGTTAGGTGACATTTATCCCACGATTTAAATTAATAAGGTGGTCAACGATTGAAGGTTGCAACCATTTGCAACTTCTACAGGTATGGGATCGGCTTTAAACATCATATGTAAAGTCGGCATGTTAATCCCATCAACACCATTTGGAAACCACATTGTAGGTGATCCATTTAACATGGTTTGTAAATCAAGACATCCTACTTACACATACGTGTGAATTTGCCAAAATGAGTGGTTAGGTGACCTTTATCCCACTAATATGGCATTCTCACCTTAAGTCATAAGTTCCCTCAAAGTGGTTAGGTGACCTTTATCCCACTGAGAGTTCCCAAGTGACTTAAGTATTGTGTAAAAGGACGGTGTTGATCTTGTTTCTTCAAATGTTCAGAGGTTTCATAATTCTAGTTTAGAAAACTCTATGTACTTGTATTTGTATGCTTTCAAATACAAGATACCCTATGGTCCTTTGATTAAAACCTATTTAATCTTTAAAATCATTAAATTATTTTAATAACCTTTTATTACCCTTTAATGATTAAGAACGATCATTTTTATAACTTGTTAAGTTTGTTAATTAGTTTGTAATGCATGTCAAAATTCCAACCATACAATCAAATAACAAACATCCAAACAAGTCATAAACATAAACAACCATAATGTGCATAACCTTACCTACTATTGTGACCACACTTGTTTGCCATCACAAGTGTGGTCATTTGGTCTTTCCTAAGGGTTGAATACAACACAAAATTGAGGTCTTGATAGACCCCCACTTGAACTTGCATCCATATGCTTCAAGTCCTTCTTTTGTGTCTTCCTTTTGTGCTTCCTTCCCGAGCATCTTCTTTGACAAAATATATATCCTAATACATATTTCTAGTAAAAGAAAAAAACACCCCTAATCTATTATTACATCCCAATGAATAAATAGACAAATTACATTTTTAAACAAAGCACAAAAGAATAATATTACAATCCCAAATGAAAACAACCAAAACAAACATTGCAAGCATCCAAACAACACAAGGTCAATGGCTAGGTTATGCGCACTAACATCCAATGATCATATCATCAAAACATATAAAGAAACACCACTTAAAAACACCAAATTTCAGCCAACATAAACTAAAATTTTGGGTTTTAAACATTGTCCAAACAATCAACATTTCATAATATATATCTTTCAAGGTCTAATCACTAGCATGTGTGATATGACCTTGAAAGTTTGGGGAATCATTTAAACAAAACATAGCAGCCCAAAATCAGCCTATACTAAGTTTATAACCATCCTTTAAAACCAATTTTAAAGGATAAAGCAAGCAAGTCATCCACATAACCGGCTTTGATGCCATTGACGGGTTTGCAAGAACATAAAAAACAAGTTTAACCATTTAAACTTTCAGAAAACGCAGTGGATATATAGCTTTAAAACCGATTTTAAAAGCTGAAAATTTCATGTTCTTAGTGATGTTTTAAGATGAAAAACAAACCCAAATCAAAAGGATCATTATATGTGAATAATCAAGCTATGAACAATATGTTAATGAGCATAAAATCACAGCTACATAGAGCTGTGAACAACTACCTTTCTGCAGCAAAAAATGACCAAGGAAAGGGTTGAATGATGCTCCAAAACGACCAAGACTTCAAGGAAGAAGTCCTCAAGTGTGTATACCCCAAGCCTTGAAGCAACCACCACTCTTGTTAGGTAGATGTACACCAAAACAACACAAAACCACTCTTGCAAAGACTCCTCTAATGCTGCTGGCCGAAACTTGTTAGAGAGAAAGAGAGAGTGTTTGTGTGTGTTGCGTGAAATGTGAATAGTTGAGAGAATGGGAGAATCCAAGACTTGTTTTAATGTGCGTTGTTCTCAAAGCTAAAATGGTCCAATAGAAAAAATAGGGGGCAGCCGATATTTTTGATTAAAAGGGTTTTCCCCCTTTTAAATTATATCACACAATCACACATTAAAATGGTCTTTTAACTAGACATGCAATCAACCATTTAATTGCATGTACAAGTTATATAACTTATACAATTAACCATTTAACTCATAAGTTATAATTTCTCATTTATTATTTGATGTCATCTAATCAATTTAAATAACATTTCAAACAATATTATTGAACAAAATATCCTAATAAGTTGTTCCCTCTCATATGTAACTTATTTAGAAACCCTTTTTCTAAATTAGTGTAAATAGTTAATTGCATGATCATATCATCAATTAAATATTTAATTGGTGTTTGCTAAGCTTGTTATTGGGTATAACCCGACTTGGATCATAACGTACTAACCACATCAATATTCTAAGTGTTTTGGGCACACAGAATCCAACATATACGTCCTAATGTATCACCCTGGGGAGCACCAGTTTTGTTTGTCAAAAAGAAAGATGGAACTTTTAGAATGTGTATCGATTATAGGGAACTCAATAAAGTTACCATAAAGAATAGGTATCCTCTCCCTAGGATTGATGATTTATTTGACCAATTACAGGGATCTAGTTATTTCTTGAAGATAGATTTAAGATCTGGATATCATTAATTAAGAGTAAAGGATGACGATGTTTCTAAAACTGCATTTAGAACTAGGTACGGGCACTATGAATTTCTTGTAATGCCATTTGGGTTAACCAATGCTCCAGCAGTGTTTATGGACTTAATGAATAGGGTATGTAAACCTTATTTAGATAAGTTTGTTATAGTCTTCATAGATGATATACTGATCTATTCTAAGAATAAGGAAGACCACGAACAACGCCTGAGGTTAACTTTGGAATTACTTCAAAAGGAAAAGTTATATGCAAAATTCTCAAAATGTGAATTTTGGAAAAGAGAAGTACAATTTCTAGGACACATAGTTAGCCAAAATGGAATTCAGGTCGATCCAGCAAAGATTGAGGCAGTTAAGAAATGGGAAGTTCCAAAAACCCCAACTGAAATACGACAATTCTTTGGTTTAGCAGGATATTACAGAAGATTTATAGAAAATTTCTTAAGAATAGCTCAACCATTGATAGAATTGACCCAAAAAGATAAAAAGTATATATGGGGAGAAAGACAAAATGAAGCATTTGAACTTCTCAAAAATAAGTTATGCAGTGCACCTATATTAGCTTTACCAGACGGAACAGATAATTTTATAGTATACTGTGATGCATCATGTCAAGGTTTTGGATGTGTTTTAATGCAAAAAGATAAGGTAATTGCATATGCATCCAGACAACTTAAAGGTAGTGAAAAGAATTATACCACCCATGATCTAGAATTAGGACCTGTAGTATTTGCACTAAAAATTTGGAGACATTACGTGTATGGGACTAAGTGTATAATATATACAGACCATAAAAGTCTACAACATATCTTTGATCAAAAGATGTTAAATATGAGGCAGAGAAGATGGGTGGAATTACTAAGTGATTACGACTGTGAAATCAAATATCATCCTGGTAAAGCAAATGTAGTTGTTGATGCTCTGAGTAGGAAAGAAAGAACTAAGCCATTACGGGTACGTGCTATGAGAATGGAACTACGTTCAGACCTGTTAAATCAAATTTAGGAAGCTCAACAAGAAAATGTATTAAAGCTAAAAGGGCAATTAAAAGACATAAAAGAAGAAGCAGGTGGAATTTTAAGATTTAAAGGAAGAATTTGGATACCTGACAATAGCATGATTAGAACAATTGTTCTACAAGAAGCTCATAAGTCAAGATATTCTGTGCATCCAGGAAACAATAAAATGTACAAAGACTTGAAAAGCCAATACTGGTGGCCAGGCATGAAAAGATCAGTCGGAGAATTTGTGGAACAATGTGATGTCTGTTCAAGTATAAAGGCTGAATATCAAAAACCTTCAGGATACTTGTAGCAACCAGAGATTCCAGAATGGAAATAGGATCAAATTACTATGGACTTCATAACTAAGTTGCCAAGAACCAGGAATGGATACGATACAATTTGGGTTATAGTAGATAGATTAACTAAGTCAGCTCATTTCTTACCTATACGAGAAGATTATAAGATTGAGAGACTAGCAAAAATTTACATAAAAGAAATTGTGTCCAGACATGGAATACATGTATCCATTATATCAGATAGAGATAGTATATTTAATTCCAGATTCTGGCAAACTTTACAAAAAGCTTTAGGAACCCAAGTAAATTTAAGTACAGCTTATCACCCACAGACTGATGGACAGAGTGAAAGAACAATACAAACTCTTGAAGATATGTTAAGGGCTTGTGTTATAGATTTTGGTGGAAATTGGGATAGTCATCTACCATTAATAGAATTTTCATATAATAACAGTTATCACTCTAGCATTGGGTTAGCACCATTTGAAGCTCTGTATGGAAGAAAGTGTAGATCACCTTTATGTTGGAATGAAATAGGTGATAGACAACTCACAGGTCCGGAACTAATACAAGAAACCACAGACAAGATCACTGATATTAAAAATAGAATGAAAGCAGCTCGTGGTCAACAGAAGAGTTATGCAGTCAAACGAAGAAAACCATTAGAATTTCAAATAGGAGACAGGGTCTATCTGAAGATATCTCCCTCTAAAGGAATCTTTCGGTTTGGAAAATCTAGTAAGCTAAGCCCTAGGTATATTGGTCCGTTTAAAATCATTGATAGAATTGGTCCTGTGGCATATAAGTTGGAATTACCTCAAGAATTAAGTGAAGTGCATAACACTTTTCATGTCTCCAACCTCAAGAAATGCTTAACCAATGAAACCTTAGAGGTACCAATTCAAGAAATCAAAATAGATAGGAGACTTCATTTCATGGAAGAACCAATAGCCATTGTAGACAAAGAGATAAAGAAGTTAAGAAGAAATAGAATTCCCATAGTGAAAGTTAAATGGAATGCAAAGAGAGGACCAGAATACACATTGGAAAGAGAAGATGAGATCCAGAGGAAATACCCCCACTTATTCGGAGGTAATAATCAGTTAAGTTCTTCTAAAATTTAAGAAGTCACACTCTAAGGAATTTTGGGACGAAATTCTTTTAACAGGAGGAGAATGTGACAACCCTGAAAATAATAAACGATTTTATTTCAAAACATTATACATTATTATGTATACATATACATGTCATACTTATATATTATTATGTCAACCTTACATGCATATATGTATATGAAAAATTTACGTATGCATGCATATATATTGAGAACAACTTATGTGTACGTGCATGTATATATTAGGAATTCACGTATGCATGCATGTATATGAAGATTTCATATGCTTACATGCATAAAATTCAAGTATGTATGTTTTGCATGAACATATATATATTCTATTTATGCATAGCCATGAATATATGTTTTGTAATGGTTATCTAAACCACTAAATGTAGATATAAAACTACTCATGCAAACGAAAATTTGGTACCACAACAACATGGTAACCTAACCAAAACATCACAACACAAGTTAATTATTATACCACTCGGCTAATTAGAACCACAATCACCAAACCAACCGGTTTAAACCTTAAACAATAAAACTAAGCATAAAGTCATGACTTAATCCATATGTTAATTCCTAGCAATCTTAAACACCACATAACACCATAACTCGCCACCCCATCACCCTAGTACTACCACCATCCGCCACCACATTACCACAATTATTACAAAGGGGGGGGCTAGGTGGCAATCTCTCGGTTAAAGTCACCTTAGAACCGTCACCTCCCCACTTGACTCACCTAAGCTACACCCTAGGGTTATTATTTCATAACTCAACTAAGCACTATAAGAACCTCCCATGCGGACAACTCCAACCGCACCACCCCCTTTACAATCACACCTCCTAGCCGCATCACCCTTGCAACCTTGTCTCTCGGGACTTTCCTTGAATATCAGCACCATAACCGCAACCACCACCCTTGTTCTTCTCTCTCTCTCTCTCAGGATTTCTTTAAAACAACAACCACATGCCACAACCATATCCACCATCAACCGTAGCACAACCACACCAACATCACCAACCGCAACCATCACCTTTCACCACCTTTTGATTCCCTCTCCATCTCTCGGTTCTACAAACAAAACAAACACCCAAGTTAACCATCTTCTCAAAACAAGAACTCAAGACAAGGGTAAGGTATTTCTAAAGTATTTAATACCAAAGATTTACATATGTGTTACAAACACATATAGAAAGTAGTTTTGGTATATATACACCAAAACAAATCTCAAAAGGTCTTGAAAACTTTAAATCCCATCAAATTACAGTAATAAAATTTGAAATCTTATGACAAAAAGGATATTTTGAATATTTATGAAATTTAATCATGTAATATTAAGGAAAAATAGGTAAAATACTAAATAATTGTGATTGTGGGAATAAACATTGAAAAACCTTTATTTAGATACTGAAACATTATTCTGTAAATTTTGACAAAATTATGATAAATATAACCAATTATACAAGTTGTTGTAAATAATCAAATAAAGAAAGTACTTAAAAATATAAAATAATTCGAGAAAATTCTGATAAATTCACAGAATGATAATTTTGAAGTATAAAGGTCTCTGGAATTATTTCAGAATTTACCTCTTTATTATAATTGAGATATGAATTTTTATGTATTCTGTTGTAGAAAAATCTAAATAAATACTTAAAGTATGTAATAAATCCTGAGAAAATCAAGGTCAATGTTAAATCCGAAGCTACAGAATATATAAATTTCATAATTTGTGGAGTTATATAGCTATTTTTTCTAAATATTGAGATTATTGTAAAATTTACAGAAACTGATCTGCTACGAGTTAGACTTTGATATATTTATATGATGTTCTATTCTATATAGTAAACTTTCTGTAAAATTTTAGGAAATTATGGACTACACGAACTATTTTTAATGAATTTTGGGAATACTATTGAAATTTCAGAAAACAATCCGTTGGGAATTAGATGTTATAAAATTTATGAGATATTACAAACTGTTGAAATAACATTCTGTAAATTCTTAGTAATCTTTGAGTAACCGTAGCTAATTTTGGTGATTTATGGAGACTTTGGACTAATTATAAGTATTTATGTATAGTAAAATAAATGTGGAGAATTTTATGATAACATCATTTGACTATTTTACAGCTGAACTTTCAAAAATTAAATAAATTTAAGGTTCTAAAATTTTAAAGAAAATTAATGTCTAATTTTATGAATTATTTTATAGGTTCCACTTTGGAGATACGGTGAGATTCATAGCCTCATTTTTGACCCTTTTGGTATTTATAAAGTTTTGGGGAAAAAGCATACTGCTTATGTTGATGTATTATTTGAAAATATTTTGATACTTACTGTCATTTGTGATACAACCATTAGTTTCAAATGAGGAACCGTCTGATATTATTAGTAGCGCTACTTAGGAGAATATTGCACCAAAAGGATGAGTGTTGTGATGCTATTTTCCTGCACCTAACCGAATGAGGGTTGAGATGTAATATTATCTGATTTTGTGAATATTCGTGACAGTATGATCATGTTGTGAACAGGTTTGGTTGTAATTGATACATCAACAAAATTATTTTGTCTGGAAATAAACCTCTGTTCTCACCAACTTTTGTTGACTATTTTGAGTATACTTTTTCAGGAAAAGATGACTAATACCTTTGACTTTAGTTTTGAGGTTCACAACGGTTGGGGAGAAATTGTTGGAAGGGTTTGTGTGACACTAACAGTCAACATAGTTGACTATAGTGTGTATGTAGACGCACACTTCCACCGTATCTGAAGACATGCAGTAGTTTAACCAAGTTGTAGAAAGATTATATCTAATTTTGGAAACTTATGTATAAGATGTAATCTCGAATATTATGAATAAATGCATGTCATACTTTATTAATTTAAGTGTGTATGTTTATTATTTACTCCGCTATAATTAATGCACTCTGATCAAACGAGTCACACCCGAACCGCATTTCATGCTTCAGCCGGGATGTGACACCACAAATGATATTTACCGGTTAGATTTCCTCAATAACACCTCTAAAGTCTATTTTGAGATCTAAGGTGAAAAGGTCGGTTCGATCTAAAAAAAATAGGATTTTCGCATATGCTGAAACAACCAGAGAAACAGCTATTTATACACCAAAGTTTCGCATCTGCCAAAACTATAGTTTTGCATTGAGAAACATAGTTTCATACGACCAACAAAACTGTAGTTTCGCTTGCAGAACCATATCTGCGAAAGAGTAATTTCGCATGGCGAAACAATAGTTTCGCACTTTTAAATAACAATTTCGCATGAATTAAAATTTTAATATTATTATATATAATATTGTTTTTATTAATATATTTTAATTTTTTTATGTAAAAAGAATACTTCTCAACCCATGAGATTTGACAAGAAACAAAAGAAAATTTTGAAAATAAAGCACAGAGGCAAGGATATCGGACACGCTTTGCAAGAAATCGTCTGGAGAGTCAAGGATTGACGGAATTCCCAATATGCTTGTCCATTTAAACCCATGTCGTATTCTCTTCAATGAAGACTTGTAACATAATTTTATCATGTTTTGGGTTTGCTTGAGAACGCTCAAGAAACTGGGTTCCCACAATCATTCGGCATGAAATATTATGGGATGAACATATGAAAGATCATCTAATATCTTTAGATGTACAAGATAATGATATATGAGGGGTGGATAATCAGAGCTTCAGGTCTATACTCACGTATAACAGAGGAGATAATTATTTAAGCCTAATAATGAGTGCTTCAGGTCTATACTCACATATAACAGAGAAGATCATCATTTGACCGTGTTGATGAGAACTTCAGGTCTATGCTCACGTATAATAGAGAAGATCATCACTCCAGGTCAATGCTTACGCATAGCAGAGGAGTTGAACACGCAATTATTCATGATAAGGATGATGAAAAATATTAAAGTGTAGATATTAAAACAGAGATCAGCCACTCTTAACATAGTTTTTTTCTAACGAGACTTTTAACTTTGTGCAAGCCGAGATGACATGAGAATAATCCATATTACTTAGGTTAAGTCTTAGTAAAGTAACACAATCACCACCTACTTCGTTTCAGGCCACTGGTCCCACTAACATATCCCAACACAACGCCTCTGACCTCCTTCAGATAGTATCCAAGCTTTCTAAATCCTACACCAAAAAAGATAAGGTTATATACAATAACTTTAAAAGAGGAAACAATGTAAATTTAAAATATCAAGGTCTATTCTCCCTCGAAATTTCTATTTCAGTGCAGCAAAAGAAATTTCTTTTTAAATTGTGATACAATTTTGGAGAAGAGTGGGTTTTCAAGATTCTTAGAAAATATTTTTTATGACTCAAAAATAAGACACTTATAAAAAGTTACAGATGATTGCCGAAAATTTTCCTTAAAGTGATATTAGACCCAACATGTCGATCAATTCATAAAAACCAGGTTTATCAAATGTTTTCATGAAAAGAATGGCCGTTTAACTTTTGGTGTCAATGTGAACAATATCTGTAAAACCATTTTCTTGATCATCTCGGATTGCATGAATTCTTGTTTCAATGTGCGTGGTGCGAGTATGATGGATTGGATTTTTGGCGATTCCAACGGCTGCTTTATTATCACAGAAGAGCGGTGTGTGAAGGAAGTTAATTTCATAATCCATCATTTGATGTTGAATCCACATCACTTGGCAGCAACAACTTGAAGCAGCAATATACACAGCCCCAGCCTGTGGATAAACAAACTGTTGTATGTGTTTTTCTTTGCCATGAAACAAGGCAATCCCCAGATATTAGCATCCGCCGGTAACCAACTTTCTATCAAACTTACAACCTCCATAATCCCTGTCAGAGTATGCTTGAAGATTAAAGTTTCCTCCCTTCGGATACCAGAGACCTAGATGGGAAGCTCTCTTTAAGTTGCAGAAGAAACTTTTAACAACTTTCTCATAGGATTCTTTAGGATTGGCTTGATAACGAGCATAGTAACACACGACAAACGTAATATCTAGACAACTGGCAATAAGATACATTAGGGATCCGATCATAGAATGATATCGGTATGCATCAACTGGCTTTCCATCATTATCAAGGGTAAGGCAGGTTCGAGCAGAAAATGGATTAAGCTAGGGAGAAGCATCATGCAAGTTGTACTTTAGTAGAATTTTAGAATATATTTCTCCTGATGAATAAGAATTCCATCTGGCTTTTTATTGACCTATAATCCTAAGAAGAAGCATATCTCCCCCATCATGCTCTTTTCAAAGTGCTTTTTCATCACTTCTTCAAACTCTCTACATAGATTCACATTTGTTAAGCTGAACATGATGTCGTCCACATATACTTGAACAATGAGCACATCTCCATTAACCTCCTTCTTAAACAAAGTCATATCTATAGTCCCACGTGTGAAGCCTTTCCTGAGGAGATAATATGTTAGGGTTTCACACTAGATTCTAGGAGCTTGATGTAATCCATACATGGGTTTATCTAGTTTGTACATTTTCTCAGGAAAATCTGGATCCTTAAAACCTGGGGCTGACAGACATTGATCTCTTCATCAATGGTTCCATACAGGAATGCACACTTGATGTCCATTAAAAAGACTTTGAAGTTTCTGTAACCAGCATGAGCAAGGAAAATCCAAATGGCTTCAATCCGGGCTAAAGGGCCAAACAGCTCATTGTAATCAATCCCCTCCACTGAGCAAAGCTTTGAACAACCAGCCTTGATTTGTTTATAATCATAACTCCTCGATCATCTGGTTTGTTCTTGAATACCCGTTTTATACCAATTGGGTACTTATTTGGAGGAAGATCAACTAGTTGCCACACTGTTAGTTTTCTGAACTGTTAAAGTTCTAACTGCATTGACTCGACCCAGCTAGGATCTTGAAGATCCATGGTGACATTTTCAGGAATGATTTATGATCAAAAGCAAGCAAAGAGAAATTCATTGATTAGCCTAGATTGGCTTCGAGTCCTGACACCGTCGGATATTGATCAAATGATATAATCATGTGGGTGGTCTTTTAGGTTTTTGAAGTTAGTGTTAAGGGTTGATGAATTGGATGAAATAAGTTGAGGGGAAGATGGTTATGAGGTAGATGATGGTAAGGTGGATGGTTGAGATGAAAGAGGACTTTGTGGCATTTGAGAGGGTTTAGAAGGAATTAATTTGCAGGTTCAAGTTTAGGTTGATGTTGAGGTTCTGGTTGGGGTTGAGGTTGAGGATGAAACGGAATAAAAGGTTGACCAGTTGAAGAAGGAATATAATCATTAAGAAATTATGGTAGATTAAATGAGTTAAATGGTGTTTGAATCATTGAACCAATCTCGATCAGAACCAACGTTCAAAACATTGGACTCTTGCCAATCAACATAAAAGGATTCTTGCACTATTCTTGTTCATTTGTTGCATACTCTATAAGCCTTTTGAGTTAAAGAGTATCTGATAAAATAACATTCATCTAACACTGCTCCAAATTTGGAAATTTGAGCTTGAGTGTTCAACAAAGTGCATGAGCACCCAAAGGGATGAAAGAAGTCAATCAATGGTTTTTGCTAGTGAAACAGTTCATATGGAGTTTTCATCTTGTATTTCATAATAACTTTATTCAAAACATAGGAAGCATAGTTGACTGCTTCTGTCCAGAAAATAATAGAAAGTTCAGATTCTATGAGCATAGTTTGGCTACTTCAATAAAGTGCGCTTCTTCTTTTAGTAACTCCGTTCTTCTGAGGTGTTCGAGCAGTGCTAAATTGTCAAAGAATCCCTTTTCCTGCACAAAATGAATCAAAGATCTGATTTCTAAACTCTGTTCTATTGTCACTTCTGATCGCCAAGACCTTCTTGTTGCTGATGTTGTCAATAGTTAAAATCAGCTTCTGCAACACCTCTGTCGTCTCCCCTTTATATGATAAGAACCGCACCCAAGAATATCTTGAATAAACATCAGTTATATCAAGAAATAAGATTTCTTAGCTATACTATTCACACTTATTGGACCAAACAAATCATATATAATAACTCTAGAGGACTAAAAATAGAATTTTCTTGTTTAGGCTTGGTGATTTCTTGTGTTGTCACCTTTAGCACAATATATATACTTTTCGATTACAGAAAAATCCTTTCGAGGTAAACGTCTAACAAGATTATTTTTAACCAATTTATTAATGTTCTTAAATTTCACATGGCCTAATCATCTATGCCAAAGAAATGACTCGGATGGAGAGGATCGGATAAAAGACAGGTCATGGTGGAGGTTGATTCTTTGAAGTTCATATCAAGCAGATATGCGTCGTTCTTCCTTAGAGCTCGCGTGATTACCAAATCATCTGAAATTGAATATTCTGGCTTAAGACACAAACATTCGTGAGATTTAAAAAGCATAGTAATATTCTTGTCACAAATTTGTGACACGCTCAGAAGATTGAATGCCAATTTTGGCACAAAATTCACCTTTTCCAAGGTTAAAGAACCATTGGATATGTCACCTTTGTTGGTACACATGCCCCTAGTTCTAGTTCTAGTGAGCTCAAATGTAATTGACTTTCATTTTGTAACACTTATGTAACGTTTGATATATGAAATGAAAAACTCTTCTTTGAATGTTTATTGGTTGTTGAATGTTATATCTATTAATATGATTGATTGTTACACGCTTATATGAACATGTTATATAGGTTTACAGTTGTTAGACATAGTTCTGTATCGTTAAAGGTTCAGGAATATGTTTAACTAAGTCTCATGATTCAGTCGCACGACTGGACCATGCGAATGGGCCTGTCGCACGACTGAACCAGGTGATTGAGTCAATGGCACGATTGAGTCATAAGACTGACTCAGTCGTACAAATGAATCAATCGTACGACTCAGTCGCATGACTGAACCAGGTGATTGAGTCAATCGCACGATTGAGTCATAAGACTGACTCAGTCGTACGAATGAATCAATCGTACAACTCAGTCGCATGACTGAGTCATACGCATGGCTTAGTCGTACGAATGAAGGCTGTAACCTATAAATACCACTTAATTCGTGGAAAAGTAAAACACTTCGAGAATTATTAACCCTAGCCGTTCTTGTTCGTCCAAAGAGTCCCTTCCAACTTCATGAATGTTTCTGATCGATTCTAGTCAATTCTTAACGTATTCTTATCGTTAATTTTGATCGAATTAACGTTCTCTCTGATTGGATCGCCAATCAAATAGGATTTCGCACTATCTGATCTGGTTTCACGTTGAATCAGTTAGTACTCCGTCCGTACACGGTCCTAACAAGTGGTATCAGAGCTTTGGCTCTTGATTCTTCGTGGATTCATGTAACACCCGGTTATTTTTTTTAAAAAAAAAGAAGAGAAGAAGAAAAGATATTTTACCCAAGTTGAGGGGTAAAAGTGTCAGAAAGGACAAAAGGTTAGAAAAGTGGGTGTAAAGTGGGCATGGCTGCCCACTCTCTTCTTACAACCCCAAATCATTCTATTTTAGAGAGAGAAAGAGCAGAATCCGGGTTTTTGAAGGAAGAACAAGAAGAAGTCGAATTCGAGGTGCTTGAGCTCACTAGAAATGGTTTTGAAGAAGTCATACTCAAAGTTGCATAAGGTGAGTTCTAAGACCCCTATTTTACACATTTTTGAATGATTTTAGGGCTGGAACACATCTGAAAACTATTTTCAGGAATTTGGGTGAAAAACCCGTTCACGAATGTATGTGTAAGTGTATGATACGTTTGGGCTGTTATGAACATAAGGTTTCTAAGGCAAACTATGAATTTCATCATGATGTTCGACTAAGCACTGATGATGTATGTTTTTAGGTGTTTTCCTATGATGTGTATGATGTTTAGTTTGTTCTAAGTGTATAGTATGGTAGATCTGTGCTAAGGTTGTGTTAAGATGATGATTGAGATCTGAAAATGGCACAAGTTAAGTTGCAGGTCCATTTACTCAGCCGCATTAACTAACGCGGATAGCTAAGGAAATGTGGCTAAGGCATTTTCTCAGTCGTATTAACTAATGCGTATAGCTAATGAAATGTGGCTAAGGCATTTACTCAGCCGTATTAACTAATGCGGATAGCTAAGGAAATGTGACTAAGGCATTTTCTCAGCCGCATTAACTAATGCGGATAGCTAAGGAAATGTGGCTAAGGCATTTTCTTAGCTGCATTAACTAATGCGGATAGCTAAAGAAATGTGGCTAAGGCATTTACTCATCCGCATTAACTAATGTGGATAGCCAATGAAATGCGCACAAGGCATTTGTTCACCCGCATTTGCTACAGTTCATCCGCATTTGCTACAGTTCATCCGCATTTGCTACTGTTTATCAGTATTTTTGGCCTTAGAGTTATGTTAGGCATGATGATGATAGTGTTGCATGTTTATGCATGATGTTTGTATGTAAAGTATGATGAGGCCTTATTTAATGCTGATGACTGATGACTAGTAAATGTTGGTGCTCCTTGTACCGATATATGTTCATCTTTTCCGTATGTATGTTAAGTATGATGTAGCCCTGTATGATGGTAATGACTGATGACTTGTAAATGTCGATGTTCCTTGTTTCCATACGTGTTTATCTTTCCGTGACTTTACGTGTTATGATTAATGAGTGAAATGAAAGTAATAAGAAACGTAAAGTAAAAGATAATGAAAGAGGAACATGATGAATGAATGCATGCATTAATGAATGAACAAATGAATGTACGAAACGGCTTGCAAGCAAATGTATGGAGGTGCACACCCAATGAAGGTGTTAGCTCAACGGTGTGCGGGTTAGCTACCCCGAAGGATGCACACTGGGGTTCAATCTTTGTGATTGACCATATGTATGGGATCCTTGCCGCTTACCCTAGGTGACTGGATCAGCTTCGTGCACAATGTTCGTGATTAATTACCACAGGTCCAGCACCAGCACTCGTGCACAATGTTCGGGGTATAGCGCATGGCATTGATCCAGAATGAAAGAGGAAGATAAGTGGTGCGTGTACTTGCCCTAGGTGACTGGATCAGCTTCGTGCACAATGTTCGTGATTAATTACCACAGGTCCAGCACCCGCAGTAGTGCATAATGTTCGGGGTATTGTACATGTGACCGGAAGTAATGAACGTACGAATGAAGGTAATGAACGTATGAATGAACGTAACGCACGTACGAATGAAGGTAATGAACGTATGAATGAATGTAACGCACGTATGAATGAATGTAATGAACGTATGAATGAACGTAACGCACGTACGAATGAATGTAATAAATGTATGAATAAAAGTAAGAGACATACGAACGAAAGAAAGAGTTTATGAATGAATGTGAATGAAAGTAAGGAATGTGAAAGTCAACAACGTGCGGTAAATGAACGAAAGATAATGAATGAATGATGAAGATAAAAACGAAATTATGTGCACGTATATTGTGTGACCGCATGTATGTAAAGAACGGTTTAACGAAACACAAGTATGTTTTATTATAAAACTAGAACTCACTCAGCATTGCTACTCAGCTCTTTTGGGATGGCATTCTTTTGTTTAATGTTTTGCAATGTAATATGATAGGAGATATTTTGTAATGGGCAAATGTATTATGTTGCATGCATTTATAAAACAAAATGATGTTTGTAGAGGATTCGGATAAACGGGATTACTTAAGGAATCCTCTTAAAAGAAAGATGATGCTTTTAACGTTTCTGCCGTAATGATCTGTAATAATATTTTGCAAGAGCATTTCATTGAAATAAAAAGGATGTTTTTGATGTTTCCGCTGCATGAATTTTGTAATGATTATAAAATGATGCATTTTAAGAGCGATGATGATCAGCTGTGAGGTGCCCGGGAACGGGGCCTTACAATTCAATCGTGTTTTTGCAAAAGTCAACGTTTTTAATCAAAAGATCTGTTCTTGCTACATAAAAATCTAGTTTTTATGAGTGCATGTGTTCAAAAGTTTGTCTTTCTCGAGTTTCAGCCTACTAGGATTCTCAAATTGTGTTTTTAGGTCGAATTGCGTGAAAAGTTTGAAAAATTTCAAAGTCAGCAGTCTCAGTCGCACGATTAACTCAATCGCACGACTAAACTCCATTCGTTCAGCTCAATCGCACGATTGGCCCAGTCGCTTGTTCAATGGCACGATTGGCCCAGTCGGTTTGTTCATTCGCACAACTGTCCTAGTCGTCTGCTCAGTCGCACGACTCAGCTCAATCGCCCAGTTGAGTCTCAGTCGCATCCTAGTTGCATCCCTAGTCGCATACACATTTGGGTTTCAAGTTTTAAGACTAATTCAATATGGACACATAGAACTTTGCACTCTCATCAGGGAAGGACTCCAAGATCCAGAATCTATTGCTCCTAGAAAATGAGATCGGGAATCATAACAAACCACCAAAGCTTCTGTCTCTTGATGATTATCCTCAATGGAAGCAACGGTTTGAAATTCATCTGAATGGAGTAGACACAAACCTATGGAACACTATTAAGACTGGCTACACTTTGCCCGTTGGAGCTGATGGTGTTCCACTAACACTAAGTGGTTTGACTGAGGCACAAAAGACTGCTTACAATGCTGAGAAGAAGACCTATGCATTGTTGACATAGTCCATTCCGAAAGACATCTTCCATCAGTTCCCAAAACACAAGCAGTGCAAAAAGTTATGGGAGGCACTTGAGAAGCGATATGAAGGAAATGCAACACTTAAGTCACTAAAGGCGAAAGCGTTGAAGAAGGAATTTGATAACTTCTCGTCTATTGGGAATGAAAGTTTGGATGATGGGATCGACCACTTCTATCATTTGATGAGTGAACTGCACACTCATGGGGTTAAAACGTCCATGGAAGACAAGGTGGCGAGCTTGGCTGATGGGTTACCTGATAAGTGGGATTCATTTGTTTCCACTTTGAGACATAATGTTGTGTTGGAGACTTTGGACATAAATGACTTTATTCTGAAGTTGAGGGAGGAAGAGGTTTGAAATAAGTACAAGTCTAAGAAGGGTAACTACACTCAGAATCCTTCTCTCTACAATGTGACTCCTACTATAGCGTCTTCTAGTGCACCTTTGCAGACTGCTTTCGTGTCTAACACATCTGCAAGCATTCCAAGTACTACCTCAAGTTATGAATCAGGTGGATCATCAAGTGTTCAATTCGGTGCTCCAGAAAATCAATCGACGAAGTTAACTACAGCGAATTTGGGCAACGTAACTGTTGAAGTTGCTAAGGAGCATATGGATCTAGTTGTGGTTGTTGTACATTGTTATGATGGGTTAGTTGCAGGAAAGATTAGAAATTGCCATCTAGCTGATGAAGATTATGAGCAGGTGGATGAAATAGAGCTTGAACGAATGGATATAATGTGGGCTCTCGCTAGTGCTGTGCGTAGAGCAAAGAAGTTTGTTAAAAAGACAGGACAGAATCTGGTGGCTACAAAGGATACAACGTTTGGATTCAACAAGTCAAAAGTCACCTGTTTCAACTGCGGTGAAAAAGGCCATTTCAAGCGAGAGTGTGTCAAACCCAAAAAGACAGGAAATGGCAATCCGTTCTCATCATTTAACAGGCAGGATAAGGACAAGACTCCAAAGGTAACATCAACCAATCATGACTCAAAAGAAATGGTAGCACAGGGTGATAAAGGACAATACTGGTCCTTCTATTTTTTATCTGATGGTGAAGCTAACATTGCATCAGTTGATATCTGAATGAAGACTCAGCGAGTGAGGGGGAGAACTCGGTTGAGCTTGATATTGCTGATGTTGATGAGACTATGGTTGTTGTTGATCAACTAGTGGAGGATGAATTAAATGCAAAATCTTCAGCACACCAGGAACCCCAGGATGCTTTCATGGCTGGCACCTCTACATCTGCACAGGTAGAATTGAAAGATGATCTCTTTGATAAACATGCATGTTTTGAATGTGATAAGTTTAGGGAACGCATTGATCTGAAATTTGCTAGGTTATTAGAACATAATGATAACTTAGTAAATGACTTAAAACTTTGCACAGAGGCTAATAGAGTATTAAAGCAAAATGAAAGCAGTTTTAAGGAGAAAATTAACTTGCTCACAAAACAATTAAAAGAGACTGAAGTTGTTGCTTTTTAACCAAGAAAATGACATAAAGTTTTACTTAAAAACAATTGAAGAAAACTAAAAAGGACAGAGTTGTTTTACAAGTTGAAAATGAATCCTTAACGCAAAAACTACATAGTGTAGCTAGTTCCTCTCACATCATGAAAAACTTGGTTAAAGAAAGAAACAATGGGGAAGGGTTGGGTTATAAAGTTGTGCCTCCACCACACGAGATCCTGCTGAACACCAAACAGAGACCTGTTTATAATAATCCCATTAAGGACCATGTGGTGACTACTCCTCTGGTTAGCGATCCGGACACTGCAGTTAAACCTGCTCCTCCGGTTGCTGATCAGAAGACGTCAACTTCAGGCACAAAAGATAAAACCATCATTGAGAACAAGATGGAAGACGATGTTCAAGCATCTCTTGGGTTGGGTTCAAAATCTACTGTCACACAACCTAAGACTGAAAAAACCACTCAGTCTAAACCGATTAAGCAAGATCAAAATCAACTTAACAGACAAAGTAATCATAATGTTAAACAAGTAAAATTTGTCAAAGAAGGTGAAAATCATAAGGTTGAGACCAAAAAGCCCATACCTGAAGTTTGCTCCCCACCCCACAAGAGATCTCCTAGTCCTGTTGAGAGGAGATCATGCTATACTTGTGGACAAAGAGGTCACATTTCTTCATATTGTCCTCGCTATCAGACACCTAGGCTTAAAGTTGAACTAGATCAAGATGTTAAACAGTTTTCTTCAAAACAGAGATCTAAGACTCCTGTTAGGTCTAAAACACCTGCTTGGTCTTTTACTCCTCCCCAACACCACAGACAACACAGACAAGTCACTGGTAAGTCTGTGATGCCTGAGGTGAAACCTGTTTTTGAAAATAAACCAAAAGTTCAAATAGTAATCAGTCATCGGTTTACCACAAACAGTCCTTACACAAGGATGGTCTGTGGAAAGCTAAAACATCTGATGTATCTGATAGTGTTGATTAGCTGAAGGATGAGGTCTCTCTAACTGCTAAAGGTCAGTGGGTTGAGTTTATGATGTGTGATGCCTCTGGGAAACCCAAGCCAGTCAAGGCTTGGGTCCCCCTCCTTAACCGATTATTTTCTATTATGTGCAGGTTGTCCGTTATATTGCTTCTACTAACACATGGATAGTAGATAGTGGAGCATCCAGGCACATGATAGGAAATCAATCTCTCATTATCAATGTCAAACAAATTAAAGGGGGACACATTTCTTTCGCTGGAAACAAAGGAGGATACATTACCGCACAAGGAGAAGTAGGTAATGGAAAGGTTTGATAAAGTGAATTACATTCAACAATTGGAAAACAATTTGCTTTCAGTTTCTCAGATATGTGACAAGGGCTTTAAAGTGATGTTTGATAATCGGAAGTGTTACATTCGGAAGAAGGAGATGGAGATTCCTGAGGAGCAGGTCTTAATGTCAGCATCAAGGTACAACGATTTGTATGTCCTGGACATGTCAAATGCTTCTACTACTGAGTCTACTGTTTAGTGCTTTTTATCAAAAGCAACAGAGAAGGAGTCCATCTTATGGCATAGGAGAATGGGACACATAAATCATAGGAAGATGAATCATCTGATTCATAACAACCTAGTTGAGGGAGTTACAGTAAAGAACTTCAAACTTCCAGATTTTTGTGTCTCGTGCAAGAAGGGAAAGCAGACCAGGAAGTCTCACAAGACCAAGCACGTTAACTCTATCAAGATGCCACTGGAGCTACTGCATATGGATCTATTCGGTCCTTTCAGCACGAAGAGAATCGCTGGAGACTGGTACTGCTTTGTCGTTACGGATGACTACTCATGTTTCTCCTGGGTGATGTTTCTGAAAGCTAAGTCAGAAACCTTTGAGTCGTTCAAGGTGCTCGTCACAACACTAGAGTCCCTCTACAATCTAAAAGTGAGGAAGGTTCGTTCAGACAATGGCACTGAATTCAAGAATCAGTGGAAGGATGCTTTCTGCAAGGAAAAGGGAATTGTTCATCAGTTCACCTCTGCATACACGCCACAGATGAATGGAGTTGCTGAACGGAAGAATAGGAGCTTGATCGAGACTGCAAGGACTATGTTGGTAGATTCAAAACTGCCAGTACAGTTCTGGAATGAAGTAGTTGCCAATGCGTGCTACACGCTTAATCATGTGTTAGTAGTCAAGCGGCACGGGAAGACTTGCTATGAGTTGCTTCAGAAGCGCAAGCCTAACCTGGAGTATCTAGAACCATTCGGAGCTCCCTGCACGTTACTGAAGAAGAATCTGGAGGGCAAGTTCAGCAAGAAAGCAGATCAGGGGATCTTTCTGGGATACCGCATACCAGACAAACGGGTTTATAACAACTCGACAGGTCTGGTAGAAGTATGGTGCAACGTCGATGTGCAACGATACACCATCCCCTACTGGAAAAGGTCCGTCGTCATTCTTTGACTACGATGGCTTTTTCAAATCATTCAACCTTCCTCAGATAGATTTAGATGAAGAGATTGTTGCTCAGATGATGTACGATGTCCTAAATACACCGAATCTGGATACCAGCAATATGACACCGGCTAGTGGTTCTTCGGGATCTTCAACAGCTGCTCAAGACGAGAGTGATGAGTCATGAAATGATGAAGAAGCAGCTGAGACAAGCAATGAGCATAATGTTAGTCAAGAAGAAAGCTCATCAACTGCTGAACATGCATCAGGGAATCTAGATACTGAACCTGTCATCACACATCTTGATACTGAAGTTGTCATACCTACAACACCTATGACTAGGATCAGTGTGAATCATCCCCCGGAGACTATTATTGAGGATCTTCACTCCAGTGTGCAGACGAGAAATCAGCTATACTCTGCTGATTATGTTGCAATTATGGAAAAGGGCTACGTGAATGACGGGGCTTACAAATGTTTTGTTTCTCAAGTCGAGCCCAAACACGTAAGCGATGCCCTGAAAGATGAGGCCTGGGTCAACGCTATGCAGGAGGAGATGCCACAGTTCAAGAAGCTTGGAGTATGGACACTCGTTGACAGGCCCAAATGTGTGAAAGTGATTGGTACCAAATGGGTGCTACGCTGCAAGAAGGATGACCAAGGTGTTGTTATCAGAAACAAGGCACGTTTGGTTGTTCAAGGCTTCAGACAAGTCGAGGGAGTCGACTATAATGAAGTGTTTGCACCCGTCGCTAGAATGGAAGCAATCCGTATCTTCCTAGCCTAAGCATCGTATATGATCAAAGTCTATCAACTAGATGTAAAAAGTGCATTCCTTCACGGGGAAATCCGTGAAGACATCTACGTCAGTCAACCTGAAGGATTTGAGGATCCTTATCATCGGGACAGGGTCTACAAGTTGGACAAGGCTCTATACATGCTACATCAGGCTCCTCGAGCTTGGTATGAAAAGCTCTCCACCCACCTCCTGAAACACGGGTTTCGCAGGGGTGTGATTGACTGCATGTTGTTTATCAAAGAGAGAGATGGAGATTTACTGATGGTGCAAATTTATGTGGATGACATTAACTTTGGTTCATGAAACGAAGATCTATGTAAAGAATTTGAATCTGTGATGAAGGCAGAATTTGAAATGAGTGCCATGGGAGAAATGAAGTTCTTCCTGGGATTACAGGTGGATCAAACACCTACCGGTATTTTTCCGCATCAGACTAAGTATGTCAGAGACATTCTGAATCGATTTGATATGGAAAATGTCACTGTTGCCGGTACCCCACTCGCCACAAATCATGATGTGGCACCTGATGAGAGTGGGGATTTGATGGATGCCACTATGTATCGTGGGATGATCGGATCTCTTATGTATCTCACTGCCTCACGTCCAGATATCATGTACGCCACACGTCTGTGCTCAAGATATCAAGCCAAACCGAAAGTAAATCATCTGATAAGGGTGAAAAGGATTTTTCATTATCTGAAGGGTACTCCAACACTGGGGTTGTGGTATCCTCATGATGATGACTTTGAGCTAACTGCGTATAGTGATTCTGACTACAGCGGCTGCAAGATGAACTTTAAGTCAACATCAGCATAGTGTCAGTTCTTTGGAAGGTGTTTAGTCACCTGGCAATGCAAGAAGCAGACCTCGGTTGCCTTATCAACCTGTGAAGCTAAATATGTTGCTGCTGCAAGTTGCTGCTCTCAGATCATCTGGATCCAACAGCAAATGCGGGACTATGGTTTGCAATTTTCTAACACCCCTATATATGTTGATAACTCTGCTGCCATAGCTGTAACTAAAAATCTTGTTCAACACCCTAAAACAAAACACATCGGCATAAAGTATCATTTCATACGCGACTACTATGAAAAACAATTAATTGATGTGGTTAAAATAAACATGGATTTTCAACGCGCCGACCTCTACACCAAACCGTTTGATAAACCCAGATTTTTCTATCTGTTAGAGGTCAACGACGTGAAAAAGAAAAGTGACATCCTTTCAGAAGACACAGATGCTTAGTCTGACACTTGTTTAGTTTTTCATTTTTATTTTATTTCTATTTGTTCTTAATTTCCTTGCCTTATAAAATCCAAAAAGACAAAAAGTTTTTTTGTTTTAGAATTTTAGGGGGAGATTAGTTACTTTTAGTATTCATTTACTTAAAAAAAAAGGGGGGAGATAAGCTGAAAAGGCAAAAACAACAAAGATAAGAATGTGATTCAATGCTATGGAAAGTGATAGTACATAGGTGTCAAGTTACTTGGAACACCAAAAAGATTTTCAATTTTTACAATTTTAGTTTAATTAAATCACAGAAAATTGTTAGTCAGAGAATTCTTAGTCTAACAAATTGGGAAAATGATAGTACGCTTATTTGTAACTGTAATTACACAGGAAAGTCGATCTAGGGAGGTGCTAGCTCATTATATGATGTGTCGGTAGATTCAACACAACAGACTAGTAGACATCATTGGTGAATTCTATTTAAACTAATATGTTCAACTGACCGTGGGTTCCCATCTTATCACTGGTTAACATAATCAGTTATTTCCAATAAGGGATGACGAGCAAATAAACGCCACTAAAAGTGTGCGGATGACCACAAAAAGAGCAAAGCACGGAAAAAATGAAAATAAACGTAATCAAGCTGATAACCTATGTTGTTGGTCCATTATGTGCAAAAGAAAATTTTAAAGGCGCTCTAACAAGAAGATAGGTTGTGTGCCTCTCTGCTGTGCGATGACACTGACCTGAGGATAAGCATAACCTAGATATTCTAGAATTCATTGTTTGCCACCTCTCTGTTGTGCGATGGCAATGACCTGAGGTTTGGCTTCTCTTTGAAAAATCCATGAATAGTCTCTTCTTGTCAAAATACCCGTAGACCGCTCAAAAGTCTCCTGAGGAATGTTGATTACCATATGAGCTTGGGATCCACAAATGTTGGTTGAAATAATATAACCTAATACATCACCAATATGTGTCAAAAGTCTGTGTATGGATTTAAGTGGACAAGTATACTGACAATCGTCGTGGTTGCACCGCCTGATGTTCAAAATCAATGTACGTTACATATCAGATCAAGCATGATTCCCAGTTAGAACTTAGAAGTCTCAGATGAATGAGAAACTGTGATATGTAAATATGTTAGTTTCCATTTCAATATATTTAAAAGTTCCAAGTAATTGAGTTTATGCCTGTTTGATTCTATATGAATCTGTCTTAGAAATGATGTTAATGCTAATAGGC
The DNA here is from genome assembly GCA_024085815.1 of Flaveria linearis. Taxonomy (NCBI): domain Eukaryota; kingdom Viridiplantae; phylum Streptophyta; class Magnoliopsida; order Asterales; family Asteraceae; genus Flaveria; species Flaveria linearis. Next base: position 45,792,331 of record CM044003.1, on the reverse strand, counting down.
TACTCTACCCTACCCTAACAAAATCACGAAAACATGTTTATTTTATTACTTAGTTTAGTCTTTCAAGTTATTTGTAAAGTGTGTCAGTGTCGGACTTTGATATGTTATTCATCTCTGTGAATGTCACAAAATGAACTTAACGTTAATCTTAAATCAATTGTTTATGAAAAGGTAAAAGGATCACGTCTGAGGTGATCAGGTGGATAAATGGATCATGTCTGAGGTGATCAGGTGGATAAATGGATCACATATGAGGTGATCAAAAGTTTTTAATCTTAAATTGGTCATGTCTGAGATGATCAAATGCTCAAAATGTTTTATCTACTGTTAGAAGGAACTAAGTGTTGAATGGTCAAAAAGCCAAAATTTCACAAGTATGAACCCATTCGCACAACTGGACCATGAGTATGGACCAGTCGTATGATTGGACCATACGAATGAACCCATTCGCACGATTGGACCATGAGTATGGACCAGTCGTATGAATGGACCATACAAATGAACCTCAATCGTACGATTGGAGATGACCGAATGGGCGAGTCATACGACTGAAGCTCAGTCACAAGAATCAATCATGTGACTAGGTTCAGTCGCACGACTGAAGGTTGCCCTAGTATAAATAGAGGGGGAGTCGGTCTCAGTCGCTTCATTCTCCCAAATCGCATTTCAGACGCATGATACACCCTCATACTGCCGAAATTTCAGTTGATCTTCTTAGACCTGTTCTTGACTCTCTCTGATTATTTGTTATGACTCTATAGGTACTGCAGGACAATATGTGAACGATTAATTGGTTACTACAACGTCAAAAGGATCGGAAAATTGACCTAAAGTTAACTGATGCAAACAAGACATATAAACCACTAAAACTGAGCTTTCTGATCAAATTAAAGTTATTAGGGCTTTAATTGGTCATATACGAACGAAATGAGTCAATCCTCAACGTTTAACATCAGGTATTGCTCAAAATCAAATTGGAATGAACAAACTGTCGGACATGCGATTGGACACACAGATGAACCTCAGTCGCACGATTGAGCGAGACGAATGGCTCAATCGCACGACTGAGATGGACGAATGGTTCAATCGCACGCCTGAACCATGTGTCTGAGCTTAATCACATGACTGAGGTAAACGCATGAAAGATATCATGACTAAGTCCAGTCGTATGACTCAGTCGTACGTATGAGCTCAATCGCTAGACTAGATCTCAGTCGCATAGTTCTATCGCACGACTAGATCTCAGTCGCTCAGCTCAGTCGCACGACTGAACAAAATTTTCAAGTTCATGAAACAAGTCTGGTATTCTTTGACAAGTACTAATGTTTATTTATTTTGTGTCACACATGGCTAGTCGGTGGCCGATGAGCACTAAGCACAACATATGTGCTCATCTCGATCTCTCTTCCTGCAACGCTACGGAGTTTGCGGGCATTATCACATTCCTACGACGTTCGAGGATCTTTCAAGCGATCTCTACGCCATGCACATCTTACAGATCTGTACAGCAGGCGTTTTGGGAAGGCGCTAATGTAGATAGGTCCACTGAGCCCCATACTATCAGGAGTTCTATATTCGGGGAGGCCATCGATATTACAGAGGAGGATATCAGGACAGTCCTAGAGTTAGGGGATGATTCTGATTGCCCCACCTGATTACATCCCCTCACTGTTCGAGGCTGCTTTATGAGGGCTAAGTATTCTGGGGACATTAACGCAAGTATGCTCAACAAGAGCAACTTGTGCCCCCAGTTCAAATACTTAGCCCATGTACTACTGAGATGCCTCGCATCCCGGAAGGGTGGATTCAATGAACTCTCCGACCAGATGCAGAATGCGTACGCTACGTTGGTGCTGAATCATCCATTTAGCTTCTCTAGGATGATCTTCACCTATCTGGTGGAGAACATTGAGGCGAAGGGGAAGGAAAGCTTCTGTATGTATCCACGGTTTATACAGATGATCATAGATCAGAAGCTCCCCTCGCTGCCCAAGGAGAAAGAGGATGCGATGGTCCTGGAGGTCATGGATGACACCACTCTGGGACGGATGAGGGTGTACCGGGGGAAGTAGGTGAAGCCCCCGGTGAGGAGATTATTTGGGCATCTGGCTTGTGAAGACTATGTGGCGCCAACGAAGAGGAAGTGGCGCCACGACGAGAGTGATTCAGATACAGAGCCCATAGCGGTTCCTGATGATGACTCAGACAACGATGATAGTGGTGATGGTGGAGATGCAGGTCCTTCTCACACTCAGACCACTACTACTGATGTTACATCTCCACCATCTCCACATGGTGATTTAGAGACAGTTGGGTTCCATCAGGACTTCCAGCTTGATGAGGAGGAAGAGTCTGATGAGGAGCCACTGACTCGGACGGTGGGCAGCCGGGTGGTTGCCACCAAGAGAGGGATTAGGACGGTTGGCGGACGTCCAGGCGGGTCTAGGAGACTACTTCAGATCCATCATACACCCCAGACCAGCCCAGCAGGCAAGGGGAAGCCTCCAGGTCCAGGGGGACTCAGAGGAAGAGGATGGCTCAGCCACATGGGCTGAAGCCAAAGAGCCGGAGGATCACGTTGATTACTACCTCCACCACCACCTCTACCACTACACCACCTACTACCACTACACCACCTACCACCACTACACCACCTACCACCACTACACTACCTACCACCACTACACCACCTACCACAGCCACCCCTCATACCATCCACCCATTCATACTCGACCACCCATATTCACCTCAGCCACTTCTACCACCGCCAGCCACCAAGCTAGCCCTTCCACATTTCCCACCGGATCATTCCTCCCTCCTATTAGAGGGAGGAACAACTTGCAACACTCAACAGGATGGTGCTGAAGCTGTTAGCAGCTGGTGAGGAGAAATCTGCTAAGCTACGTCAGCTGGAGGAGCTCAATGCTTCTAAAGCTCAGCAGATTTCTCAGCAGGCTGAGCAGATCGCCCAACTCCACAAGCACAAAGAGGAATCGGTGAAGAGATTGGAGGAGTTGGAGGCTGCTAACAAAAAGATCATGCTCAAGCTTAAAGGATGACAAGATGAGCCTCTGAAGATCGGGAAGGAGATGATGATGGTGATGATGATGAGGATGATAATGATGAAGAGGATGACAGTGATAATGATAATGAGGAGGGTGATGGTGACACAAGAGGTAGGGAGGATGACGGTGATGGCGATGATGGAGATGAAGGAGATGCAGCTGTATCTGCCTCTGCTCCTGGTCAAGAGCAAAGGACAAAGAAGAAACAAGACCAAGGAGCATCATCGTCTGCCCCGCCTACCTCACCATGAGCGGAAGACGCAGAGAGGATTCAAGACAAAAGTAAAGATTAGATGTTTTACTTTGTTCAGCTTTTGTACATAAAATCATCATTTGATGTTATGAAATTAATGTATATATTTATTATTCAATGTTTGATTATCTTGATTACATACTAACTATTGCTGTGTTACATGTTTAAATCAAGCAGATCCAGCATTTCAGCAAGAGGAGTACGATGTTGCTCCCTTATAGCAGATCAAGTCTCAACTGACTATGATACTTGATCTGCAAGGGATCATCAGGAGGTCCGTGAGTTATACTCCTGAAGAAGGAGAAATAATTCACGACCTCACTGATGAGCAACTTGCTGAAATGTTCCAGCTGAATCCAGATGAGATAGTGAAGGATGCTCCTACCTTCGATGTGGATAGTGACAAGGAGCTGAACGATATAGACGAGATAGAGATAGAGGACGTCACTGCTCAGCATTATCCAGAGTATACTGACCGAGAGGGAAATGTGTTTCCCGATCTGGGTAGTACTCTCGACAGCGATACTTTGGAGAAGCTGAGTCAGAAGGAGAAGGAAGCAGAAGCATCTACAAGCCAAGCCCCAGCCTCGGACGCCGATGTAGATATCAGAAAGGCTGAATGGGTGGCTTGTTTCTTAGAGATTAGAGCCCAGCGCGCTGTAGCTATGCAAAGTACCTACACCAAGATCTACAAAGTAAAGAAGCATCAGAAGGTGTCGGGGAAGATTATATCATGGGCTTATTTTGAGGATCTCAACGTTTACGTAGTAAAGAGGGAGAGGGGAATCGAGTACTTTAGATTCCCACACAATCTAAAGACTCTCCCTGGTTTTGAGCTCAACCAACTGGCACGACTGAAGCTGTTGTATGCTGACACGAAGAAAATGTCAGGCTGGTTTGAGGCTGCGCTGAAACTTGAGTATCTTACCAGATGGGTGAACTTCAAACCTCAACAGGCTACGAGGTACATCAGAAGATCTGAGGTAAACCGTATTACTGGAAGACCAAAGATTGTCTTGAAATGGCACCCTTCACGTACAATGTCACGTATTCCATTGAGGGAGATGCCACAAGATTTTGCACCCCATTTCAAATGGTGGTATTATGACTGGTGCACTGGGAGAGGCCGTCATAGTTTTGGATAGGGAAGGGAAGGTAGAGACAATAAGGGTATTTGACCCTATATGGCTAACAAACTTGTCCGCTTTTGATGTCTACATATTGTACAAGTGGCCTATAGTGCAAGCACTTCAGTTCCAACATATCATACGTTTATGCATTGCACTTAATATCCATGCTGGGGTATCTAAAGAAGAACGAGCTAAGAGGTTTGAAGAGTTTAAAAAAGAAGTCAAAGATTAGATAGAACTAGGTCCAAAGGGGAGTTTGTTGGTACACATGTCCCTAGTTCTAGTTCTAGTGAGCTCAAATGTAATTGACTTTCATTTTGTAACACTTATGTAATGTTTGATATATGAAATGAAAAACTCTTCTTTCAATGTTTATGTTGGTGTTTGTTAGAACTTGAAAACATAGTTTAACCATTTAAACTTTGTAAAAATGCAGCGGAATAATAACTTTATATGCTTGTTTATAAGCTGAAAATTTCATGTTCTATTTGGTGTTTTAAAGTGTAAACAAACCCAAGAACAAAGGGGATCTTTTATGTGAATAAGCAAGCTATGAACACATATAAAAGTACATAAAATCACAGCTACATTGAGCTGTGAAAAACTACCTTTCAGCAGATTATAGTCGACCAAAAGGAAGAAGATTGATGCTCTAAATTCGGCCAAGGCTCCAAGGAAAGGACCCCTAAAGCTTGTATACCCCAAGCTAACTTGCAACTTGTTAGGGAGATGACTACCAAAACGTGGAAGGATCCTTCCAAAAGGATGTTCCAGCCGTGGATGAGCAAGAAGGTTGAGAGAAAAGGTCTCTTGCTTTCTTTCTCAAAATGTGAAAAGTGATGATAGGATTTTGGAGAGTCCCACACTCTTTCATAAAGAGTGTGTGTTACCATGGGAAAAGAAGGAACCCCATTGGACCAAGGGGTGGCCAAAACTTTTGAACAAAGGCTGGGATTCCCTCTCATTTTATGTCTTGTTGACACATTAAAGGTTTATGGACCTTCTTGAATTTTAATGTGTGACGTGTGCAAGAACCATACTAATATGTTATATGCACTAATCTTTAATTAAACATTTTAATTAAAGATCACTAACATTACGTTATCTTATGTTATTTAAACCCTTTTAATAACAATGTGATTAATAAAACCCATCAACAAATCATCCTTATGATTTGACCCATTTCACATATAATTGTTTAGAAAACCAATTTTCTAAATTTGGTGTGTTATTATTTAATTGCACGATCACATCATCAATTAAATAATCGTTTGTGTTTGCAAAGCTTGTTATTGGGTATAACCGACTTGGATCAAAACGCACTAACCACATCAATATTCTATGTGTCTTGGGCATATACAATCCAACAATCTCCCACTTGCACAAGATTCATAGAAGATTGATGCAAGCAGTAAATACCGCCTAACAACGGTTTACTACCCTTAATACGCATGACTAATAGCCATTCAATAACATCATCCCATTCAAGTATCCTACTTGAAATGATCTAGGTGAATTAATCATCTATCCTTTTGTTACAGATGTCATGTTAAATCCAAGAACACAAAGTGATCATTTCTTGTTGATTTAACTTATTCAGGCCTTAGACATCTAACTCTCAACGAATAAGAGGAACAAATCCCATCTTGACTACATATGTTTCTCACAATCACCTTGTGTCATACCTGAACATAGTCTCATGTACTGTCCATTATTTCAGGACAGCGGGGAACCAGATCAAGGCATGACACTTGGTGAATATCAAAACCCAATATGTATCTCAGGTCTGAGGATACCAAATGATATTTGCCTTTACTCAAATTTACTTATGATCAATCAAAAAGATTCCATATAGTAAAATTTGAGATGTGGGTTAGTCCAATATTTGTATCCCACAAATATCTATGAACCTTGGTAGTAACCCATTACTATATATTCATCCTTATGAATATCAACCAATCCAAGTTCATAATAATCTTACCCTCATACTTGTTCCCACAAGTATGAATGACTACGGACATTTAGAGTAAACAATTTACTCATGGATTAAACATGCTAAAATTAGAACATTAATTGAAACATTATAACCAAATAATTTTATTCAAATAATTAAAGAGTTCCATATATCCAAATACAAAATTACAGATCAAATCCAATCACTAGAATATCGAAGTCCCATGGCACAAGTATGACCTTCATGCTTTGCCTTCTCTAGGAGCTTCGTGAGAGGATCCGCAATATTTTGATCCGTGTGAACTTTGCGAATACATATCTTTCCTTTTTCAACTTCATCACGTATGTAGTTGAATCTCCACTCAATGTGCCTAGTCTTTTGATGAGCACGAGGTTCCTTGATTTAAGCAATCGCACCCTCGTTATCACAAAAGATCTCTAGGGGGTCCTGAATGGAAGGGACAACCCCTAGATCGGCAATGAATTTCTTCAACCATGCAGCTTCTTGAGCTGCCAATGAGGCGACGACGTATTCAGATTCTGTAGTTGATAAAGCCACCACATCTTGTTTAGAGCTCTTCCAAGAGACCGCTCCTCCATTCAGGATGAAAATGTATCCAGATTGTGATCGTGAATCATCATGATCAGTTTGGAAACTCGCGTCCATGTAACTTTTTACAACGAGTTCCTCATCACCAGATCCGTTGATTAGGAACAAATCCTTAGTCCTCCTTAGATACTTAAGTATGTTCTTAACAGCCATCCAATGACTGTCTCCAGGGTTTTGCTGGTATCGGCTTGTCATGCTTAAAGCGCATGACACGTCCGGCCGAGTGCATATCATTGCATACATGATGGATCCAATAGCAGATGCGTATGGGATTGCCTTCATTTGATCTTGATCATCCTTTGAGCTTGGACATTGAGTTGTACTCAATATCGTTCCTCTTTTAATAGGTACCGTACCTTTCTTAGAGTTCTCCATCTTGAACCTTTTCAAGATTTTATCAATGTATGCACTTTGATTTAAACCAATCAACCGCCTTGATCTATCCCTATAGATCTTTATTCCCATAATATAGGCGGCTTCACCAAGATCCTTGATGGAAAAACTTCCAAGCCAGGTTTTTACACCTTCCAATGTTGGAATGTCATTTCTAAATAGTAGTATGTCATCAACATACAATACTAGAAAAGTGATGATGCTCCCACTAGCTTTCTTATAAACACAAGCTTCATCAGCGTTCTTGATGAATCCGAATTTAATTACTTCTTCATCGAAACGGTGATTCCAACTTCTCGATGCTTGTTTCGATCCATAGATTGATTTATTTAACTTGCATACTTTATTAGGATGTTTTGGATCAACAAAACCTTCAGGCTGAACCATATAGACATCTTCCTCAAGATATCCATTTAGGAAAGCGGTTTTGACATCCATTTGCCAAATCTCATAATCATAAGGAGCAGCTATGGCAAACAATATCCTTATAGACTTTAGCATCACAACAGGTGAGAAGGTTTCATCATAATCAACCCCTTGAGTTTGAGTGAAACCCTTTGCTATAAGTTTAGCCTTATAAGTATCCAAGTTTCCATGCATATCAGTTTTCTTCTTGAAAACCCACTTACTTCAAACTACCTTGGAATTAAGAGGTGGTACAACAAGTTCCCAAACTTGATTGTCATACATGAATTGCATCTCAACGTTCATGGCTTCAAGCCATTTGTTACAATCCAAATTGGACACTGCATTATGGTATGTGGTTGGTTCATCTGAATCTACCACATAGCATCCATCCATAAAAAATCCGTATCTTGCAGCTGGATTACTAGTTCTACCACTTCTGTGAACGTTTTGTGTGTATTGATCAACAGCTTGATCATCTTAACATCCTCACGTTGAGTGCTAGTTTCAACCAAACGTGCATCGGGTTGTGGTTCTTGATCCTCCTCAAGATCCACTGTTCTACTGCTAGTTTCTTCTATAAGGAACTTTGCTTCTAAGAACTCACCCTTTCTGGCAACAAACACCTTTTGTTCCAGTGGATCATAGAAATAATATCCCATAGAATCTTTATGATATCCAACAAAGATACACTTGGTGGATCGGACTTCCAATTTGTTCGGGGTGGGAGTCTTAACATAAGTCTCACAACCCCAGACCCTTAAGTATGATAAGGATGGAACTCTTCCATGCCATATTTCAAAGGGTGTCCTTTCCACCTTTTTGGTTAGGGCCATATTTAGAATACGGGCCGCAGAGAGCAAAGCGAAACCCTAAAATGATAGAGGCAATGTGCTTCTAGCCTGTTGGGTCATTATAAGGCTGGTGCAACCAAAACCACTTCACATAGTCATTTTGGTGCTACACTCAAAAGGCTTCCGAAGCTAAGTATGAGATCTTCCGAAGTCTGAAGAACAACAGCTGAAGTCATCAGCTGAAGAAAGAGCTGAAGACTATCTTCCGAAGACAAAGTCTGAAGACTTCCGAAGACAAAGTCTGAAGAAAGAGCTAAAGAAAAGTCTGAAGATTTCCGAAGACAAAGTCTGAAGACTTCCGAAGACAAAGTCTGAAGAAAGAGCTGAAGACAAAGTCTACTTCCGAAGACAGAAGAAGACTCCAAGCCTCGGAAGAGGCAGTCTTCCGAAGTATAAGTGGCTTCGGAAGAAGTTGTTCTTCCGAAGAAACTTATCCTTCGGAAGACACTGCTATGTCCAGTAGACATAAGTATGGTCTCTGACATTCCGCTGCAGACCTCTGATACAGCATGGCTTCTTCCTAAAGAACCATGTTGTTAACCATACTTTATTCTACTGTATACCTTTTTATGATAGTACATGTTACCAACTTTAGTTGGTGACAAAAGGTAAGTCACGGACATGTCCTGACTACCAACTCTCAGGCAAAATGTCTGAAAGACCTTACCTAGAGTCTTGTAGTATAGATGTTTGGTTAGAGGTTTCCAGCTGGTATCAAAGTATATCCGGCTATTAGGTAGTATTATATATATCTTCTCTGTGTAACTCATTAGGTAGAGAGATTTGAGTCCAAGAGTCTTGTAATCCTTTGAGTTGAGAAGCAATATATAAAAGTACCTTGAAAATTTACTTCTTGTGTTCATTTACTACTTGTTACTTGTTATATTGTGATCAACTCTTCATTGACTCTTGCTGAGTGTTGTTTAAGGTGAGTTTGAGAGAAAAACCATCTGTTGAGTGACCAACAAACGATCCTGCAATTGGTATCAGAGCTCTCAGGCTCTTGATTGTGTGATCTTACCATCCAAATCAACCAGTTTTTCACTCCTCACTTCAAACCACTCACTCAAATGGCCGCTCTCACTAAGGCTGATATGGAGACCGGTACCATGACAAAATCCCCACTGATCATTCCTGAAGACTTTGACACATGGTGCACTAGAATGGAAGGCTTCATCAAGTGTCAAGACTCAAGGATGTGGGACTCCATTGTCAATGGTCCCTTCATACCAAGCACTACTTCTGCTACTGGTAATCGCATCATTCCAAAAGATGTTGATGATTACTCAGAAGAAAACAGGAAGAGAATAGAGCTAGACAAAGAGCTATGACTTGTCTTCAAACTGCTATCCCAAACTCCATCTACAGAGGCTTCAAGAAGTGCAAGACAGCCAAAGATTTATGGGATGCATTGAAGCTTATGTATGAAGGATCCAAGGAAACCCAAGAGAACAAGAAGGATCTCTTGAAGCAGCAGTTTGAGAACTTTACTTTCTAGGCTGGTGAGACCTTGACTCAACAATACTTCAGGTATGTTGAGATAGTAGATACTCTGGTGGATATTGGAGTAGCTCTTGAGAATAGAGACATAGTTAGGAAGTTCATGTCTTCCCTTCCTAAACTATGGACACACTATTGTGTTGTAATCAAGAGAACTTTGGACCTTATGACTCTTACTCTCACAGAGTTGTATGGTATCCTAAGTGCATTCCAGATGGAGATGAACATGTAGAACTCCTCTGGTCACTCCAATAACCAACTGAGTTCAGCCCATCATGTGGTTGAAAGGGAAATCATAGAACCACAACATCAGTTGCTGTGCTACCCTAACAGCTCACATAATGGACCCTACATTACTCTACCAGAGACTCCAAAGTCTCTTAAGGTTCAACATAACTCCTTTCAGGATAGTTGTGCCTTTGTCTCTGGAAGTGGACACTCTGGTGATTTTCAATATTGCTTTGATGATCTTGAGTGCTTCAGTCCAGATGATATGGAGTATGTGGACATTGTCCAATAGATGGCTCTTTTAACTTACAGAGCGAAGAAGTTCTTCAAGAGAACTGGAAGGCAATTCCCTCAAAACCCAGCCAACAGCAAGTTTGGGTTTGATAAGAGCAAAGCAAAGTGTTATAACTGCAACCAACTAGGTCACTTTGCTAGGGAATGCAAGGCTCCTAAGAACAACCCGGGAACCCCACAGGCCTCCACACATCCCTCAGCTTCAAAGCATGAAGAGAAGTCAACTGAAACAGCTGTAATAGCTCAAGAAGTTGACTGGAGCTTCATGGTACAGGATGTGACTCCCGCTCAAGCACTCATGGCCGGAACAGATGATGATCAGGTATATGAACATCTTTGTACTCTAGCCTGTATTGCTAAAGTTAAACTCTATAAGGATTACAATAAGGAAATCAGATCTGATGTTGAGTCTTTAAATATCTTAAAATCTTATTTTAAAAGAGCTGAATCTGACTATTAAAAGAAAATTGAGGAGTTAGGGAAAACTGTGTCTCTTTTAAAACATGAAAATACCAACTATAAGACTCAAATTAAAGATCTGATATCCAAACTGTCTGAAGTTCAAGCCCAGTTGGTCACTGCTGAGGCTCAGGCCAGGAAGCAAGCTATTGCTGAGCAAAACTTCCAAGCTATTCTTGCATCATCCTCTCATTCTAAAATGTTTTATCAAAACAAAGAAGGGTTGGGAACCAATGAAATAGCTCCACCACACTCTTATGAGTCTATTAGACTACCTAGATGTGGTACTGAAGAGCAAGAGGTTCCAACTGCTAACCCTTCTCCATTGGAACTAGAGGATGAGGCAAAAATAATGGCCACCACAGGGGAGAAACAGAAAGATACACTCATCTCCACCTGTGAAGAACAAATCCTAACCACCAAGGCAAGAAGAAGCAGAGCTAAAGCTGCAAGAAGGACTACCAAGAAGGTTGCAGAGTCCAAGCTTAAGATTGACCCAAAGCAAAAGGGTGTCTTCATCTCTGCTGGATTCCAGGTGGTAGGTACTTCTGATTCAGGAAAGGAGTGTAATACCAGCACTCCTGTCCTACCAAAGGATCAGAGGTTGAAAGGGAAAGCTGCTGATGAAGAGAAGAAATCCAAGAAACAGCAATCTGCAAATTCCCAGAAGACTAACATTGCATGCATAATGTGTGGTCTGCACAACCACATGGCTAAAGATTGTTACTACAATCCAGCAAGCACACATTATGCAAATAATGTTAGAAGAGAAGGAGTCAGGGAAGGTTTCTCAGTTGGACCATTTCAAACGGTACAAATGATGAAGAAGGGAAAGTTGGTCTCGGAAGCCAAGTTGCTTTCGAAAAAAAGTACTTCTTCCGAAGGGAAAATGGATTCGGAAGCCAAAGGTTCTAGGGTTCGGAAGAACAAGAAGGCTCCCTTGAAACCATCCCAGAAGAAGACTACTTCAGAAGAAAAGGTGATGAAGGCTTCTTCCGAAAAGGAAGCTTCGGAAGAAGACCATGCTGCAAAAGCTTCAACAAGCTCATCCTCAAAGATCAACCAAGGGATGGATTGGAAGATCAAGGAAGTCGCTGCAGCCCAAACCTCTTCTTCAACGACCTCTATTGAACCCCAATGCATATCTTTTGGTTCAATTATGTCATTATCTTTGGAAGAGCCCAAGACCAGCAAGGCTTGGGCTTCCAAACAAAACTAACTATCTCATCTTATGTGCAGGGACATCCATTTGACAAGAACAACAATGTCTGGATTGTAGATAGTGGATGCTCCAGGCACATGACAGGGAACAGATCTCTCCTTCAACAATTCCAAAACTATGATGGAGGGCCTGTCCAATTTGGAGGTGAGGCCGGAGGATATATTTCTAGCAGAGGAAGTATATCCAATGGCAGAATAAACATTGACAAAGTTCACTTTGTCAAACAGCTTGAACACAATATGTTAAGTGTTTCTTAATTCTATGACCAAAAGCATCAAATGCTTTTCACAGAACATGAGTGCATTATCCTCAAACCAGGGATGACAATTCCTCCGGAATTGGTGCTTCTTAGATCTCCCAGGAAAGGGGATATGTACAAGCTAAATATGAACAATACTTCTCCCATGGGTGAAGTATCATGCTTTCTTTCCAAAGCTGATAGTGATGAGTCAACACTATGGAATAAACGCATGTGTCATGTGAATTTTAAAACAATGAATAAATTGGCTAAAAACAACTTGGTACATGGTTTGCCTAAAAAGGAATTTTTCTGCAAAGATAACTGTGTTGCATGTCTGAAAGGGAAACAACACAGGTCATCTCATAAATCCAAATGTGTTAACTCCATCACTACTCCATTACACTTAATACACATGGATCTCTTTGGTCCCACAAGTATAATGAGCATTGCAAGGAAATCATACTGCCTTGTGATTGTTGATGATTTTACAAGATTTACATGGGTATTCTTTTTAAGAAATAAAGATGAAACGGCTGAAACTTTAAAATCTTTTATTCTTAAAATAGAAAATCAAATTGATCACAAGGTTAAGATCTTTAGAAGTGATCAAGGGACTAAGTTTAAGAACTTTGTTCTTGACTCATTCTGTAACTCAAAAGGGATTGCCAGACAATATAGTGCTCCCAGAACTCCTCAACAAAACGGTGTTGCTGAGAGAAGGAATAGGACACTTATTGAGGCTGCTCGGACCATGTTAGCTGATTCAAAGCTACCTCTAACATTCTGGGCAGAGGCAGTCAGCACTGCATGCTATGTGCAGAACAGGGTTCTTGTAGTTAAGCCCCATGGAAAAACCCTTATGAGTTATAGAACAAGAGGCCACTGTTCATTGGCTTTCTAAGGTCCTTTGGCTGAAGGTGTACCATACTTAACACAAAGGACAACTTAGCAAAATTTGCTGAGAAGTCGGATGATGCTATCTTTGTTGGATACTCTTCTAGCTCCAAAGCTTATAGAGTATACAATATCAAGAATCAACAATTTGAGGAGTCATCCAATATAGTTGTAAATGAGCACACTCCTTGTGTTAAGGGGAATGGACCTGATTATATCTTTGATTTAAAATTGTTTCCAAACTATTCTAAACAATCTTGTGAAAATGTTTCAGCTGGAACAGGTGCTCAAGGTGATGCTGATGCTGATGCAGATCAACTATTTGAGCTTCCCAGACCTCTTCCAAATTCTCCAAGAGCTGAAAGGCAACAAGCTTCAACTATTCATAGATCTGATAGTGTAACAATCTCCAGGAATAGTGAAGCTTCAATAAGTGAATCACCTGATGAACCCTAAAGCTCTTCATGTGATCCATTACAACACCAGGTTGAGGGAAGTAGTATTCTTAAGGAACAGGCAACTGTTAATACTACTTCACAACCAACCATTGATGATGTTTCTCAATCATTCAATTAGTCCTTATTGAATGACTTTGAAACAGTAGCTGGACAGAGTGATCCAGTTCCTGATCAGAATATGTCCAACCTAGACTTATCTCTGCAACTGGAAGTGATTCCTCGCCTTAGGATTCACAACACTCATCCAACTGAGAACATCATAGGGAATGTCTCTGAGGGTGTGATAACAAGAGGGCAAACTCATCATGGGAATGTCTACTTGTACTCATGCTTCTTGTCTCAGATGGAACCCAAGAAGGTGGAAGATGCCTTAAAGGATAGTAGTTGGGTTGAATCGATGCAGGAGGAGCTGCTTCAATTCACAAGACAAAAGGTCTGGAATCTATGCCCACTACCATCTGGTCAAGTACCCGTAGGCACTAAATGGGTGTTCAGAAACAAGAAATATGATAGAGGCTTGATTATCAAGAACAAGGCAAGATTAGTAGTTCAAGGGTATACCCAAGAGGAAGGAATCGATTATACTGATGTCTTTGCACCTATTGCAAGACTTGAGGCAGTTAGGATCTTCCTTGCTTATGCTGCATCCAAGAACTTCACAGTCTACCAACTTGATGTCAAGTGTGCATTTCTATATGGGGATATAGATAGGGAAATCTATGTATGTCAACCTCCAGGATTTGAAGACCCACAGCACCCCAACTATGTGTGCAAACTGGATAAAGCTCTATATGGGCTACACCAAGCACCTAGGCTGTGGTACGAGACCTTGTCTCAGTTTCTCCTGAAGAATGGTTACACTAGAGGTACCATTGACAAGACTCTTTTCATCAGAAAGAGTGGAAAAGACATATTGCTCGTTCAAGTCTATGTTGATGACATCATATTTGGTTCTTCAAATGACCAAATGTGCAAGGACTTTGAGAGCATTATAAAGCAGAAATTTGAGATGAGTTCCATGGGAAAAATGGACTTCTTCCTTGGAATTCAGGTGAAACAGATAAAGGAAGGGTTCTTCATAAGTCAATCTAAGTATGTCTCAGACATCTTAGACAGATTTGAAATGAAGGACTGTAAACCAGCCAAGACACCCATACCCAAAAACCATAATTTTTGCCCTGACCTTGAGGGGGAGGATACTGATCAATATCAGTATAGAGCAATTATTGGTTCTCTGATGTATCTCACTGCTAGTAGACCAGATATCATGTTTGCCACATGCATTTGTGCAAGATATCAGGCTGCTCCCAAGGTGTCTTACCTGGATGCTGTTAAGAGAATCCTCAGATACCTCAAAGGAGCACCTAAACTAGGTCTCTAGTATCCAAGAAATAGCAATTTCAATCTCTATGGATACTCTGACAGTGACTATGGTGGCTGCAACATTGACAAGAAATCAACATCAGGAGGATGTCAATTTCTTGGTGGAAGGATTATCTCATGGCAATGCAAGAAACAATCCTGTGTCTCTACATCAACTGCTGAAGCTGAATACATTGCTGCTGCTAGCTGCTGTGCTAAACTGCTATGGATTCAAAATCATATGTTTGACTATGGATTCAACTTCATGACTACTCCTATCCATATTGACAATAATAGTGCTATCTCCATTACTAAGAATCCGGTGAAGCACTCCAAGACAAAGCATATTGATATCAGGTATCATTTCATTAGAGATATTCATGAGAAAAATCTGATAAAGTTAATCAAAGTTGACTCAAATGAACAATATGCTGATTTGTTCACAAAAGCTTTTGATGAACAAAGATTTAAGTATCTCATATCAGCTATTGGGATGATAAACATTGACTAACTACCTCTTTTGAAAGCTTTTTAATGTGTAATGTCTTGTGTCGATACAATTTAAGCCCTGTTACAAAAGATCTTTTTATATTCTAAGTGTAAATTCCTTCCGAAGATGAATTAACTCTCGGAAGATATTTAAGAATATCTTCTGAAGCCAAATTCCTCAAATGGAAATTTTCTTCTCGGAAGAGTTTTTAGTCTCGGAAGAAGCGATTGATTTCACATCAGATCTACTTCCGAAGCTTATAAAACTCTTCACTCGGAAAGCAATTTTTACCTTCAGAAGCAATGCTTTGCTTCGGAAGAGAAAATTGCCTTCGGAAGATAAATTACCTTCGGAAATGTTTTACAATTCAGAAAGAGAGATTGTAACGGATATCTTTGGGCCCCACTCTGTAAAAAGGTAAAAATTTGCAAATGATGGTCAGATTATTTAAAATTATCCCTTACCGCCACTGTCACTTCATAGCCGAAAACCACCATAATCCCAAACAGTTACCCTATTACCGCCTCTACCACAATTCATCTCCTTTAAATAATCCAGACTGTTCAATTTCATCTTCTTTTACCAATTTACGACCCTAACTATTCCCTTCACTATCAAACCTGAAATTTCACCCAAATTCAAGCTTACTTTCTCTTCAATGGCGCTAAACCGTCAGCACAACCAGGTCGCATTACTTGATTCGTCAAGAGATGCCGACTTCACTCAAATAATCACCTTTCTTACTGAATCAACCTATCTCACAGCGCTTACTGTTAACCCCACCGTTTACTCCAACCACATGACTGAATTCTGGAGTAACGGTCAAGCTGAAGCCCTAAATGGGGTTCGCGTCCTGAGAACCCGCATTTATGGACAGGAGTTGATCATCACTGAACAACTCATCAGGGAGCATCTAGAGCTCAAAGAAGACTTGGATAGCACCTACATCCTAATGGGATATGGTGGAAATGTGAGCAGGTCAACCGTCTAAAAGTTCAACTTCTCATACCATTGGAAGTTCCTGCTACACATCGTTCTGCACTGCTTATCCAACAAGTCAGGGGGATGGGATCAAATCCCATATGAACTAGGATGCCTAGTTCATGGGTTGGTGAGAGGCATGCGCCTCAACTACTCAAGATTTGTGTTGACCAACTTGATTGGAAACCTGAGAAGAGATACATTCTTCATGTATCCCAGATACATTCAACACATAATCAACTGTGAGCTGGAACCGAGCAAGCTTGTCTATGCAGCTGCTCTTACTGTTCCCCAAGTGCGGCCTACCATCTTCAAGACATTAAAGAAGGTGTCCACCAACTTTACTGGACGGTACACTCCATTACCTTGAAAGATGATTGAGCGCATAGCTCCTGGTGACATCCCTGTTATCCCCACTGGTGATGAACCCACACCAGCAACCTCCACCACAAATGTCCCCATACCTTCTCCACCCATCAAAATTACATATCAGAGACGCCCCAAACGAACCCTTATTCAATCTATCTGATTAAACAAGCTCCTCCAGTTCAAACCAAAAGGGCTAGAGTGGAACCATGGGCTCCCACTCAGTCCGAGGTCACATCATCCTTCACATTTGACCTCAATATGGGTTTTGAGCCTCCTCAGTCTCAAACCCAAGAGCCCGAACCTCAAGCCTTTAACCCACAGGGTGAGTCTCTACACTCCCCTGTGCAGCCTTCAAGGGACAGCCCCACCATAGGCTCAATGCCTGTAGACATTGATCTAGGTCCCGGGTCAGTAGGTTTAACCTCTTTATCTTTCACTAACCTTTTACTCCGTAGTGATGAAGAGATAACATCCCTCCATGGCCATGAAGTTGATCTACAACACCCTCTCAATGATCAACAGAGCCAAGAGAGATCCCTTATCTCTAGCCCGCATCCATAGCCAACTACTGAGGTGAGTCCCACTGATGTGGAGGGGACTCATGTAGGCTCAGCTGCCACTACTCAGAGTCTCTCAATGAGCTCTCACGACAGTGGTAACATCAATAGGACTGAGTCTACGGCAACTTTGCCCATTGACATCTCTAAAAGAGAAGAATTTGAGCAAAGGTATCCAGGGTGCCAAGAAGCCACATCTGGTGGTGAGACTGAACATACTAGGTATGTTATCTCATCTCCCCGTGATTCTTCACATGAAGATGAGGGAAGTAAATAACTCACACTTCAGTACTTGCTCTCTAAGGTATCAAACCTGGAATCTCAGGTGAGGATCTTAGAGATAAGGACAGCCACTCAGCAACTTAAGATTGACAATCTCAAGGCTCAACTAGCTGAGAAACAGACGGACAGGTCTGTTAGGCATGTACCCGTTCAGGTCTCATTGACTTCTTCCTCCAGCTCATCTAGCTCTCAAGATGATGCTACCAAAAAGGGGGAGAAAGTTCAGAGACAAACATCTGAGGAACAACAAACCCAGTCCTTTACTTCCCAACTCATCATACTACCTGAGTCATCTCAATCAACTTTGAAGATTGACTCACAGATGCTTCATGATCTCTATATACTTCTTATAAAGTTTGTATTGAGATCCTCCTTAGAACAGCCCAGCCCTGACACCACACTCATATATTTTGGGGCTGAGGAGCTTCAAAGACTGACTGCACCTTCTACCACTGTGGACGAAGTTGGTCAACCTAAGGTCCACATGGAACCTAAGATTAACTTCGAAGGGGAAATGGGGACTGATGGCCCAGCAACTAAAACAGATGGGACAGAACTTGCAGCAGCCTCTTCTTCCGAAGCTCAGGCTGAAACTTCCAAAGCTGACATTGAAGCCTCGGAAGAACAAGACAAGTCTTCTGAAGCTGAGATGGAAGCTGCGGAAGGTTTGTTCCAAATGTCCGAGGAACTGACCATCACAGATGTTATTGCTAGGGAGGATATTTCTGATATACCTCCATCCAAAACACCAGCTGAACCTCTCTCTCAATCTGAACCCTCTATCCAAGAACCACCACAGTCAAGCTCTGCCAAAGACAAAGGCAAAATGAAATTGACTGAGGAAGAGCTTCAGGAAAAGGAAAGGATTGAGAAGCTCAAGAAGAAAGGTAGGTTTCCCACTGAGAAGCTGCTAGCTGCTAGTTCTAAGGCAGCTGCAGCTAATCAGGAGGAAATCAACACTAAGAGAAGGACAACACTTATTGACCAGCTCATCAACTTAGGAGCTGCCAATGAGGAAGTACTCCTGCTACCACTAGAGGAGTTGGTGACTTTGGAGAGGACAACCAGGCTAAGGCTAGAAGAAGAAGCCAGGTTGGCCTTGGAGAGGGAAAAGAAGAACAAAGGGAAGCAGCCCTGCAGCTGAGAGAGGCTACGATCAAATTCCTACTCTCAAGAGGCTTTAGTCTTCCTGAACTATCTCCACACGATGATGACATGATCCTGCTGCTCCAACAACAAAGAGCAGGATCAAATGGAGAAGGAAAGGAGGCAAGCTGTCGGGGAGAAGTTGAAGGAGAGGAAGCGGAGGGAGGAAGAAAAGGGGGTCACTGCCACCAAGAAGTCCAATGACAAAGCCTGGATGAAAGACTATCTCCGGGCTCATGGCTTCTCTGGTAGGCAGGTGGGACCTATGTCTGAAAGGACACTCCAACGGATTGTCAGTGAAATAAAAGCTGACATCCGTATGGGGAAAAAGAAGAAGATGTATAGGAGGGGACAGGGAATGATCTTCACCCCAGCCACTCAACCACAGCCAACCACTCAACCACAACCCACACCAGAAGAACCAATATCCTATCAAAAACCGAACCCTCAGATGAAACCTACACCCCTGAACCTACAACTCTACCCAAACCTACCTCATCACCTCAACCACATAAACTTCATATCCTTAAACCTAAAACACAACCTAGAACCACTAAACCTAAACCTACCCAAGAGAAACCAAGATCATCCTCTCAGCCTTTTAAACATCTCTCTCTTGAGGAAATAAAGGAGCTCAAGACAAGGCTCATCAACTGCACTACTATGAGCAGCATCTCCTGTGAGGGAGACCTTATCAACATCACCTATCTTGATAACTCTTCAAGCTCCCTCACTCTAGGTCAATTTCTTGAGTTGCCTAGAAGTACTTTGGGCCAGGCTGCAAGACTTCTCGGTCTCAACTCTGATACTCTCAATGCTGAAGAGAAGAGACTAAGAAGGAAACTGGCGACTCTACTGGATACAAGGAAGAAGGACAGGATTCCTAGTCAGTCTCCTGGACCTAGGAAAGTTATAATCCAGTGGAGGTTCGATGAACCTTCTCACAACTTTGTTGTGGAAAGGGAGAATGGTGAAACTAACAGGCTTAATGCCACTTCTCTACTGCATCTTAGCAGATTTGACATTGCTGAGCTTACAGAGAAGTCATTCTCCAACCCCTCCAACTCTAAGACTATTGCTATCATCAAAAACTATCTCAGCAGTCTTCATCTAGCCGAGCTAACTGCAAAGGCCAAGATCGAAGAAGAGTTGAAGTTGAGAAGATAGGAAGACAAGGAAAGACCTACCACCAAGGGTGCAGCCTTTCTACAGATGATGGAGGGTCCAGAATTGGAACCTATAGTTAGATGGGAATATGACTATAGTTCCCATCAACTAACTCTTTTCAGAGGGCCACAACAAAGGGTACATATAATCCAAGGTGACAGACTGGATGTTCTGTCTACCAAGGATTTGTACAAACTTCTCAGCACCACATCAGGGAAGAACAAGGACACAAATAAATATCTACTCTCCTTGGTGCTGAAAGTTTTAAGAAGAAGAGAGAAGTGAAGTTTTGGTAGCATCAGCCTAGGGAGAGTTTGTTGGGTCATTATAAGGCTGGTGCAACCAAAACAACTTCACATAGTCATTTTGGTGCTACACTCAAAAGGCTTCCGAAGCTAAGTATGAGATCTTCCGAAGTCTGAAGAACAACAGCTGAAGTCATCAGCTGAAGAAAGAGCTAAAGACTATCTTCCGAAGACAAAGTCTGAAGACTTCCGAAGACAAAGACTGAAGAAAGAGCTGAAGACAAAGTCTGAAGATTTCCGAAGACAAAGTCTGAAGACTTCCGAAGACAAAGTCTGAAGAAAGAGCTGAAGACAAAGTCTACTTCCGAAGACAGAAGAAGACTCCAAGCCTCGGAAGAAGCAGTCTTCCGAAGTATAAGTGGCTTCGGAAGAAGTTGTTCTTCCAAAGAAACTTATCCTTCAGAAGACACTGCTATGTCCAGTAGACATAAGTATGGTCTCTGATAGTCCGCTGCAGACCTCTGATACAGCATGGCTTCTTCCTAAAGAACCATGTTGTTGACCATACTTTATTCTACTGTATACCTTTTTATGATAGTACATGTTACCAACTTTAGTTGGTGACAAAAGGTAAGTCAGGGACATGTCCTGACTACCAACTCTCAGGCAAAATGTCTGAAAGACCTCACCTAGAGTCTTGTAGTATAGATGTTTGGTTAGAGGTTTCCAGCTGTAATCAAAGTATATCCGGCTGTAGGTAGTATTATATATATCTTCTCTGTGTAACTCATTAGGTAGAGAGATTTGAGTCCAAGAGTCTTGTAATCCTTTGAGTTGAGAAGCAATATATAAAAGTACCTTGAAATTTACTTCTTGTGTTCATTTACTGCTTGTTACTTGTTATATTGTGATCAACTCTTCGTTGACTCTTGCTGAGTGTTGTTCAAGGTGAGTTTGAGAGAATAACCATCTGTTGAGTGACCAACAAACGATCCTGCATAGCCATCATAGATCGGACCATATCCAATAAGGTTCGATTCCTCCTCTCAAACACACCATTATGTTGTGGTGTTCCAGGTGGAGTGAGTTGTGAGACAATCCTATAACACCTAAGATGATCTTGAAAAGCATCACTTAAGTATTCACCTCCTCTATCGGTGCGGAGAACTTTAATCGACTTGTTGAGTTGATTTTCTACTTCATTCTTGAAGATTTTGAACGTTTCAAAAGCTTTATCTTTGTGCCTTAATAAGTACACATACCCATAGCGACTATAATCGTCGGTAAAGGTAATGAAGTATCTTTCACCATTCCTAGTCATTGGCTTAAAAGGACCACATACATCCGAATGTATGATTCCTAATAGATCTTTTGCCCTTTCGTTAGTTCCACTAAAGGGTGCCTTAGTCATTTTTCCTTGTAAACAAGATTCACATACATCAAATGAATCACATTCACTAATTTTTAAAAGACCATTCTTTTGAAGTGTTTGAATACGTTTCTTGTTTATATGACCAAGACGACAATGCCAAAAATAGGTGTCACTCAAATCCAATTTGAGTTTCTTGGTGTTAGTTTGGTACAATGAACTATTTAAAGTGTTTTCATGAACCAATTCATAAATACCATTAATGAGAATAGCTTTAAAATAGAACATATCATTTAAAGAAACATGGATTTCATTTCCAATAAATAATAATACATATCCAAATTGATTTAATAGGGCTACAGAAATAATGTTCCTAGTCAAACTAGGAGCATACAAAACATTGTTCAAAATTATTTCCAAACCATTTGGAAGTTTCAAGATGTAGTCACCACGGGCTTCAACTAGAACCTTAGCCCCATTGCCCATGTAGAGGCTAACATCCCCTTTGTTGAAGTTGTTACTTCTTTTGAACCCCTGCAACAAATTGCAAATGTGAGTTCCACATCCGGTATCTAATACCCATGTGTTAGAGGATATTATGTTTAAATCAATATGGATCATGTATATTGTACCTGAGGTTTGCCCGGCATCCCTCTTTGCTTTCAACTCTCGGAGATGAACAGGACAATTTCTTGCCTAATGTCCAACCTCCCCACACTTGAAGCATGGGTCATTAGTAGCAACCTTTTGCTTCTTCTCTTGTGGTTTGGGTGGCACCCTTGCCACCCCTTTCCCTTTTCCCCATACGGGTCCCTTACCCTTGGCAACCTTTGCCTTGGGTGCGGGATGAGGCCTTTTCTTGTTCCCACCTTCATTGATGGTGAGAACAGGTAAAACCCTTTTACCCATGGCCGCCTCGGCCATTTTGAGCATTGAGTGAAGCTCACCAATGCTTTTGTCCCAAGCATTCATGTTGTAGTTCAACACGAACCTCTAGAACTTCTTGGTAAGGCCATTGAGGATCAAATCTGTGGCCAATTCCTTCAAGACGGGACAATTAAGCCTTTCAAGGCGGTCAATGTGGCTTTTCATCTTAAGTACATAAGATGAAACCGATTGGTTGTCGTCCATACAACATGCATGGAGTGCTCGAATTGTTTCGAAGCGCTCAACCCTCGCTTGATGTTGGAACGTTTCCTTCAGCTGGGTTATCATGTCATAAGCTCCGTGATGTTCATACTCCTTTTGGAGATTCGGAGTCATGCTCGCTAGCATGAGACAAGACACTTGGACGGAGTCCTCAGTGTACTTCAGCCAATTGTTATAGGCCTCCCCATCATCCTCAGTAGGTTGATCGGGGATAGGGTTGTCTAAAACATATGATCGTCTCTCTTGCTTGAGAACGATTCTCAAGTTTCGATACCAATCAATGAAATTGTTATGATTTAGACGTTCCTTTTGGAGAATCGCTCGTAAGATTGGGTGGATGTGGATGAATTATCATGATTATCATTATTGGTGGTCATCTACAAAATTTAACAAAGATCTATTTTAGTATTTTCGATATTGCTATTTTTAATAATTAATACCTTTTAAGGTCATTATCATATTAAAATCTAGAACCCAACATTACATTCAAATTATGGTTAGGTGACCTTTATCCCACTATTTAAATTAATAAGGTGGTCAACGATTGACGGTTGCAACCATTTGTAACTTCTAGAGGTATGGGATCGACTTTAAATATCATATGTAAAGTCGGCATGTTAATCCCATCAACACCATTTGGAAACCATATTGTAGGTGATCCATTTAACATGGTTTGCAAATCAAGACATCCTACTTATACACACGTGTGAGTTTGCCAAAATGAGTGGTTAGGTGACCTTTATCCCACGAATATGGCATTCTCACCTCAAGTCATAAGTTCCCTCAAAATGGTTAGGTGACCTTTATCCCACTAAGAGTTCCTAAGTGACTTAAGTGTTGTGTAAAAGGACGGTGTTGATCTTGTTTTAGAATATTTAGAGGTTTCATAATTCTAGTTTAGAAAACTCTATGTACTTGTATTTGCATGCTTTCAAATATAAGATACCCTATGGTCCTTTGATTAAAACTTATTTTAATCTTTAAAATCATTAAATCCTTTTAATAAACTTTTATTACCTTTTAATGATTAAGAACCATCAATTTTTCAGCTTGTTAAGTTTGTTAATTAGTTTGTAATGCATGTCCAAATATCAACCATATAATCAAACAACAAACATTCAAACAAGCATAAACATAAACAACCATATGTGCATAACCATAGCCACTATGTTGACAACACTTGTTTGCCATCACAAGTGTTGTCATTTGACTTTCCTAAGGGTTGAATACAACACAAAGATGAGATCTTCATAGACCCCCACTTGAACTTGCATCCATATGCTTCAAGTCCTTCTCTTTGTGTCTTCCTCTTGTGCTTCCATCTAGTGCATCTACATTTACAAAATTTATATACTAATACATCTAATAAAGAAAATGCACTTAATCTATCTATTACATTACAAATGAATGAATAAATAAATTACACCCCAAAACTAGCACAAAAGAATAATATTACAACCCAAATGAAAACAACCAAAACAAACATCCATTCCAAACCAAATCAACACAAGGTCTAGGCTAGGTTATGCACCAATATAAACATTCATCATATCATCCAAATATAACAAAGAATCCCCACTAAAACCCACGATTTCAGCCAACATAAACTGAAAATTCGGGTTTTAAACAATGTCCAAACAATATACATATCATCATACATATCTGTTAGGTCTAGATTGTATAGGACTAGATCAATTTTGTATAGGCTTAGTACTTGAAAATCAAGTCTTGTAATTAACATTTGTAACAGTCAAAATATATATATATGTGATTTGAATCTATAGGTTAACCCCATATATGTATGTGTGTTGATTTGTGCTTTGACAGGAGAAACAATATTCTTGGGATGGATTTGATAAAACTGACCAAGTGTAGGAAACATCTACGGATGAACAATTTTGTTAATCCGTAGATATGTTTCATACAAGACCAAATGACCAAGTGTAAGTTCCTACGGATGATCAAGTTCCATGAAGTGAAGACTCCTACGGAAGGAAGATTATCTACGGAAGAACAGAAGATCTGCGGAAGGCAAGACTCCTGCGGAAGACCATTATACTTGTGTGATTATCAATTCCAAGAAGTCAAACAAGTCAACAAGATCAACAACAAATCCCGAGATATCCGGTGTTTCCTTAGCCGACTCAAATCATCTATAAATATGAGTCATAGGTTTCACATCTCGGAGAACACAATCAATCAATATTACGGCTGTCAAGTTACACCATTGTGCAACCCTAATCGCCGTCGCATCAACATCAACATTATTTGATACACTGTATTCGATTGTTCATAGTTATTCATTATTCTTTTGTAATCATTACATTATAGTTAATGAAATACATTTGAATTATTATAGCTTTCGTGTTAATTGTGTTTCTGTGGTTGTGTTCATAATTAATCATTCAAACAATTAAACGTCAATTAATGATAATTCCGCGATCATTAAATTGATTTATTTTAATACTGATAATTCCTGAATTGCGATCCTTGGATTCACAATATCTTTCAAGGTTTAATCACAAGCATGTGTGATATGACTTTGAAAGTTTGGGGATTCAACATACAAGAACATAGCAGCCCCTAAAAGGGGTTTCATGGTCCATAAAACGAATTTTTAAAGGACAATACAAGCTAGCTATCCATATAACCGGCTCTAGATGCCATTGTTGGTGTTTGTTAGAACTTGAAAACATAGTTTAACCATTTAAACTTTGTAAAAACGCAGCGGAATAATAACTTTATATGCTTGTTTATAAGCTGAAAATTTCATGTTCTATTTGGTGTTTTAAAGTGTAAACAAACCCAAGAACAAAGGGGATCTTTTATGTGAATAAGCAAGCTATGAACACATGTAAAAGTACATAAAATCACAGCTACATTGAGCTGTGAAAAACTACCTTTCAGCAGCTTATAGTTGACCAAAAGGAAGAAGATTGATGCTCTAAATTCGGCCAAGGCTTTAAGGAAAGGACCCCTCAAGCTTGTATACCCCAAGCTAACTTGCAAACACCTCTTCTTGTTGGGGAGATGACTACCAAACGTGGAAGGATCCTTCAAAAAGGATGTTCCAACCGTGAGATGAGCAAGAAGGTTGAGAGAAAAGGTCTCTTGCTTTCTTTCTCAAAATGTGAAAAGTGATAGGATTTTGGAGAGTCCCACACTCTTTCATAAAGAGTGTGTGTTACCAAGGGAAAAGAAGGAACCCCATTGGACCATGGAGTGGCCGAAACTTTTGAGCAAAGGCTGGGATTCCCTCTCATTTTATGTCTTGTTGACACATTAAAGGTTTATGGACCCTCTTGAATTTTAATGTGTGACATGTGCAAGAACCATACTAATATGTTATATGCACTAATCTTTAATTAAACATTTTAGTTAAAGATCACTAACATTACATTATCTTATGTTATTTAAACCTTTTTAAATAACAATTCGATTAATAAAATCCATCAACAAATCATCCTTATGATTTGACCCATTTCACAAATAATTGTTTAGAAAACTAATTTCTAAATTTGGTGTGTTATTATTTAATTGCATGATCACATCATCAATTAAATAATCGTTTGTGTTTGCAAATCTTGTTATTGGGTATAACCCGACTTGGATCAAATGCACTAACCGCATCAATATTCTATGTGTCTTGGGCATATACAATCCAACAGTTTATTCTTTGTTGAATGTTATATCTATTAATATGTTTGATTGTTACACGCTTATATGAACATGTTATATAGGTTTACAGTTGTTAGACATAGTTCTGTATCGTTAAAGGTTCAGGAATATGTTTAACTAAGTCTCATGATTCAGTCGCACGACTGGACCATGCGAATGGGCCAGTCGCACGACTGAACCAGGTGATTGAGTCAATCACACGATTGAGTCATAAGACTGACTCATCGTACGAATGAATCAATCGTACGACTCAGTCGCACGACTGAACCAGGTGATTGAGTCAATCGCATGATTGAGTCATAAGACTGACGCAGTCGTACGAATGAATCAATCATACGACTCGGTCGCACGACTGAGTCATGCGCTTGGCTCAGTCGTACGAATGAAAGTTGTAACCTATAAATACCACTTGATTCGTGGAAAAATAAAACACTTTGAGAATTATTAACCCTAGCCGTTCCTGTTCATCCAGAGAGTCCCTTCCAACTTCATAGAACGTTTCTGATCGATTCTAGTCAATTCTTAACGTATTCTTATCGTTAGTTTTGATCGGATTAACGTTCTCCCTGATTGGATCGCCAATCAAATAGGATTCCATGCTATTTGATCTGGTTTCACGTTGAATCAGTTAGTACTCGTCTGTACACGGTCCTAACAACCTTGACCTATGATTTTACCTCCCCTTTTATCACCCGCAAAGGCAACATATCCTCTATTTATTATCCGATAATTTGTAAGAAGGTCCTTCAGTCCGGTCATATGCCTTGAACATCCACTAACTACATGCCTGGTGTTGTTGATAGTCCTTCTCGAGTGTTCCTAGCAAATGAATTAAAGAAAATCATTTAGACACGGGGACCCAAACCTTAACTGGTTTGGTTATGGAAGAAGATGAATTTGTACAAAAGAAACTATCAACAAAATGTTTTATTCTATTTCCTAAGGAACGATTATAGACATTTCTATGGCAACCTCTAGACAATGCTTTACAATGTGATCATCTTTCCACAGTTAAAATAATGAGATTTTAGACCTTTTCTCTTATCTTTTTAAATTGGAATATTGTCTATAATAATCTCTTCTTAACATTCATACATAAGAGAATCACAATCACTGTAAATCACATGCATTTCCTTTGACTTGTCATCTGAGTCAAATGATCTGTCATGATTTGTAGATTATCTTATCTCTAAAATATTACAATCATGTGAGGATTTTGTTTCACTTGGAGTAGAGATTCGTATGGGGTGAAAGTGGGAATAGGAAGAGAAATAAATTTTTCAAAACAATTTGATTTTGAAGAATTCTCATCGTCTTTACTGAGAACACCACCATTTTCATTAAAGCTTGGAACATCAACTTCATTTGATTTAAACATTGGGAAATGAGAACAACTGGAATGTAAACTATCCAAACTACAATCAGTGCTATTAGAACTAATGTCTACAAAAGACTTTTAAGAATCTGAAGAACTAGAACTACTACTACCAAGACCTCTACTTCCTCCATAATCATAGTCTTCTCGAACCTCTATATGAGTCACCCCTTCTAAACCTACAAACAAACTGTTAGTTTCCTTTTTAATTAAATCATTTGTAGGACGAGGTATAGGCATTGGATAATAGAAAAAGGTGCTAGGCGGTGGGTAAACATGAGTAGTTTTACCACAACCCAACCCTGTCTTAATTCTAGCTCCCCTTTATTTAATACGGAGTTCCTCTAGTTTCATCCCAGAAATAGTCCATTTATCAAGTTTTGTTTTAAGTTTAGAGGTCTCGAATTCAGCTAATGTAACTTTTTATATCAAAGCATTCATTGTCACGTTTCTTTCAAAAATGGTTCTTTTTAGATGATCATTTTCTTTTAAAGCTTCATTTAATTTTATTAAAACATTTGCTTTATTTTTTTTAAGTTCCTCATTTACCATTTTTAGTTCCCCTTCATTTTCTTTTAATATACTATTTACTTTATAAATTCCAAACAGACGAAATTTGCAAAGATAAACACATGTCTTCAACTACCTCATATGGAATCTCCATTATCTTCTTCTCAGTGGCTAGGGCTTTCTCATGGTTGCACATCCTTGATTCCATCTTTAAATCTTCTTCCATAACATCTTTTCCATCTTCACTCTTCTCTTTCTTTTCACAAGCATCCACCACACTAGTCATCACCACGCTCTCCTTCTTCTTCTCTTCATAAGCATTCTTCAAATTAACTTTCTCTTCATTTTCCTTCATCCTTCCTGCTTCATTCTTAACTGCCTCTGCAATCTTAGCTACCACGGCATGATTGATTTCTTCTTTAGTCTTAGCTAACTCAGCACTCTAGTCGAAGTGAGTAAGCAGAGTTGTTTCCTTCTTCTTCTTGTTTTTCTTCCTTATCATCAATCTAAATGACCCCATTAACTCTCGCTCCAGGTTCAGTGACGATGGGAGATGGACATTCTCTCTTAATGTGCCCGAGCTGTTTGCAGTTGAAGCACCTCAGCTTTGATTTGTCAAACCTAACCTTTGCATTCATGTTTCCAAATTCTATCTTCCTGTTCTCTCCATGAATCTTCTTACACTTAATATGATCATAGATATTTGTCATTAAAGATTAGCTTCCTCCAGATCATCAGGATCCACCTGATACATATCTTCTGCCATCATTCCTCTTCCCTTTAATTCACCAGCCACCATGCTTCATAACTATGTACGAAGAGACCAAATAGAGCCATGCTTTCTAAAGGAACCTGTGGAAGATTTGGCGATTTTGATGTAGATCCACTGCTTGTAGTCTTGTCAGAAGTGCCTATCATACCATTATAAGCTGACACATGTTTTTATGAATCTAAAGTAGATGAAATAGAGCAGCATTCTGTGAGTAAGCTTGAGATGGAAGCATTGCCTGATTGTATTCTCGTCATTTCAGGTCTAACTCAAAGGATTTCAACTTGTTGATAATGTCCATCAGTTTGTAATCCAGAAATCCCCTTTCTTGCCTTAACATGCTCACTTGCAAACTCCACTGTGGTGGAAGAGAGTCAAGCAGCTTCGTGACTTGCTCGTTGTTTGACATCTTCTCATCATACTTCTTCAGTGTGCTTGTAACAGACAAAAATGATTGGTAAGATGAGTGAGACTCTCATTTTTGTGGCCAACAAACGACTTGAATTCCTTTTCAGCTTAAGCGGTGTTATCCTTGACCAATTCCTCATTGCCATCATAGAATTTACACAATGCATCATACAAAGCCTTGGAACTTTTACATTCACCAAATCTATTGTAGATTTCTGCTAAGAGGCATAAGGTCAGAGCCCCGAATGCGTTTTGATCCTGATCAATCAACTTGATGTCTCTCTCAGAGTATTTTGTCAGATCTGCAAGCTGAATGGTCACATTATCTTCTATTGAAACAGGCACATGAGGTCCTTTCACAATTGACTCCCATTGAGTGTGATCGGTCTACAGGAAGAAGGCATTTAAACATCTTTTCCAATTGTCAAAGTTGTCACCGTTGATTAGCTTGGGAGGTCTATTTGGTGCTACACTCTCAAGATCAGCAAGAGTAAGATTCGTCATCATTGAAGTTTGATTAAGTCAAAGAACCAATAGTTTCTCATAACAGAGGTTAGTGTTGCATGAAAAGTTTTGGCAGTAGTTTTGGCAGTAGTTTCAGTAACAGTTTTGGCCAAAACTATTGAACTTTCGTTCAAAGAAGAAGCAAGATAGTTTTGCAGGGAAACTGATCAGTGCGAAGAACTTTCGTTCAAGATTTGCGAAGGAATCAAATCAACAAGAATCTATAGTTTCGCACTATAGTTTCACATCAAGAAGATTAATTTCGCACGATGAATCTGAAAACCCCCTTCTTGCGAAAATGAACTTAAAAAACACCAAATCTCACTCAAATCACAACCAATTTGAGATCTGATGATTTCAGAAGGTTTCCAAGCTTACACCACACTTTCCTTAATCAATTTCCATTGAAAACACACGTAAAACAGCTTCGAAATGATTGAAAAGAGAAAAAAACTACCCAAAAACACAAACAATCAAGAGCACAAAGGCCCTGATACCATATTTTTGGTCCACCAGATCGTTATGACGTGCTTTTGATGAAAGTTTAACATAATAATCCACAAGATATCACTATATTTAATAACTTGTGGACCAAGCCAATGATAGAATATGAAGCACAAATCAAACATAAGTCATTTGATAAAGAGATTTGTATAGATTAAGATGAATAATGCTCAATGATAATAGAAATAAGCTCCTAGCAATACACAATAGATCAATAGACTCAAAATTAGTAATATCAATAAAGTTCCAAGAGTTGCATAATGAAGAACAAAGATACATATATATATATATATATATATATATACATATATATATTATATATATATATATATATACATACATATATATATACACATACATATATATATACACATACATACATACATATATATACATACATACATACATACATACATACATACATACATACATACATACATATATATATATATATACAGGAGCTAGTTTTACATACAGTTTCGCATACTGCGAAACTGTATGCACCATGGCATGAGAAACTACTGAGCGAGACTGCAGTTTTGCATGCAGCTTCACATGCAGTTTCGCATGCAGCTTCACATGCAGTTTCGCATGCCATAGAAAACAAAAGAAGCCAAAGTTAAACTAGATCCTATTACATTAATATCTAAGATATTATAAATTATAACTAAACAAAAGCAAAAATAGCAAGGTGAATACCATCCTATTCTTGATCATCACTTACTTCCCTTATCCTATGAATGCATTGAATTTGAATACTTTAAGCTGCCTGAGCAAGAAGTGCTAAAAGATAAAAAGGCTACTAAGAGAAAGATAAGGGAAGAGGTTGTAAAGTCAAGAGCCACTATAAGAGCCAATAAGAAGAAGTATGCTGACAGACAGAAGATGGTGAGCTTCTTGAAGCTGTATGGGTTCTCTGAAAGAAGACTTGGTCCAATGTCTCTATCCACTATGGATGCGCACATTAGAGTGATCAAGCAGAGGATTAAGAAGGGTGAGCTGGTGGACTTGCATTCTCCACAAAGTCAGGTTGCACCTTAAGCTAAGGATAAGGTTAAATACCAAGAGACAAGACAATGTGCACCTAGTGCTTCATCACAGCCAGCTTTATCTTCTCACCCACAGCAGGGTCCTGATCCCTCTCCTTCTGAACCTATGAAGGAGAAGGACCTAACTGAGAAGGACAAATAAGAACCATCTTATACTTAAGGCCAACCTTCTCAGTTAAAGTATAGAAAGAGCAAGAAGATGGCCATCAGAAGGGACAAGAAAAAGAAGAAGTCCAAAGCATCCATCTATGCACCTCAGGATGGGTCAAAACATCCTGAGGGTGATCAAGAAGAGGTTGCTCAACAAAGTCCACTCATTATAGAGCCTCTTGCTGTTGAGAGACCCATCTTGTCTTGGGTATTTGCTACTAACCCAGACAGATGGTGTGTCACTAGATATCAAGAGGGTCAAGATGTGTATTTTTGGCATAAAATACTTGACCTTCCTTTGCATGATCTCTATGACATGATAAGGTACTTTAAAAGTCTAAGGAATCCTGACCAACTGATAATGACGGGAATGGTCTTGATTCTGATGATGACTGTCAACAGATGAAGATCAAGATTCAAAGTGCTCCTCTAGTTTTGGTAGCATCAGCCTAGGGGGAGTTTGTACGGATTACACTTAGAGGCTGATGCAACCAAAGAGCTCTCAGCATGTACATGTGAAGTACAAGGAAGTTACTTAGGCAGATTTGATACACTCAATGAATTACACTAAGTATCAAATATTGCGAAGCCAAAAGACCAATCTTCTAAAGCCCAACTTTCCTCGCTTCTGAAATCTGATTATCCCTTCTAGGGTGACACATTCAACATGACTCTTTCACCAACCTGAAAAGTTGTCGTTCTATGCTTTTTATCAGCATAAGAATTCTGTCTATCTTTAGCCGCTTTCATAAATGCCTTAATCTTATCCAATTTCTCTGTCATTATCATAATCACAAAAATACTTCCAAATTCCTTTTGTCTAATATCAATCCAAAATACGGAGGTTCTACACTTCCTAGCGTATAACATTTCATAAGGGGACATACAAGTGCTGGTATGATGACTGTTGTTATATGAAAATTCAACTAACATTAAATATTCATCCCAATTTCCTCCAAATTCAATAACACATGCCCTAAGTATGTCTTCCAAGGTCTAAATTGTCCTATCGGATTGTCGATCTATTTGAGGGTGATAAGTTGTATTTATGTGTAACCTCGTTCCCACCATCATGAAACCTCTTCCCGAACTTAGATGTAAACTGAGTGTCTCTGTCATAAACAATAGACACTAATACACCATGAGGGTTACAATCTCCTTGATAAATAGGTCTGCCAACTATTTAGAGGAGTACATCTCACAGATTGGCAAGAAATGAGCACTTTTTGGCAAATGATCTACAATCAAACAAATTGCATCAAATCCTCTAATCACCTAAGGCAAGTTCATAATGAAATTCATTGTAATGTGTTCCCATTTTTATTCAAGAATATCGAAGGGTTAGATCTTCTTATATGGCTTTTGATGTTCTGTCTTTACTTGAAAGCAAGTTTGGCACTTGTTAACATACTCAGCACATCATTTTTCATCCCTAACCACTAGTAATCCTTCTTCAAATCATGACACATTTTCCTAGCACAAGGACGAATGGAATACCGAGTTTTGTGAGCTTCATACATTTTCGTCTAGATCTGGTTCTAACACTAAGAGTATTTTCTCCCAAATCTAAAACCTAACCGTTCATATCTTCATAATAGATTCTACCATCCTTCAAATCTTAAAACTTTCTAATCTATCTCATAAGATCAAGAGTTGATGGCGGTGTATATATATTTTTAATAATAATTCTTCACACCTTGGTTTTAAAATAATATAAATGATTTTTACCTTAGAACTAAACCACATATAAATAGGCAAGTGTACTTAACATATATGTAGCATAGCTTCGGCAAGAACCTAGTTTCGACCTAAGGACATAGTAGCTACTGATAGTAAACATTTGTTATTATGCAACTGATAAAATATAGATAACTTGGTATTTTTGTATTTTAAACTAAAATAAACATATATAAATATACATAGATAGAAGTCAAGAAAGATAATCAAGTAAAGGTAATGTTCACTTAGACTTTGAATCCACCTAGCCAAATAATGACAACATACACAAATTTATGATGAGAACATTCTATACTCGTGCAACACAGAAAGAGACTAGACCCTATCAAGGCTACCTAATCATATGACTCTTTGGAAAGTTAAAATGATGTTAACATAGTAACCATCTAAAGTCATTCCATGAAGATTCAATGATACAATTATGTTAAATATAAATATGGACTAAACTCTACTCAAGGTTATTTAATCCCATAATCCTTCGAAAGATAACATGATAAACACATATCAACCACCTCAAATCACGTAATGAAAACAACATCATGAAGTCCTCCAACTTAAGAATATCATACCACGAATATATGAACTACAAGTTTATGCTAGTAAACAATAATTACACATACATAATGATAAGTTAAATTCACAATAAATGTAATGGCTCTTCTAAGCATATGCATAATGATACACATTTGAATAACAATCATACATGTTCCAATCTCCACCCACCATTTCTAATCAAATGCCATGAATACACATACATACATATACATATTCATGAATAAAGACCCTAACACATATGATTTTTCAAAATAATATGGTCAAGATATCCACTAGATTAAACATATACTTATGTAAGATAAACACAAGTAACCATTAAAGAACATTTAAAACATTGTCAAGGTCATCAACATAACATCACCATAATATATTTTGAACAACAAATGTGTGGCACTGCTTCAGATGATAGGTGTTATTTTAATCATGCCCACATATTGTTTCCCAGCCAGAACCGCACCCCTAACGCCCTCAAGAGGAGCCCATTACTGAGAAAACCTCCTAGCTCAATACTGGCCATTTTACTTAAAATAAGACTTGAACCCATGACCTAGGATATTTACATGTCATGGATACCTCACCTTAACCAGTTGGGCTAAGAATCATTGGTGGCATCACCATAAATAACATGTATATCATCAATAATTAGCTAGGATTCATTTAATCTAAGTGAACCAAAGACTCTAGCTAATAATAGCTAAAAAACACCCAAACAACTTGAATAATCAAAACGATACATGGTTAGATGTAGAGATTATCTACCAAATCAGGCTAAGATGTGTGATGTTATATTCTTCCTTAGAATGACTGATCTTCAATCTTGGATTCTAATCTGTAAGGCCTCGATCTCGGGCACCTCACAGTTGGTCATTCATAACACTAAATATACGTAATATAATACATAAAAACATTGCAGCAGAAGTCATTAACAAAACCATTCATTAATATTAATAAATATTGTTGTTAAGCAATACAATGGGTTTGAGTTATAATTGTTTAATTGCATTACAAACAACAATATCATAAGTGGTGAATGGATGTCAGTCTTGCCCTGCCGAGTAGCTTCACCCACGTGCCATCCTCAGCAATGATTACCTGCCAACTGAAAATATATAAAAGTCAGCATTGTAGAGTGAGTTCTAGTTTTAAAAGCGTTGAAATACCTTATATAATTTATATATGATAATACTCTTTTTAATAAAATATTTTCTTTACTTTCGTACGTGAGCACGCATCATATATACATCAAGGTAATACTTTCTTTCTTTCATTACCGTACGTATTTGTTCATTTTGTACTTTTATCATTATCTTTCACTTTCTTATGCACCAATGTGCAATACCCCGAACATTGTGCAAGAAGCTGATGATGGGCATGTGGTCTATAAATAGACCGCGAACATTATGCACTAAGCTGACCCAGTCACCTAGTGACAGGATCTTAGCCTCTTGTTTGATCAATTAGGTTGTATTCGCAGCGGATTTAGTACAAGAATTAGACAAACAAGCAAGAACACAATAGATTTAACAATAAAATAGTAAGTTATAGAGAAAGATAGAAGTTCTGCAAAAGAGAATATTTCATTCCATACATGCTTCGACTGCGGCTGTAATTAGCAGCGGCTACAATTAGGTCTTCTTCCTTATATAGGGAAGAATAACCTAATGCTGATGTCACTTAACAGTGACATCAACCGTTATTAACAAACTACTGATAGAATACCTAAACTACTGAAGATGTCACAACAGCTGACATCTTCTTACAAAATGCTAAGTGTTCTAACTATTACAAGTACTGAAAAGAAACTACTGAAAAGGTACAACGACTAAAGAACAAACTCTTCAGTCATTTACAACTACTGAACTATAACAGCTGAAGAACAAACTCTTCAGCTATTGTACAAACTACTGAAAGAGAAAAATACAAACTACTGAAAGAGAAAAACCATCACAATAACTGAAGACAACTTCTTCAGCTGTTGTGACAAACTCTAAAGCTTCAGCACTTGGTCTTCAGACTTTGATCTTCAGATGTTTCATCAGCTGATGACTTCAGTAGTTATCATCAGCTGATTCTTTAGTCTTTGTCTTCAGACTTTGTGCATCAGTTGTTGATCTTTAGTTCTTCAGTTCTTCAGTTGTTGATCTTCAGCACTTGAGTCATCAGTACTTGAAGTCTTCAGTACTTGTATTCTTTAGTACTTCAGACTTCAGTACTTGTCTTCAGTACTTGGGATTTTCAGCTGTTGTTCTTCAGATCTTTGATCTTCGGCTGTTGAGTCTTCAGTCTTTGTCAAACTGCTGATGAAGCCTTCAGCAGTTGTTGTGATGTCATGTGGGACTTAGAGATTTTTCTGATCTGGCTCATTGGTTCTATTGGTCTAACAAACACCCCCTGAACCAGTGCAGCCAAAACCTCTAAACAATTTATTGGTCCCACTTATTGATGGCAGAATGATTGGTCTTTTTCCTTCTTGATCAGCTTAGAAGATGACCCATGTAAGTACTGGCCTGGGAAGAGGTCTCTGAGATTTGATTGGCATAGTATGGATGGGAACCCTGACTTGGGGAACTGGACACAGGGCTGTTGTCCCATCCATCAGACCTACTTCCCATATATGAGACGGTAGGATTCTCTGGTGTAGGCTTTGACGAATATCATTTGTTCTTCCATGGACAGATCCTCAGCCTCACCTTCAAATAACCCTTCCCGCCCATATAGCTCCGAGACATACTTGGCCTGTCTACCATTTTTGAGCTCAACTATTGTCATCTGCCTATAGGCGAATTCATTAGGATGTTTGCCTTCAAGTAGCAGGTTGAGCTCATCTTGTCTGAAGTTCTCAAGCCTCTTGTAGACTAACCCCTTCTTGACCACCCTATTCTCCAATAACTTTTGGGGTAGCTGGTTAGTCTCGTAGGCTGTCTTGAACTCCTCTACAATCTCCCAGGGTGTTATTACAATGGCCACTGTGATCACTTCATCTACGATCCTCTTAACTTGGCCTTTGTATCTCACTGGTATATCTATCCTTTTAATCCGGTGAGCCACCCTAGGATCAGGCCAAGTCCTCATACAATCTCTTTGATATTGGAAGGTTTGCCTAAGAGTATGGAGTCTCAAAGCTTCTTTCTTCATATTGATGATAGAAGTAGAAGCAGCATAAGTTTTGTCAATGCTTTTAGCATTTCTTCATCATGACGTTTCTGCTGCTCTTCTTCTTCTATCTTAACCCTCACAGCTTCTATCTGTGAGGTAGGAGTGATGGGTTTAGGTATGTCTCACGGCAAGGATATGACTGCAGAAAGAGGCAGTCTATCCTCCTCACCCTCCTCTTCTTCTTCTTCTTGCAGCCTCAACACCCTTCTCTTCTTCTGCAAGGGTGGATCATCGGCAATAGGTTTTGATGGTGAAGGGGTTGGTTTTGTGGGTTGTGTTTGGGTTGTTGGTGTGGGAATTTGGGCAGGCTTTGCTAGCAACCTAGAGATAAGGGCAGGTTTAGTCTGTTTGACTAGCAAGGTCCTGTTCCCAGCACCGGCTTCAGATAGGGCTTCTGCGACCAGTCCCTTGGTAAAATCACCAGCCGAACAGATCTTGGTGGCTATGGCCAAGATTCTGTCCCTGGTCCAAGCCTTCACATCTAGGACTGGTCTCCCCAGATACTTCGAAATAAACCTACTCATAGCGTCAAGTCTCTTTCTTTCCTCTTGTCTATAAGTGGTCCATTGGTATTCTATCTCCTTTATCTCCATTTTCCTAGTTTCCTGATCAAGCATGGCAGTGTCCATGTTAAAGCCTTGCCTGAACAGCTGATCAATGACAGAGTCCATTGATCGGCTATGCTCAGCATCAGCCTCCTTGACTAGGACTGCTAGATCAGTATCCACCTTCTCTACCTTCTCTCCCTCCTTCTCTCCTCTCTTCTTTTTATAAGTGATACTGAAATCTTTTTGGATTTCAGCCACTTTTATCTGTTCAGCTCTCTCCTCCCTCACCTTCTCCTTCCCCTTCACCTTCACAGTCTCCTCAGTCCTCTCCCTCTTATTTTCCTCCTCTCTCCCTACTTCTTTCTCTTCCTCTACCCTCTTCCTCTTGGCTTGCACTGATGTCTCCCCCTTTTTGGGTGCATTGGTTGGGGTTTGACTATCAGCAAGCGTCTTAGCTACAGCAACCTCCCCATGGGTTGTATTTGTGAGGGAAGCCTCTCATCAAGGGTTTTCATCACAATGTCTGTGATTATTGGTGTGATGAGAGGCGGGGATTTTTGGAAGATAGCAACTAGTTGCTCAGGAGGGTTCTGTTCCTGAGAATTAGTGCCAGAAGCAGAGGCAGGTGGCTGAGTTTATGGGAGTGGCTGAGTGTGTGTGAGACCTTCAGGTGAAGGTGCCATCTATGGGTTATTGGTGGCAGATGGACTTACATCCTGAGACATTTTGGCCAGCAGCTCTTTGAGTCTGCTGGCCTCATCCTCTAGGATGGTATTCTGAGCAACTACATCGTAGAAGAAGCTCAGGTCATCATCAGTTTGCACTGAATCACCTGACCTCCTGACAGTGTCAGGATGTACATGCACTGAGTGTGGCTCAGTAGTTGCATGTGCCCCTTTTTCTTGGTTCTGGGGACTTCCAGCCTCCAGATTCGATCCATCATCGGCTGTTGCCTCTGGTGAGGTCTTATTGATGGTACCAGCTTCTTCCTGCTCATATGCTGATGCAGGGGAAGTGGCAGCCTCACTAGAATATCCTATCTCCCTAGCCACACTGGGAGATGAGACATGTGATTCTCTGTGTTGTAGGCTCCCATCAACACTTGGTTCCACCCTCTCCATGGTTGGATATATCCCACACTTCTGCAATTATTAGTGTAGGGCTTTTAGGGGCGGTTGCAGTGGGAGTTGGGGTAGAAGCAGTATGCACCAGGGGAGATCGGTGCGTTTCAATGGCAGTCTCCTCAAGTAAGAAAGACTCCAGATGTGTGGCAGCCCCAGAAATGGTTACATCAGGCTCCTGTAGAGAGGAAACCTATACGGTTGTGGTAGGTGGAGTCGTGGTGACTGCTGGGAGAATCTGGCCAACAGTCACTTCCTGCATTTTGTTGCAGGGGCATCCTCAGGGGACTCATCTCCCTGAGTATCCTTTTTGGGTTTTCTTTTAGGTTTGGGCTTGGTGGGGACTTTAGACTTGGAGGTGGAGGCTGTGGGTTCCAGCTGCGTGGGTTTTCGCAGCTTGGCAGCCTGTTTGAGTGTCTGGTCGGTGTTGTGCCTGGAGTATACCTCAGCTAGAACAGCCATGGCAGGGACCCCAGTGCCAACAAGTCCCTCAGCATTAAGCTGGTTCTCTATCATGGCCATAATGAACCGAGGATATAAAATCCAACGGTTTGCAAATGGTTTTGAGGCCATGTCTTTGAGTTCCAAAAATATTATTTCAGTAAAATTAAGTTGCTGTTTCTCAAAGATAGAGTACAATACCTGTTGCCACCTTGTGGACATCTGGTCCCATGAAGATGTTTTCGGGGCCAGACAAACATTCACCATATGAAATATAAGGCGTTGAGGATCTGGGAAATGTTTCTTCAACAAAGTAGAAGCAGCGAGGTCACCCTGATAGTCATTGGCAGTGAAAGAGAGATCAAGGGTGCCTTTGGGGTAAGAGGTTGGGAAAGTGGCATCCTCCAGCTTTAGGGTTTGTCGGATTGTAGCTGGAGTAATGACCACTGGGTGGTTGTTCACGGACGACCAGAGAGAGACCTCACCATCGTTCTCTCCGGTTTGAACGGTTATGTTCGTCCAGAACTGGGTAAGCGAATAGGCATAGATGGTCGGATCTATGAGAAATGTCGTTTGGAAAGGAGAATCGATCATAAGATCGATGGCGTGATGAAATTTGGTCCCGAAAGGCGATTTTGTGAGGTACGCGACACAGTTGTGTCGAGGCTTGAGTTGCATGGTCGCCATTAATGGTGTATGGGAGGTTTCAGAGTTTTTGAAATTTTAGGTTAAGTGAGAATAAAAAGCTCTGAAGGTTGGGTATTTATAGGGTATGGCAAAGGCTGAAAGAAAACTACTGAAGGTTTTGGTGTTAGTCATCAATTGTTGAAACTACTGATGACGTGGTTTTAACCTTCAGTGGTTGTAACATCTGAGGACTTGGTATTAGTCTTAAGTAGTTGAAACTACTGAGACCTTGGTTTTGTCCTTCAGATGATGTAAACGGCTGAAGACTTGTTGTTAGTCATCAGTAGTTATAAACTACTGAAGACATTATTTTCATCTTCAGACGTTGTAACAACTGAAGACTTCGTGTTAGCCTTCAGTAGTTGTGAACTACTGACATCAGTAGTTATGAACTACTGAAGACATGTTTTGCTTCAGTTGTTGTATACAACTAAGGACTTTGGTGTTAGTCATCAGTGGTTATGAAACTACTGAAGACATGGTTTTGTCCTTCAGTTGTTTGGGTATGAAACAGCAGATATAGGTATCAGCTGAAGAGTAAAGTTACTCATCAGCTGTTTCCGTCAATTCAGTTGTTTCATTCTAACCTCCACATTTACTCATCAGCTCTTTGGCTGACTTTCAGATGTTTCATTGGCCCTTCAGCTCTTGTGAATATTTATTCTTTAGCTCTTGTGTAAGATTACACATCAGTACTTGTGAACAAAATTTGTTCTTCAGTACTTATTTGTTTGAAAATTATACATCAGTAGTTATAACCACATCAGTAGTTGTAACTACATCAGCTATTTTCAACAAATAATGTACTTCAGTACTTTGAATCATTTTAGTCTTCAGTAGTTGTGAAAATGCTGAAGACTAAATAATTCATCAGTACTTATATTTGACCTTTGCATACTAATGCTCATCAGTACTTGTGAACTGAGTAGATCAGTATTAGTAAAATTATTCTAGCTGCAGCATACCAAGCCTTAGTACCAAATTTTGAAATGTGGCACTATCTAAAGGCTTAGTAAAGATGTCTGCAAGCTCATCAGCACTAGGCACAAACTTAGAATCAATCAGACCTTTTTCATAGCAATCCCTGATAAAATGATGTCTGATCTCTATATGTTTGGTCCTAGAATGCTGGACTGGATTTTTAACAATGCAAAGAGCTGAAGCACTATCCATTAGTAATGGAGTCTTAGTCTCTGTAATGCCATAATCCGAGAGTTGGTTCTGAAGCCAGAGTACCTGAGAAGTACAACTTGCAGCAGCAATGTACTCAGCTTCAGCAGTGGATGTAGCTATTGATGTTTGTTTCTTACTCTGCCAAGAAACTAAACAATTGCCTAGGAATTGGCAACCACAAGAAGTGGATTTTCTGGTGACTTTGCATCCTACATAGTCACTATCAGAGAAAGCAACTAATTTGCAAGAATGCCCAGTTGAATACCAAAGACCTAGTGATTGGGTGCCCTGCAGATATCTAAAGATCCTTTTGACTGCAATCAAATGGGATTCTTTAGGTGCAGCTTGAAATCTTGCACAGGCACATGTTGCAAACATGATGTCTGGTCTAGAAGCTGTAAGGTACATCAAGGACCCAATCATACATCTGTAAAGGGTTTCATCAACCGCTTTACCTTTCTGATCAACATCCAGTTGTGTGATGCTGCTCATGGGA
Source organism: Flaveria linearis (assembly GCA_024085815.1). Lineage (NCBI taxonomy): Eukaryota > Viridiplantae > Streptophyta > Magnoliopsida > Asterales > Asteraceae > Flaveria > Flaveria linearis. The sequence goes on along the minus strand of CM044003.1, from coordinate 45,750,394 downwards.
GTAGAACAGGGCTTACAGGTTTGTAAATCAAACTTATTTAACAACTCTTTTGTGTATTTGGACTGATGAATAAAGATTCCATCAGCCCTTTGTTTGATTTGCAAACCTAGAAAGAACTGTAATTCCCCCATAGCACTCATTTTAAACCTTTGCTTCATGAGCTTTGTGAATTCATCACACAATTATGGATCAGAGGATGCAAAAATTATGTCATCTACATAAATTTGAACAAGGAGCTTATGCTGTCCCACAGTCTTGATGAATAAGGTTTTATCAATGGTGCCTCTAGTGAACTTATTTTCTAGAAGAAAAGTTAAGAGTGTCTCATACCGGGCTCTAGGAGCTTGCTTCAGCCCATAAAGAGCCTTATCAAGCTTATACACCCAATCAGGATGTTTATTATCCTCAAAACCTGGTGGTTGACACACATAAACTTCCTCCTTTATTTTACCATATAGGAAGGCACTTTTGACATCCATTTGATAAACCTTAAGACTATGAAAGGCAACATAAGCTAAGAACAATCTAATTGCCTCCAGTCTGGCTACAGGAGCAAAGGTTTCATCATAATCGATGCCTTCCTCTTGTGCAAACCCTTGGACAACCAGCCTGGCCTTGTTTTTAACAATTTGGCCCTTTTCATCTATTTTATTCCTAAACGCCCACTTAGTGCCTATTGCACATTTACCTTGGGGTAAAGGAACAAGCTCCCAAACTTGCTGTTTTCTGAACTGAAGAAGCTCAAGCTGCATTGCTTCAACCCATCCAAAGTCTCTTAATGTAACATGATAGTTCTTTGGCTCTTGCTGACTGATGAAGAGTGCATAGAAGGAGAAGTTGGACAATTGATTCCTGGTTGAAACTCCAGCATTGATATCACCAATGATTTGAGATATGGGGTGATTCTTCAGCTCTTGATAGACTATAATATCAGTGCAAGTGTTTGTAGGACTTTCAGCAGCAACAGATGGTGATGAAGATTCTTAAAACCATGTAGGAGATGGCAGCTCAAATGAAGTAGAGCATGCAGAAATCTCATCAGCATTTGTTGTGGATGGGGCTGCTGAAGCTACAGGAGCATCAGGTTTAGTGGACTCAGGCAGGTGGTCACTAAACCTGAAAAGGTGAGTACTGGCTACATCATCATCAGTACCACCAGGTGGAGAACTGTTGACAGGCACAACAGTTGGAGGTTGATAAGGAACATATTGCAGTATGTCCAGATCAAACAACTCCACAGGGTTTTGTGGAATCTTGTCCTTTGGAGATTCATTGAACTTGACATGCAGAGTTTCTTCAACCATCTTTGTCCTATAGTTGAAAACTCTATATGCCTTGCAAGTTGATGAATAACCAACAAAATACCCTGCATCCACCTTACTAGCAAACTTCTAGAGTGGATTGCTAGTGTTGAGAATGAAACATGGACACCCAAAGGCTCTAAAGAAGGAAATCAGAGGGGCCAAACGATGAAGTACTTCATAAGGAGTCTTCATCAACCTCTGATTCACTAATGCTCTATTCTGCACATAGCAAGCTGTGTTGACAGCTTCAGCCCAAAAGGTCAGTGGCAATCCGGAGTCAGCCAGCATTGACCTTGCAGCTTCAATGAGAGTCCTGTTCTTTCTCTCAACCACTCCATTCTGTTCAGGAGTTTTGGGAATACTGAACTGCCTTTTAATTCCCTTAGATAGGTAGAAGTCATCAAGTGTGTGGTTTCTAAACTCTGTTCCATTATCACTCCTCACACACTTGACCTGCAGGGAATACTGCTTCTCCACAAATAACACAAAGTTCATAATAGCTTTGGCAGCTTCATCCTTGGAGTGCAAGAAGAAAGTCCATACATATCTGGAGTAATCATCCACAATTACCAGACAGTATTTCTTCTTTGCCATGCTCATCACCCTGACAGGACCAAAGAGATCCATGTGCAAGAGTTGCAAGCAGGCAGTGGACTTTGGTTCTTCTATTGGAGGGAATGAAACTCTGTGTTGTTTTCCCTTTAAGCAAGCAGTGCAGTTGTCTTCACACTTGAACTCCTTCAAAGGCAATCCTCTTACTAAACCATGGTTTATCAGCTGATTCATGTTCTTGAGATTAACACACCCCAACCTTCTATGCCATAGAGTAGACTCTTGAGGAGAGGCCTTAGAGAATAGGCAAGGATGGCCTTTTAGATCTATCTTTTTGGAAAGATCTAAGGCATATACTCTTCCTGTCCTGTTGGCCTTTGGATGACAGAATCCGACAGTTCTGGCTTGTGAAAAGGGCAACATGGCCTTTATCACACATTTGACTGACACTCAAGAGATTGTACTTGAGATTCTCCACATGGTTAACATCATCAAACCTTATTTCCCCATTGGAAACAAAGCCATTTCCAATGATGTAACCCTTTGCATCATTGCCAATGGAGACAAATCCCTTCTTTCCTTAAGAGTAGTCATTAAGAAGAGAACTGCTTCCTGTCATATGCATGGATCCTCCACTGTCTACATACCAGATGCTTCTTTGGCATGTTGAAGAACCCTGCAATCATAACAACAAGTTAGTTAGTTTTAGAGACCCAAACCTTTTTGGTTTTGGGTCTGTTCTCAACAACAGATGCAACACTAACAGGTGTGTTATGTGTGACAGCCTGAGGTGAAGGAGATGGTGTAGAAGAGCAACCCTTTGGCTTGGATTTCCTTTTCTGTGGTTTCAACACAGGAGCATCTAGTTGGTTGACTCTTCCCATTAGATGCTGAACCATCATCACAAGTTGTGTCTGACTTTGTGATAAAGCTCTCAGCTCTTCAGACACATTGGGGCTTGCTGATGATGGATTCCTGTGTTGCACCATCTTTTTTTGAGCAACCTCAGCTGTTGCCTGAGTAACCCCTACCTTCTTTTTGGACTTGCTTTTGGGATTAGGGGTTTCAGGCTTTGATGTTGCTAGTACAAACTTGGTCTCAAACTCATTTTTCATTGTATTCATGTGCTCTTTAATTTTCTCCTTTTGTTTGAGTTTGGAACCTCTTTTGTACCAGCAATCATCAGTAAGATGATTGAACAAGCCACATATCTCACATGGCTTCTTCTTCATCTTATGTTGATCATCTATTGAAGAGGATGAAACTGCTGAAGACTTGTTCTTCAGCTATTTACTGTCAGTACTTGTAGTTTTCTTCCTTGTAGTACCTGCTTTCCTGACATGCTCTTCATTAGGCTTCAAACCCTTTCTACTTGCAGTTTTCTTCTCTTCAGTACATGCAGTAGTTGGGGTTTGAACTTCTGGTGTTATCACTTGCTCTCCAGTACTTTCAGTACTTCTAGAGATAACACCTGAGTTGATCAACCCTTTGATCATGTGACAGTCAGTATTTGAACCATCAGCTGTTGTAGCATCAGCTGATTGGTTTTGGGAGTTAATGCTGACCTCTACCTCTGATGATGCTGTATCAGATAGTAGGTCACATGATGAGAAGGATTGGTTATTGCTCTCTCCATCAGATTCAACTTCTGCTCTTGAAGTGAAATCTGTAGGAGGAGCAGTGTGATTATAACCAATGCCAAACTTCACATTGGAAGCTGATTGCTTACTAAGAAGCATTTCAAAACCCTTGCAGGATTGCACCCATCGATCACACTCTACTTGGGTGGTTGCACGAGTTTCCTTGAGGTCTCTGTACTTTTCTAGAAGTACATCTTCCCTAGCCTTATCATCTTTTATTTGGCATTTAAGCTTATAAATCTCATCATTTTTATCATTAAGTGCAGCCTCAAATTCAGCTTTCTTTTTGGAAATGGTTTGCTCTAGCTCAAGGTTTTTATCAATTAAAGTTACATTTGCTTCTCTAATAGAAGCAAATGCTGTTATGCATGAATCAGAACAAAGCTTGGCTTTAGCCTCAGAAGATACCTGTGATGATGCATTGGATGATGACCTATCAGCAGACTCAAAGGCCATTAGAGCAAGATTCCCAAATGGATGATCACCACCATGTTGACCAGCACCTTGGAATAGTTGTTCTTGACCAGATAAGTCATCTGGCAAACTACTCCAGTCAACAACTCCTGGGGTGAAGAAGCTGTGTTGTTGAGGTTAGGGTTGATGATGAGATTGTGAAGATTGAAGCTCAGGAAGAGCATGTGGTTGCTGAGCAGGGGGTGCTTGAACTTGACTTGGCTGAGGCATGTAGTAGCAGGGGTATGGGTATGGCATATGACCCTGAGGCACAAAGTATGCAGGTGATGCCTGTGCTGGTGATGGATGACTGGAACAGGTGGAGTGTTGCCCTCTGTGCTATGAGCTATTGCTTGGAAAAGTCACAAAGGGTGCAGAGGAGTTAGATCCAGATGATCTACACTCTCTAGCAAAGTGTCCAAGCCTCTGGCACTTGTGACACCTCAACTTGCTCTTGTCAAAACCAACTTTGATTTTGCCAGAGAGACCAGGAAATTTCCTCCCAGTTCTCTTGTAGAACTTTTGAGATCTGATATTTATCATAGCCATTTGACTCAAAATATCCATCTCTTCCAGATCATCATCTGGAATGTTCTTTAAGTCCTCCATCAGAAAGCACAAGTTATCACTGCTACCTCCTGAACTACTATTAACACCAACAAAAGCATGTTCAGAATTGCTAGAGAAATCAATATGCTCATCATAGGCATTCTCAGATGTAGCATATTCTGACTCTTGACCTATCAAGGCAGCATTGCCTAAGACAAAGTCATCAGTGAGCTTGCCAGATGATGACAACTTCCTTTTCTGTTCTATCTCTCTTTCAAATGTAAGAAGTTTCCCATGAAGTTGGGTGAGAGATAGAGTGTCTAGATTTGCACTGGAGCGTAGGACAATGGTATAAGTGTCCCATCTCTCAAGCAGGGATCTAAGAAAGCGATTGTTCATCTGACTATTGGAATACTCTTGTTTAACCATTTTCAGCTCAGAAATAAGACAAGAGAATGGCTCATACTGTTGAGTCAGTGTCTCACCCTTCCTATGAGAGAATGTCTCATATTGTTGGGCGAGGATTTCCCTAGTATTTGCTAAGACCTCATTGGTTCCTCCGAATTGTTCCTTCAGAGCAACCCAAAGATCATGAGCAGTTTCATGATGCAAAAGTCCTGAATAGATCTCATTTGGAATTGCCATGGCCAAAATTCCATGAGCTTTAGCATCAATCTCGAACAGCTTAAGATCTTCATCCGAATATTGATCAGGTTTTTTCGGAACCTGTTCATTTGATTCAGGAACGCTCACCATAGGCTTGTATGGTCCATGCACCACTGACTTCCAACAACCAGCCCTGTTGATAGACAAGTGGTGGAGCATAAGACGTTGCCATATGTTATACTCATTCCTCACAAGCATCGGAGGCTTTGTTGAGGAGCCAGTATTGTGAGGATCGTTAGTTGGTGTTGTCATTTCGGATTTCAGTCAAATTCAAGGTAAACAAAACAAATCTAGCTCAAAAACCACGAGAACCTCAAGTTTGACAGTCAGAAGCAGCAGAAAATCAATCTCTATAACTAATTCTTGCAAATTGCTAATTCGATCAAACGTGGCTGTCAAAAAAGCAGTTTCTAAATGATCAATTGTTAAATCGAACAATGATTAACCAGCTCTGATACCATTTGACAGGATCTTAGCCTCTTGTTTGATCAATTAGGTTGTATTCGCAGCGGATTTAGTACAAGAATTAGACAAACAAGCAAGAACACAATAGATTTAACAATAAAACAGTAAGTTATAGAGAAAGATAGAAGTTTTGCAAAAGAGAATATTTCATTCAATACATGCTTCGACTGCGGCTGTAATTAGCAGCGGCTACAATTAGGTCTTCTTCCTTATATAGGGAAGAATAACCTAATGCTGATGTCACTTGACAGTGACATCAACCGTTATTAACAAACTACTGATAGAACACCTAAACTACTGAAGATGTCACAACAGCTGACATCTTCTTACAAAATGTTGTGTTCTAACTATTACAAGTACTGAAAAGAAACTACTGAAAAGGTACAACGAATGAAGAACAAACTCTTCAGTTGTTTACAACTACTGAACTATAACAGCTGAAGAACAAACTCTTCAGCTGTTGTACAAACTACTAAAAGAGAAAAATACAAACTACTGAAAGAGAAAAACCATCATAACAACTGAAGACAACTTCTTCAGCTGTTGTGACAAACTCTGAAGCTTCAGCACTTGGTCTTCAGACTTTGATCTTCAGATGTTTCATCAGCTGATGACTTCAGTAGTTGTCATCAGCTGATGTCTTCAGTCTTTGTCTTCAGACTTTGTGCATCAGTTATTGATCTTCTTCAGTTCTTCAGTTGTTGATCTTCAGCACTTGAGTCAACAGTACTTGACTTCTTCAGTACTTGATTTCTTCAGTACTTCAGACTTCAGTACTTGTCTTCAGTACTTGGGATCTTCAGCTGTTGTTCTTCAGATCTTTGATCTTCAGCTGTTGAGTCTTCAGTCTTTGTCAAACTGCTGATGAAGCCTTCAGCAGTTGTTGTGATGTCATATGGGACTTAGGGGTTTTTCTGATCTGTCTCATTGGTACTTTTGGTCCAATACCTAGGGTATGCTATAAGGGTCCCTGTTAGTCTTAATGACTGACCTTGCATGCATCCTTCGGGTTAGCTAAACCACATACAGTTGAGCAAACGACAATATGGTCGTGCACCTCCTATACATTTTCTTGCAAGACTTGCATTCTTTCATTTATGTTCCACTTTTCTTTATCATTAATCTTTCACTTTTATTAATGATATACGTATACGTTCATAAACACACCACGTAAAGTCACACAATAATAATTATTATGAACATAAGAACAACTTATAATTATGCATAATAATAACAATTAAAATCCTAAAGTCAAACTAGGGTCAAACCCTATTCATTCTGTTTTCTTAAAAATTCCTAGAAAAATTCTAAGTGTTAGGCGCATGAGAACTATGCAGGCGCATGAGGCCTGTTTAGGCGCATTACAACTATGCGGGCGCATGAAAATAGGCGTTTCAAACACTTAGGCGCATGGGCCACTTCGGGCGCATGAGCACTATTTGGGAGCATGGGGTATACTTAGGCGCCTGAGCTTAGAACTTAGGCGCATGAACCATTTTTCAGGCGCATGGGCCTAGACTTAGAAATTCTAAGGCATTTTCTAGGCGCACGGGGTACTGTTTGGGCGTATGAACCCTATTTGGGCGCATGACCCTACTTAGAACTTTTTCTAAGCCAATTTTAGGCACATGACCAACCTTTTTAAAAATTCCTAACATATTTTCAGTCCCAATCATCATATCATCTTATTCTAAGGTTATTACAACCTTTCTAAGCATAAACATCACATTTCAACCCTAAAGCATCATCATAATATCATAAGACATATGGGTACACATGCATAATAATTATAAAACATTTTAATACATTTTCAGCCCCAAAACAATTTTTAAAACATGAAAAAGATGGGGTCTAGAACTCACCTGCTGTATCGAACAAGTAAAACCCCTCCAAACTTGCTTGTACATGAATTCAAACACCTAGAACAAGCCAAATAAACACCAAAACACGTATAACACTTTTAAATCTGTTCTAAGATTGAAAACCCAACAAAACCGTGTCAATTATACAAGGAACTACTTACCTAGATCGAAAACCACCTCTTCTTCTTCTTGAAATCGAGAAAGAACTTCTTTTCTTCTTTCTTTCTTCTTTCAGTCGACAAAAGAGCAGAATGTGGGCATGGCATGGGCGTCCATGACCTTTTAAAAGTGAAATTTGTACTTTTATGTCATTTTACATAATACCCCCTTCAACTTTGTCTCCTTTTTATTTCCTTCCAGATACTTTTATTTTCCTTTTATTTTGACTAGAAATTTCGGGTGTTACAAGTCTACCCCCTTAAAGAGGTTTTGTCCCCGAAACCACCACTCTTCGAACAACTGTGGGTAATGCTGTCTCGTTTCTTCTTCGCTTTCCCACGTAGACTCGGAACCCTTCCTGTGCTTCCACTGTACTCGCACCAATGGAACCACTTTATTTCTCAATCTCTTCTCCTTCCGATCGATGATTGCCACTGGTTGCTCTACATAATTGAGCCGTTCATCTACTTCGATATCATCTAGTGGTACAATCATATCTTCATTATCTAAGCACTTCCTCGGATGGGATACATGGAATGTAGGATGAATTCCACTTAACTCATCAGGCAGTTCTATTTGATAGACTACCTCTCCTACTCGTGCGATGATTCAGAATGGTCCTATGTATCTCGGGCTTAGCTTCCCTCGCTTCTTGAACCAGATGATTCCCTTCCAAGCTGAGACCTTCAACATAACTCGGTCACCCACCTTGAATTCTATCGGTCTACGCCTCTTATCGCGTACGACTTTGTCGATCCTTTGCCGCTTTCATGAAGGATTTGATCCTTTCTAATTTCTTAGTGGTAGCCTCGATCACCTCAATGCTCCCCAAATCTTTTTGTCCGATATCACCCTAACATACGGGGGTTCTACACCTTCTGCCATATAGCATTTCGTAAGGTGGCATGCCCATGCTGGCATGATAACTGTTATTATACGAGAATTCTGCTAACGGTAAGTGATCATCCCAACTACCTCCAAAATCGATCACGCATGCCCGAAGCATATCCCCGAGTGTCTGGATTGTCCTCTCAGACTGACCATCCGTCTAAGGATGATAAGTCGTGCTAATATGTAGCCTCATTCCCCATCGCATCATGGAATCTCTTTCAAAACTTTGATGTAAACCGAGTGTCACGATCCGACACGATAGACACCGGCACACCATGACGAGCTACGATCTCTTTGATGAACAGATCCGTTAGCCTCTTGGATGAATATGTCTTGTGGATTGGTAGGAAGTGGGCACTCTTGGTTAGACGATCCACAATCACCCAGATGGTGTCGCACCCCCTCGTCGTGCGGGGTAACTTCGTAATGAAGTCCATGGTGATGTGCTCCCACTTCCACTCGGGTATATCCGATGGTTGGATCTTCCCATATGTCTTCTGATGTTCTTCCTTCACTTGCAAACAAGTAAGGCACTTGCTCACATACTCCACTGCATCACGCTTCATTCTCGGCCACCAATAATCTTTCTTCATATCCTGATACATCTTCATGGCACCGAGATGGATCGAGTATCGAGTCTTATGAGCTTCATCCATAACTCGCCCTCATAGGTCTCCATAACGAGGGATCCACATTCATCCATTTCGGGTTCTAACCCCGTGGATGTTTTCTCCCAACTCTGAGACAAGACCTCTCATTCTTTCTGAGTTAAGGTGATCTTCTTTCAATGCCTCGTATTGAAACTCCTTCACTTGGGTCATCACGTCAGCGGTCATAACCAACTAATACGCTTTCAATCGAATTGACTCGGGCCTCTCTTTTCGACTAAGGGCATCAGCTATAACATTGGCCTTGCCCGGATGGTAATGGATCTTACAGTCATAATCCTTGATGAGCTCTTACCATCTCCTCTATCTTATGTTGAGATCCTTTTGCTCGAAGAAGTACTTCAAGCTCTTGTGGTTGGTGAAGATGGTGCACTTTGTCCGTATAAGTAGTGCCTCCAAATCTTCAACGCGAATACCACTGCCGCAAGCTCTAAGCCATGAGTAGGGTAATTGACTTCGTGGGTCTTCAATTGTCGAGATACGTAGGCTATTACCCTTCCCCGTTGCATTAACATGCAACCTATCCCCAAATAAGAAGCATCCAAATATACCACTAAGTCTTCACTTCCTTCGGGTAACGTTAAAATAGGAGCTTGAGATAATCTTGTCTTTAACTCCTCAAAAGCATCCTCCTGTTTTCGACCCCATTCAAACTTCACATCCTTACGAGTCAATTTAGTCAAAGGTGAGACTATCTTGCAAAAGTCTTGAATGAATCTCCTGTAATAACCCGCCAAACCCAAGAAACTACGGATCTTGATGGTGTCTTTGGAGACTTCCATTGCATCACCGCCTCAACTTTTGCCGGGTCTACCATAATTCCCTCAGCATTCACCACGTGACCCAAAAATTGCACCTCGTGCAACCAAAAACCACACTTAGAGAATTTAACATACAACTTCTCTCTCCTAAGTGTCTCCAATACCTCGTGTATGTGGCCGGCATGTTCTTTCTTGCTCTTAGAATAAATCAGGATGTCATTTATAAACACGATCACTGATTTATCTAACATCGGCCGACACACTCGGTTCATCAAATCCATGAAGGCAACTGGCGCGTTAGTTAATCCAAAAGACATAACGAGAAACTCGTAGTGCCCATAATGCGTATGAAAAGCTATCTTAGGGATATCTTGCTCCTGTACCTTTAACTGATGGTAGCCAGATTGGAGATCTATCCTTGAGAACCAACTGGCACCTTGGAGCTGATCAAACAAGTCATCAATCCTTGGTAACGGATACCGAGAGACCAGGAGAGCCGGAAACCCCAACGGGAACCCTTCACCGCGCCACACGATTCTTTCGTGAAGTGCTCTCTCAGATGTTTCCACTCCTGCCCCCGCAAGCGAAGAGGTTTCAAGATACCAGTCGACCGAGTGAAAGTGAACAGCTCCGAGCAAATCTTCTAGAGAGCGTACCCTTTATTTCTACTCTTTCTCTCTTCTAAAAATCACTCAAAATCGAAAAAAGAAAAAAGATTTATTATTATTATTATTATTTTGATTTCTTTTTTATTTTATTTTATTTATTTATTTATTTATTTATTTTCTTTTTTTCTTCATAGGTGACGGAGTTTCAAGCAGCTTTACCGGACGAGGGGTAGGCGCTTTCTAAGCAACTCCCCCACCCCAATTGATCAAGGGACAAGAACGATCGATCAAAACAGAACCCAACAAACTGCCTCGGGAATAGTTGAAAAAGATAGATTCCTTACTGTCAACTTGTTTAACTCTCGGTAGTCTATACACATCCTCATACTACCGTCTTTCTTCTTTATGAATAAGACCAGAGCACCCCATGGAGAGACACTCGGTCAAATAAACCCCTTATCCATCAACTCCGGCAGCTAAGCCATGAGTTCCTTCATCTTCATCGGAGCTAATCGATACGGCGCCTTGGCAACGGGTTGAGCATCGGGTATCAAATCAATCTGGAACTCAATTTCGTGATCAGGTGGCATGCCTGGTAAGTCCTCTGGAAACACGTCCGGAAAGTCACGCACCACTGCTACATCAGAAAATTGTGGTACCGACGCATCCACATCTTTTACGTAGGCCAGATAGGCACTACATCCACGCCTCATGTACTTCTCTGCCACCGCCATTGAAATCACCTTTGGAACCGTAGTGACACGATCACCGTAGACTGTCACCAAACATCCATCGGGCGCAACTAATCGAATCATCTTCTTACGACACATGGTATTTGCTTCATATGTTGCTAACCAATCCATCTGTTGGACCAAAAGAACCAATGAGCCAAGATTAGGAAAACCTCTAAATCCCACATGACATCACAACAACTGCTGAAGGCTTCATCAGCAGTTTGACAAAGACTGAAGACTCAACAGCTAAAGATCAAAGAACTGAAGAACAACAGCTGAAGATCTAAAGTACTGAAGACCACATGTACTGAAGTCTGAAGTACTGAAGAACACAAGTACTGAAGACTTCAAGTACTGAAGACTCAACTGCTGAAGATCAACAACTGAAGAACTGAAGAACTGAAGATCAACAACTGATGTACAAAGTCTGAAGACAAAGACTGAAGACATCAGCTGATGACAACTACTGAAGTCATCAGCTGATGAAACATCTGAAGATCAAAGTCTGAAGACCAAGTACTGAAGCTTCAGAGTTTGTCACAACAGCTGAAGAAGTTTTCTTCAGATGTTGTGATGGTTTTACTTTTCAGTAGTTTGTAATTTTCCTTTTCAGTAGTTTGTACAATAGCTGAAGAGTTTGTTCTTCAGCTATTATAGTTCAGTAGTTGTAAACGACTGAAGAGCTTGTTCTTCAGTCATTGTACCTTTTCAGTAGTTTCTTTTCAGTACTTGTAATAGGTAGAACACTTAGGGGCTGTTTGTTTTTTCTTAAAAGGTCTTCTCAACCTCTTCTGTCTTCACCAAGAAGAGGACGCGCAGACATTTGAGCTTGCAGACTGTTTGTTTTTTGAAAGACATTTCACCTAAAAATGTCTTCCCGTCCTCTTCTTGGAGAAGACCTAAACACAAGTCTTCTACCCTTTTCCAGATTTCTTTCACATCCCCACAACCCCACCTTCACTGCTTCCACAACCCCACCTTCACCGCTTCCACAACCCCACGTTTTCCAGCCGGCGCATACCCCCGACCTTCGCCGCCGCCTTCGACCTTCGTCGCCGCCTTCGACCTTCGCCGCCGCCTTCGACCTTCGCCTCCGCCTTCGACCTTCGCCGCCGCCTTCGACCTTCGACCAGCTGCGCAGATTTCACCACCGCCTTCGACATTCTCTGCCATCCTCTCTCACTTTCTCCACCTCCATCCTCAAGTAATCCATTGATTCGTTGTTGATTTGGTTTTTGTTTGGTGGGTTTTGATTTCACCACCGCTTTTGTTTCGATTTGTATGAATATGAACAGCTTCGATTCAATTTGTTGTTGCAGAGGTCAGTTGATGCACAAGTAGAAGAAGTAATTGAGAGTAGTAGTGGTTTGTTAGCGAAATGCTGTAGCGATTGTCGAACCACTAGTACTCCTCTTTGGAAAGGCGGTCCTGCTGGTCCGAAGGTGTGTTTATGCTTTATCTGATCTCGATTTTGAATCGATTCGACTGATTTGCTCTAGTAATTTTGAAGTTTTTGTGATGATTTGTTTCGGATTTTGTTTTTGAAACGATACAATGATGTTGAAGCTTGTGTGATGATTGATTTCGGATTCAACGAATTTGGCGTTTCTGTGATTATTGATCATGATTTTGCTTGTGTTGTTGGTGGAAGTCATTATGCAATGGCATTTCTGTGAAGTATTGAAAATGTTAAAATGCTTATAATCACAAGAAATCAGTAAGGCTCTTTTGCTTGAAACGTCTGTAGTGAGATAAAGCCATGTTTTTGTTTTAGAAATAGGATTCAATAACACAAAACATGTAGGTTAATCTTGATCGGTTCGGGTCAAGTTGGGTCACGGGTCTGCAGTTCATCACAGAAAGATCTTGGTTATTGATTTTGATTGGATATTTTGTGGGTTGATATTGATCTCGATTTTGTGCTTGTAATTATGAATAGAAAGATATTAGTGTTCTTGTTAGTGCTGTTTGATTCTAATTAGGATGTTTTGTGGGTTGATATTGATCTCGATGTTAAAAATAGGTTTAGTTTAATTACAGAATATTTAAGCATTCTGCAGATGTTAAAAAACAAACAGTCTTTTTTTGGCAGACTGCAGACGTTTGGTCCACCTCTTCTGCTGCAGATGTCTGCAGATGTGGTCCGCAGACTGCAGACGTTTTCCTGCAGAAAAAACAAACAGCACCTTAGTTATTTTGTAAGAAGATGTCAGCTGTTGTGACATCTTTAGTAGTTTAGTTCGTTATCAGTAGTTTGTTAATAACGGTTTGACGTCACTATCAAGTGACATCAGCTGACGTCATTTTGCCTATAAAAGGTAGATGACCTAATTATATTCCTTGCCGAAACGTGTGATTCAATAGAAAACACCTTTTTGCATAATTGTTCTCTCTCTCTAAACGTTTACTGTTACATGTAAAATCCTTTGTGTTCTTGCTAATTTGCGTAATTCTCATGCTAAATTCACTGCGAATACAACCTAATTGGTCAAACTAGAGGCTGAGATCCTGTCAAATGGTATCAGAGCGGGTTAATCATTGATCGATTTCACCATTGATCATTGAAACTGCTCTTTTGATCTCTACGTTTGATCGAATTAGCAATTTTCAAGAATTTGCTATAGAGATTGAGATTCTGTTGTTTCTGGCCGTTAAACTTGAGGTTCTCTGTGGTTTTGAGCTACATTTGTTTTGTTTAACTTGATTTTGACTGTAATCTGAGATGACAACACCATCGAACGATCCTCACAATACTGGTTCCTCTACCAAGCCTTCTATGCTTGTGAGGAACGAGTATAACATATGGCAACGTCGTATGCTTCATCACTTGTCTGTCAACAGTTCTGGTTGTTGGAAGTCAGTGGTGCATGGACCGCACATGCCTATGGTGAGCGTCCCTGAATCAAATGAGAAGGTTCCGAAGAAACCTAAACAATATTCGGACGAAGATCTTAAGCTGTTCGAGATTGATGCCAAAGCCCATGGAATTTTGGCTATGGCTATTCCAAATGAGATCTACTCAGGGCTTTTACATCATGAAACTGCTCATGACCTCTGGGTTGCTCTGAAGGAACAATACGGAGGAACCAATGAGGTCTTAGCAAACACTAGTGAAATCCTCGCCCAACAATATGAGACTTTCTGTCATAGGAAGGGTGAGACTCTGACTCAACAGTATGAGCGGTTCTCATGTTTGATCTCTGAGTTGAAGATGGTCAAACAAGAGTACTCTAATAGCCAGATGAAAAACAGATTCCTCAGATCACTGCCTGAGAGATGGGACACTTATACCATTGTCCTACGCTCTAGTGCAAATCTGGATACTCTATCTCTCACCCAACTTCATGGGAAACTGCTCACATTTGAGAGAGAGATAGAGCAAAAGAGGAAGTTGTCCAACTCTGGCAAGTTCACTGATGACTTTATCACTGGCAATGCTGCCTTGATAGGTCAGGAGTCGGAATATGCTGCATCAGAGGGTTCTTATGATGAGCATATTGATTTCTCTACCAACTCTGAACATGCTTTTGTTGGTGTTGATAGTGGTTCAGGGGGTAGCAGTGATAACCTGTGCTTCCTGATGGAGGACTTGAAGGGCATTCCAAATGATGATCTGGAAGAGATGGATATTTTGAGTTAGATGACTATGATAAATATTCGATCTCAAAAGTTCTACAAGAGAACTGATAGGAAATTTCCTGGTCTCTCTGGCAAAACCAAAGTTGGTTTTGACCAGAGCAAGTTGAGGTGTCACAAATGCCATAGGCTTGGACACTTTGCTAGAGAGTGTAGATCATCTGGATCTAACTCCTCTGCACCCTTTGTGACTTTTCCAAGCAATAGCTCACAGCACAGAGGGCAACATTCCACCAGCTCCAGTCATCCATCACCAGCACAGGCATCACCTGCTTACTTTGTGCCTCAGGGTCATATGTCATACCCATACCCCTACTACTATGTTCCTCAGCCCAGTCAAGCTCAAGGACTTTCTGCTCAGCTACCACATGCTCTCCCTGAGCCTCAACCTTCCCAATCTCATCATCAACCCCTACCTCAACAACACAGCTTCTTCACCCCAGGAGTTGTTGACTGGAGTAGTTTGCCAGATAATTTATCTGGTCAGGAACAACTATTCTAAGGTGCTGGTCAACATGGTGGTGATCATCCTTTTAGGAATCTTGCTCTAATGGCCCTTGAGTCTGCTGATGGGTCATCATCCAATGCTTCATCTCAGGTATCTTCTGAGGCTAAAGCCAAACTTTATTCTGATTCATTCATAGCAGCATTTGCTTCTATTAGAGAGGCAAATGTGGCTTTAATTGATAAAAACTTTGAGCTAGAGCAAACCATTTCCAAAAGAAAAGCTGAATTTGAGGCTGTGCTTACTGATAAAAATGATGAGATTTACAAGCTTAAATGCCAAATCAAAGAGGATAAGGCTAGGGAAGAGGTACTTCTAGAAAAGTACAGAGACCTCAAAGAAACTCTTGCAACCACCCAGGTAGAGTGTGATCGATGGGTGCAATCATGCAAGGGTTTTGAAATGCTTCTTAGTAAGCAATCAGCTTCCAATGTGAAGTTTGGCATTGGTTATAATCACACTGCCCCTCCCATAGATTTTACTCCAAGAGCAGAAGTGGAATCTGATAGAGAGAGCAATAACCAATCCTTCTCATCATGTGACCTACTATCTTCTGATTCAGCATCCTCAGAGATAGAAGTCAGCATTAACTCCCGCCAAAACAAATCAGCTGATGCTACAACAGCTGATGGTTCAAATGCTGACTGTTACATGGTAAAGTTGATCAACTCAGGTGTTGTCTCTAGAAGTACTAAAAGTACTTGAGAGCAAGTGATAACACCTGAAGTTCAAACCTCAACTACTGCCAGCACTGAAGAGAAGAAAACTGACAGTAGAAAAGGTTTGAAGACAACTAAAGAAGAGGTCAGGAAAGCAGGTACTACAAGGAAGAAAACTGCTAGTACTGATAGCAAACAGCTGAAGAACAAGTCTTCAGCAGTTTCATCTTCTTTAGTTGATGATTAACATAAGATGAAGAAGAAGCCATGTGAAGTATGTGGCTTGTTCAATCATCTTACTGATGATTGTTGGTACAAAAGGGGATCCAAACTCAAACAAAAAGAGAAAATTAAAGAGCAAATGAATAAAATGAAAAATGAGTTTCAAACTAGGTTTGTACTAGCAACATTAAAGCCTGCAACCCCTAAGCCCAAAAGCAAATCCAAAAAGAAGGTAGGGGTTACTCAGGCAATAGCTGAGGTTGCTCAAAAGAAGATGGTGCAACATGGGAATCCATCATCTGCAAGCCCTAATGTGTCTGAAGAGCTGAAAGCTTTATCACAAAGTCAGACACAACTTGTGATGATGGTTCAGCATCTAATGGAAAGAGTCAACCAATTAGATGCTCCTATGTTGAAACCACAGAACAGGAAATCCAAGCCAAAGGGTTCCTCTTCTACACCATCTCCTTTACCTCAGGCTGTCACACATAACACACCTGTTTGGCAATGATGCAAAGGGTTACATCATCGGAAAAGGCTTTGTTTCCAATGGGGAAATAAGGTTTGATGATGTTAACCATGTGGAGAATCTCAAGTACAATCTCTTGAGTGTCAGTCAAATGTGTGATAAAGGCCATGTTGCCCTTTTCACAAGCCAGAACTGTCAGATTCTGTCATCCAAAGTTCTAAATTTGATTGACAAGGTGTTGGATGAATATACTCTCCTGAAGGCCAACAGGACAGGAAGAGTATATGCCTTAGATCTTTCCAAAAAGATGGATCTAAAAGGCCATCCTTGCCTATTCTCCAAGGCCTCTCCTCAAGAGTCTACTCTATGGCATAGAAGGCTGGGGCATGTTAATTTCATGAACATGAATCAGCTAATAAGCCATGGTTTAGTAAGAGGATTGCCTTTGAAGGAGTTCAAGTGTGAAGACGACTGCATTGCTTGCTTAAAGGGAAAACAACACAGAGTTTCATTCCCTCCAATAGAAGAACCAAAGTCCACTGCCTGCTTGCAACTCCTGCACATGGATCTCTTTGGTCCTGTCAGGGTGATGAGCATGGCAAAGAAGAAATACTGCCTGGTAATTGTGGATGATTACTCCAGGTTTGTATGGACTTTCTTCTTGCACTCCAAGGATGAAGTTGCCAAGGCTATTATGAACTTTGTGTTATTTGTGGAGAAGCAGTATTCCCTGCAGGTCAAGTATGTGAGGAGTGACAATGGAAAAGAGTTTAGAAACCACACACTTGATGACTTCTACCTGTCTAAGGGAATTAAAAGGCTGTTTAGTATTCCCAGAACTCCTGAACAGAATGGAGTGGTTGAGAGAAAGAACAAGACTCTCATTGAAGCTGCAAGGTCAATGCTGGCTGACTCAGGATTGCCACTGACCTTTTGGGCTGAAGCTGTCAACACAGCTTGCTATGTGCAGAATAGAGCATTAGTGAATAAGAGGTTGATGAAGACTCCTTATGAAGTACTTCATCATTTGGCCCCTCTGATTTCTTTCTTTAGAGCCTTTGGGTGTCCTTGTTTCATTCTCAACACTAGCAATCCACTCCAGAAGTTTGCTAGTAAGTTGGATGCAGGGTATTTTATTGGTTATTCATCAACTTGCAAGGCATACAGAGTTTTCAACTGTAGGACAAAGATGGTTGAAGAAACTCTGCATGTCAAGTTCAATGAATCTCCAAAGGATAAGATTCCATAAAACCCTGTGGAGTTGTTTGATCTGGACATACTGCAATATGTTCCTTATAAACCTCCAGCTGTTGAGCCTGTCAACAGTTCTCCACCTAGTGGTACTGATGATGATGTAGCCAGTACTCACCTTTTCAGGTTTAGTGACAAAACCTGATGCTCCTGTAGCTTCAGCAGCCCCATCCACAACAAATGCTGATGATATTTCTGCATGCTCTACTTCATTTGAGCTGCCATCTCCTACATGGTTTCAAGAATCTTCATCACCATCTGTTGCTGCTGAAAGTCCTACAAACACTTGCACTGATATTATAGTCTATCAAGAACTGAAGAATCACCCCACATCTCAAATCATTGGTGATATCAATGCTGGAGTTTCAACCAGGAGTCAATTGTCCAATTTTTGCTTCTATGCTCTCTTCATCAGTCAGCTAGAGCCAAAGAACTACCATGTTGCACTCAGAGACAATGGATGGGTTGAAGCAATGCAGCTTGAGCTTCTTCAGTTCAAGAAATAGCAAGTGTGGGAGCTTGTTCCTTTACCCCAAGGGAAGTGTGCAATAGGCACCAAATGGGTATTTAGGAACAAAACAGATGAAAAGGGCCAAATAGTTAAGAACAAGGCCAGACTGGTTGTTTGCACAAGAGGAAGGCATCGATTATGATGAGACCTTTGCCCCTGTAGCCAGACTGGAGGCAATTAGATTGTTCTTAGCTTATGCTGCCCTTCACAGTCTTAAGGTTTATCAAATGGATGTCAAAAGTGCCTTCTTATATGGTAAAATAAAAGAGGAAGTTTATGTGTGTCAACCACCAGGCTTTGAGGACAATAAACATCCTGATTGGGTGTATAAGCTTGATAAGGCTCTTTATGGGCTGAAACAAGCTCCTAGAGCCTGGTATGAGACACTATCAACTTTTCTTCTGGAGAATAAGTTCACTAGAGGCACCATTGATAAAACCTTATTCATAAAGACTGTAGGACAGCATAAGCTCCTTGTTCAAATTTATGTAGATGACATTATTTTTGCATCCTCTGATCCACAGTTGTGTGATGAATTCACAAAGCTCATGAAGCAAAAGTTTGAAATGAGTGCTATGGGGGAATTACAGTTCTTTCTAGGTTTTCAAATCAAACAAAGGGCTGATGGAATCTTTATTCATCAGTCCAAATACACAAAAGAGTTGTTGAATAAGTTTGATTTACAAACCTGTAAGCCCTGTTCTACTCCCATGAGCAGCATCACACAACTGGATGTAGATCAGAAAGGTAAAGCGATTGATGAAACCCTTTACAGATGTATGATTGGGTCCTTGATGTACCTTACAGCTTCTAGACCAGATATCATGTTTGCAACATGTGCCTGTGCTAGATTTCAAGCTGCACCTAAAGAATCCTATTTGATTGCAGTCAAAAGGATCTTTAGATATCTGCAAGGTACCCAATCACTAGGTCTTTGGTATTCAACTGGGCATTCTTACAAATTAGTTGCTTTCGCTGATAGTGACTATGCAGGATGCAAAGTTACCAGAAAATCCACTTCTGGTGGTTGCCAATTCCTAGGCAATTATTTAGTTTCTTGGTAGAGTAAGAAACAAACATCAATTGCTACATCCACTGCTGAAGCTGAGTACATTGTTGCTGCAAGTTGTACATCTCAGGTACTTTGCCTTCAGAACCAAATTTTGGATTATGGCATTACAGAGACTAAGACTCCATTATTAATGGATAGTGCTTCAGCTCTTTGCATTGTTAAAAATCCAGTCCAGCACTCTAGGACCAAACATATAGAGATCGGACATCATTTTATCAGGGATTGCTATGAAAAAGGTCTGATTGATCCTAAGTTTGTGCCTAGTGCTGATGAGCTTGCAGACATCTTTACTAAGCCTTTAGATAGTGCCACATTTCAAAATTTGGTACTAAGACTTGGTATGCTGCAGCTAGAATAATTTGACTAATACTGTTGTTCTCAGTTCTCAAGTACTGATGAGCATTAGTATGCAAAGGTCAAATATAAGTACTGATGAGTAATTTAGTCTTCAGCATTTTCATAACTACTGAAGACTAATATACTTCAAAGTACTGAAGTACACTATTTGTTGAAAACAACTGATATAGTTACATCAACTGATGTGGTTATAACTACTGATGAACAATTTTCAAACAAATAAGTACTGAAGAACAAATTTTGTTCACAACTACTGATGTGTAATCTTACACAAGTACTGAAAGACAAAATTTGTTCACCAGCTCTGAAGAATTTATCAGCACTTGTGAACATCTGATCACAAGAGCTGAGGAATAAAATATTCACAAGAGCTGAAGGGCCAATGAAACATCTGAAAGTCAGACAAAGAGCTGATGAGTAAATATGGAGGTCAGAATGAAACAACTGAATTGACGGAAACAGCTGATGAGTAACTTTACTCTTCAGCTGATACCTACATCTGCTGTTTCATACCCAAACAACTGAAGGACAAGACCATGTCTTCAGTAGTTTCACAACTACTGAAGGCTAACACCAAGTCTTCAGTTGTTACAACGTCTGAAGATGAAAACCATGTCTTCAGTGGTTTATAACTACTAATGACTAACAACAAATCTTCAGCCGTTTACAACATCTGAAGGACAAAACCAAGGTCTCAGTAGTTTCAACTACTGAAGACTAACACCAAGTCCTCAGATGTTACAACCACTCAAGGTTAAAACCACGTCATCAGTAGTTTCAACAACTGATGACTAACACCAAAACCTTCAGTAGTTTTCTTTCAGCCTTTGTCATACCCTATAAATACCCAACCTTTAGAGCTTTTCATTCTCACTTGACCTAACTTTCAAAAATACCTCTGAAACCTCCCATACACCATTAATGGTGACCATGCAACTCAATCCTTGACACAACTGTGTCGCGTACCTCACTAAATCGCCATTCTGGACAAAATTCCATCATGCCGTCGATCTGATGACCGATTCACCTTACCAAACGGCCTTCCTTCTCAACCCCACCATATACGCCGATTCATTAGCACAGTTCTGGACGAACATAACCGTTCAAACCGGAGAGAACGATGGCGAGGTCTCTCTCCGGTCGTTCATGAATAACCACCCAGTGGTCATTACTCCAGCTACAATCCGACAAACCCTAAAGCTGGAGGATGCCACTTTCCCAACCTCTTACCCCAAAGGCACCCTTGATCTCTCTTTCACTGCCAATGACTATCAGGGTGACCTCACTGCTTCCACTTTGCTGAAGAAACATTTTCCAGATCCTTAACGCCTTATATTTCATATGGTGAATGTTTGTCTGGCCCCAAAAACATCTTCATGGGACCAGATGTCTACAAGGTGGCAACAGGTATTGTACTCCATCCTTGAGAAACAACCTTTAAACTTAACTGAAATAATCTTTTTAGAACTCAAGGACATGGCCACAAAACCATTTGCCAACCGTTGGATTTTATATCCTCGATTCATAATGGCCATGATAGAGAGCCAGCTTAATGCTGAGGGACTTGTTGGCACTAGGGTCCCTGCCATGGCTGTTCTAGATGAGGTATACTACAGGCACAACACCGACCAAACCCTAAAACAGGCTGCCAAGCTGCGAAAACCCACGCAGCTGGAACCCACAGCCTCCTCCTCATAATCCAAAGTCCCCACCAAACCCAAAACTAAAAGAAAACCCAAAAAGGCTACTCAGGGAGATGAGTCCCCTGAGGATGCCCCTGTAACACAAATGTAGGAAGTGACTGCTGGTCAGATTCTCCCAGCAGTCACCATGACTCCACCTACCACAACCGCACAGGTTTCCTCTCAACAGGAGCCTGATGCAACCAATTCAGGGGCTGCCACAACTCTGCAATCTTTCTCAATTGAGAAGATTGCCATTGAAGAGCACATTCCTCCCCATGTGCAATCTGCTTCTAGCCCATCACCCACTAAAACCGCCCATAAAGCCCTACCCTTAAAGTCGCCAAAGTGTTGACCCATCTAAACACTCCACCCTCTCCCCGAAACCAATCACAACTGGGTTATCTCCAACCGAAGAGAGGGTGGAACCAAGTGTTGATGGGAGCCCACAACATAGAGAATCACATGTCATATCTCCAAGTGTGGCCATGGAGATAAGGCAATCTGGTGAGGCTGCCACTTCCCCTGCATCAACATATGAGCAGGAAGAAGCTTGTACCAGCAATAAGACCTCACCAGAGGCAACTGCCGATGATGGATCCAATCCGGAGGCTGGAAGTCCCCAGAACCAAGAAAAAGGGGCACATGTAACTACTGAGCCACACTCAGTGCATGTACATCCTGACACTGTCAAGAGGTCAGGTGATTCAGTGCAAACTGATGATGACCTGAGCTTCTTCTATGACGTAGTTGCTCAAAACACAATTCTTGAGGAGGAGGTGAGCAGACTCAAAGAGCTGCTTGCCAAATTCTCCCAAGAATCAAGTCCATCTGCCACCATTAACCCACAGATGGCACCTTCACCTAAAGGTCTCATAGACACTCAACCACTCCCACAAACTCAGCCACCTGCCTCTGCTTCTGGCACTAGTTCTCAGGAACAGAACCCTCCTGAGCAATTAGTTGCTATCTTCAAACAATCCCTGCCTCTCATCACACCAATAATCACAGACATTGTGATGAAAACCATTGATGAGAGGCTTCCCTTACAAATACAGCCCATGGTGGAAGTTGCTGTGGCCAAAACACTTGCTGATGGTCAAACCCCAACCAATGCACCCAAAAAGGGGGAGACATCAGTGCAAGCTAAGAGGAAGAGGGTAGAAGAAGAGAAAGAAGTAAGGAGAGAGGAGGAAAATAAGAGGGAGAGGTCTGAGGAGACTGAGAGGGTGAAGGAGAAGGTGAGGGAGGAGAGAGCTGAACCGATTATAGTGGCTGAAATCCAAAAGGATTTTCATGTCACTTACACAAAGAAGAGAGGAGAAAAGGAGGGAGAGAAGGTAGAGAAGGTGAGAGATACTGATCTAGCAGCCCTTGTCAAGGAGGCTGATGCTAAGCATAGCCGATCAATGGACTCTGTCATTGATCAGCTGTTCAGGCAAGGCTTTGACAAGGACACTACCATGCTAGATCAGAATATTAGGAATATGGAGAGAAAAGAGATAGAATACCGATGGACCACTTATAGCCAAGAGGAAAGAAAGAGACTCGAGGCTATGAGTAGGTTTATTTCGAAGTATCTGGGGAGACCAGTCCTTGATGTGAAGGCTTGGACCAGGGACAGAATCTTGGCTATAGCCACCAAGATCTGTTCTACTAGTGATTTTACCAAGGGACTGGTCGCAGAAGCCCTTTCAGAAGCCGGTGCTGGGAACAGGACTTTGCTAGTCAAATAAACTAAACCTGCCCTTATCTCTAGGTTGCTAGCAAAGCCTGCCCAAATTCCCACACCAACAACCTAAACACAACCCACAAAACCAACCCCTTCACCATCAAAACCTACTGCCGATGATCCACCCTTGCAGAAGAAGAGAAGGGTGTTGAGGCTGCAAGAGGAAGAAGAAGAGGAGGATGAGGAGGATAGACTACCTCTTTCTACAGTCATATCCCTACCTAAAGCCAAACCTAAACCCATCTCTCCCACCTCACAGATGGAAGCTGTGAGGGTTAAGATAGAAGAAGAAGAGCAGCAGAAGCTTCATGATGCTGAAATGTTAAAGTCAATAGATCAAGCTTATGCTGCTTCTACTTCCATCATGAACATGAAGAAGGAAGCTCTGAGACTCTTCACTCTCAAACAAACTTTCCAATATGATAAAAAGAGAGTGAGGACTTGACCTGATCCTAGGGTGGCTCACAGGATCATTAAGAAAGACATTCCTGTGAGATACAAGAGCCAAATGAAGAAGACTGTAGATGAAGTGATCACAGTGGCTCTTGTAATAACACCCTGGGAGATTGTAGATGAGTTCGAGAAGGCCTATAAGACTAAGCAATCACCCGAAACAATGTTGGAGAATAGGGTGGTTAGGAAAGGCTTAGTCTATAAGAGGCTTGAGAACTTCAGAAAGGATGAGCTCAACCTGCTACTAGAAGGCAGACATCCAGATGAATTCGCCTATAGGCAGATCATAACTGTTGAGCTCAAAAATTGCAAACAGGCCAAGTTTGTCTCAGAGCTGTACGGCCGTGAAGGATTATTCGAAGGTGCGGCTGAGGACCTATCCAAAGAAGAACAAATTACATTCCTCAGAGCCTACACCAAAGAATCCTACAGGCTCGTACGTGGGAAGTAGGTCTCATGGATGGGACAACAGCCCTGTGTCCAGTTCCCCAAGTCAGGGTTCCCATCCATACTATGCCAAACAAATTCGCAGAGACCTCTTCCCAGGCCAGTGCTTATCAGGGTCAACTTCTGATCTGATCCAGAAGGAAATAGACCTACATTTCTGCCAACAATAAGTGTGACAATAAATTGCTTAGAGGTTTTGGCTGCATTGGTTTAGGGGGAGTTTGTTGGACCAAAAGAACCAATGAGCCAAGATCAGGAAAACCTCTAAGTCCCACATGACATCACAACAACTGCTGAA
The DNA here is from genome assembly GCA_024085815.1 of Flaveria linearis. NCBI lineage: Eukaryota > Viridiplantae > Streptophyta > Magnoliopsida > Asterales > Asteraceae > Flaveria > Flaveria linearis. The sequence goes on along the minus strand of CM044003.1, from coordinate 45,725,788 downwards.
GGCTTCATCAGCAGTTTGACAAAGACTGAAGACTCAACAGCTGAAGATCAAAGAACTGAAGAACAACAGCTGAAGATCTAAAGTACTGAAGACCACATGTACTAAAGTCTGAAGTACTGAAGAACACAAGTACTGAAGACTTTAAGTACTGAAGACTCAAGTGCTGAAGATCAACAACTGAAGAACTGAAGAACTGAAGAACTGAAGATCAACAACTGATGTACAAAGTCCGAAGACAAAGACTGAAGACATCAGCTGATGACAACTACTGAAGTCATCAGCTGATAAAACATCTAAAGATCAAAGTCTGAAGACCAAGTACTGAAGCTTCAGAGTTTGTCACAACAGTTGAAGAAGTTGTCTTCAGTTGTTGTGATGGTTTTACTTTTCAGTAGTTTGTAATTTTCCTTTTTAGTAGTTTGTACAACAGCTGAAGAGTTTGTTCTTCAGCTTTTATAGTTCAGTAGTTGTAAACGACTAAAGAGTTTGTTCTTCAGTCGTTGTACCTTTTCAGTAGTTTCTTTTCAGTACTTGTAATAGGTAGAACACTTAGTTATTTTGTAAGAAGATGTCAGCTGTTGTGACATCTTTAGTAGTTTAGTTCGTTATCAATAGTTTGTTAATAACGGTTTGATGTCACTATCAAGTGACATCAGCTGACGTCATTTTGCCTATAAAAGGTAGATGACCAAATTGTATTCCTTGCCGAAACGTGTGATTCAATAGAAAACACCTTTTTGCAGAATTGTTCTCTCTCTCTATATGTTTACTGTTACATGCAAAATCCTTTGTGTTCTTGCTAATTTGCGTAATTCTCGTGCTAAATCCGCTATGAATACAACCTAATTGGTCAAACTAGAGGCTGAGATCCTGTCACCATCCCTAGTACTACATCGAATTCGCCTAGGGGCATGACATGTAAATTGGCAGAAAACCTATGACCTTCTAGTTCTATGGTACAGTCCCCTATCATATCAGTAATTCTAGTGAACTTACCAATAGCAGTTTCTACATCAAATGGCTCACTAATACTTTTACTACTAGCAAACAACTTATAACAGAAAGTTGTAGAAATAAAACTCCTACTAGGACCAGAATCAAATAATACAGAGGCACAAGCTTGGTTTACTAGAAACATACCTGAAACGACATCGGGTCCACTCTGGCCTCCTCCCTGGTCATCGTGAAGGCTCTAGCACTCGCCCTCTATCCTCCTTCTTCAGCCTTCTTCTTCGCCCCAGAGCTTTCCGCCCTTGGCTTCTTGCAGTCTTTACTCACGTGGCCCTCTTCCCCACAGCTATAACACCTCAGCACCCTACAGTCTCTAGCAATGTGGCCAGGCTTGAGACACTTGAAGCATACATTCAATCCCAACCTGTAGGGATTTTAACATGTCTATCAAAGTTGTTTAACCATTTTAAACATAAAACGCAGCGGATTTTAACATTTTGTTAGAAGTTAACATAAACCATTTATGTTGATAAAACCCTTTATTGATGGATCTATTTGCATGAACAACTAACTTACAAATCAACCATAGAAAAGTGAAGAAAAACTACGATTCAAGACTTTTCTTGAGATGAGAAGGATGATGATTTTGAAGGCAAGATTCCAACTAGCAATCCTCAAGTAGATGATACCCCAAGCCTACCAACAAAACACCTTGAATGCTAGGATCCTTGACACGATTTTCAGCTACAAAACCCTTTTGCATTAAGCTGAAAAATTCTGCTCCTTTCCTTTCTTGCTCAAAACCGTGAGATTAGAGGAGAGAGTAGAGAGAGAGAGAGCTTTTGGTGTGTGTGTTCTTGGATGTGAAGAATAAAATTAGTGTTCTTGGAACCAAGACTTGCATGTCTTGGAATTAATAAGAATTGTGGTATACAAGACCAAGGGGCGGCCGAATATACCCCCTTTGGTTTTCCCACTCAATTCAAACATAACTAAAAAATTTATAATCACATCCATTGTTTTATAAAAATTAAAACCATTTTAATTTAATAAAATTAACACACATTATTATTTGCCATTGTTTAACTAATTTAAATAATGTACAAATAATCTTTTATGAGCAAATTATCTATATAATGATGTTCATCTACAAAAGCTATAATTTAGAAAATCCAATTTTCTAAATTGGTGTCATTATTTATTTGTATGATCTTATCAACAAATAAATTAACTTTTGGTGTTTGTTTGGCTTGTTATTGGGTATGACCCGGCTTGGATCATATCACACTAGCCACATCAATTTAATATGTATCTTGGGCAGATCAATTCCTTCAATCTCCCACTTGCACAAGACTCATAGAAAATTGATGCAAGCAGCAAATAACGCCTAGCAACGGTTTGCTACCCCTAATGTATATGACTAAGTGCCATTCAATAACATCATCCTTTTCAAGTACCTTATTTGAATATGTTTTAGGTGAATCAATCATCTATCCTTTTGTTCAGATGTCATGTTAAATCCAAGGACACAGAATGATCATTCCTTGTTGATTTAACTTAATCAGGCCTTAGACATCATACTCTCAACGAATAAGAGGAACAAATCCCATCTTGACCACATACGTTTCTCACAATCACCTTATGTCATACTTGAACATAGCCTTATGTACTGACAATTATTTCATATCAGTGAAGAACTAGCTCAAGGTATAAAACTTGGTGAATATCAAAACCCAATATGTATCTCAGGTCGGAGGATACCAAATGATATTCGCCTTTACTCAAATTTACTTATGATCAATCAACAAGATTCCATGTAGTAAGATTTGAGATGCGGGTCAGTCCAATATTCGTATCCCACGAATATCTATGAACCTTGGCAGCAACCAATTGCTCTATATTCATGCCTTATGAATATCCACCAATCCAAGTTCATAATAGTCTTACATTCACATTTGTTCCCACAAATATGACCGACTACGGACATTTAGAATAATAAAATTATTCATGGATGTAAACATGCTAAAAGGAACATCACTTAAAATATCGTAAATACATAGATAAGTTAAGTATTACAATTGTTCCATATTAATAATATTAATACTAAACAGATCAATTCCAATCACTTGAATATCGAAGTCCTAAGGCACAAGTATGACTTTCATGCTTTGCCCTTTCAAGGAGCTTCGTGACTGGATCCGTAATGTTTTGATCAGAGTGAACTTTGCGAATACATATCTTCCCTTTTTCAACTTCATCCCTTATGTAGTTGAATCTCCGCTCATTGTGCCTAACCTTTTGATGTGCACGGGGTTCCTTGATTTGAACAATCACACCCTCGTAATCACAAAAGATTTCTAAGGGGTCTTGAATGGTAGAGACCATCCTTAGATTGGTGATAAACCTTTTTATCCATGCAGCTTCCCAAGCTGCTAATGAGGCGGCTATGTATTCGAATTCTGTAGTGGACAATGCTACCCAATTCATAATGGAGACGTACCCTGATTGTGATTGAGGATCATCTCGATCAGTTTGGAAACTAGCATTTGTGTAACCCCTTACAACTAGTTCCTCTTCATCAGATCCGTATATTAGAAACATATCCTTAGTCCTCCTAAGGTATTCCAATATACTTTCAACAACTATCCAATGGCTGTTACTTGGATTCTGCTGATATCTACTTGTCATGCTTAACGCGCATGACACGTCCAGTCTAGTGCATATCATGGCATACATGATGGATCCTATAGCAGACGTACATGGGATGTCCTTCATACGACCTTGCTCATCCTTTGAGCTTGGACATTGAGATGCACTCAATATTGTCCCTCTTTGAATAGGTACTATACCTTTCTTAGAGCTTACCATCTTAAACCTTTTTAAGATTTTATCAATGTATGCATTTTGGTTTAACCCTATCAACCGCCTCGATCTATCACTATAGATCTTTATTTCCAAAATATAGACGGCTTCATGGAGATCCCTATTGGAAAAAACAATTTCCAAGTGTAGTATGTCACAACATACAATACTAAGAACGTAATTACACTCCCACTAGCCCCCTGACACACACAATCCTCGTCAGCGTTCTTGATGAAACCCAATTTCTTGATCTTTTCATCAAAACGTTGATTCCAACTTCTGGATGCTTGTCTCAATCCATAGACTGATATCTTTAACTTGCATACTTTATCAGGATTATTTGGATCGACAAAACCTTCAGGCTGAACCATATGGACAGTCTCTTCGATATGTCCATTAAGAAAAGCGGTTTTGACATCTATTTGCCAAATCTCATTATCATAATGAGCAGTTATGGCAAACAATATCCTGATAGACTTTAGCATTGCCATTGGCGAGAAGGTTTCATCATAATCAACCCTTTGACTTAGAGTGAAACCTTTTGCTACAAGTCTTGCCTTGTAAGTATCCAAGTTTCCATGTATGTCAGTTTTCTTCTTGAAAACCCACTTGCGTCCAACCGGTTTGGAGTTAAGTGAAGAGTCAACCAATTCCCAAACTTGGTTGTCATACATGGATTGCATCTCTACGTTCATGGCTTCTAGCCACATGTCACAATCCGAATTGGACATTGCATCATGGTATGTAGTTGGCTCTTCGGAGTCAACAACGTAGCATCCATCTATGAAAAATCCACAACTTTCATGTGGAATGCTAACTTTACCAGATCTGCAAATGTTTTGTGTGTATTGATCAACCTCTTGATCATGATCAACAACCTCTTGTTGATTGCTAGTGTCAACCAAACGTGTATCGGCTTGTGGATCTTGATCCTCATCAAATTCCACTGTTCTATGCGTCATTCCTTCCATAAGGAACTTGGCTTCCAAGAACTCTGCCTTTTGAGCAATGAATACCTTTTGCTCTGTTGGATCAAAGAAGTAGTATCCTATACAGTCCTTTTGGATATCCAACAAATATACACTTAGTGAATCGACTTTCAGTTGGTTTGGGTGTTAAGCTTAACATAAGCTTCATAACCCATAATTTTAAATATGATAGCGATGAAACTATTCCATTTCATATTTCAAAAGGCGTCGAATCCACTTTCTTGGTTTGGACCATATTCAAAATATGAGCCGTGGAGAGTAGTGCAAAACCCCAAAATTATAGAGGTAGTGAGCTTATAGCCATCATAGGTCGAACTATATCCAATAGGGTTCGATCTCCTTTATGTTATGGTGTTCTGTGAGGAGTAAGTTGTGAGACAATCTTACAACTTCCTAGATGAGCCCTAAAAGTCTCACTTAGGTATTCACCTTCTCTATCTAAAACGGAGAACTTTGGTAGTTCTATCGAGTTGATTTCCTACTTCATTCTTGAAGTTTTTGAACATTTCAAATTCTTCATGTCTATGTGTCATCAAATACATATAACCATAGCGACTATAATCGTCGGTTAAGGTAATGAAGTAAGTTTCACCATACCTTGTCATTCTCTTAAAGGGACCACATACATCCAAATGTATGACTCCTAATAAGTCTTTTGCCCTCTCATTAGTACCACTAAAGGCCGTGTTGGTCATCTTACCTTGTAAACAAGATTCACACTTATCAAATGAACAATTTTCATTTGTTTTCAAAAGACCATTCTTTTAAAGTGTTTAAATCCAATTCTTGTTTATGTAACCAAGATGACAATGACAAGAATAAGAGTCACTTAAACCATTTAAAGTCTCTTGGTGCATGATTGGTATAATATGTTATTATAGGATGAATCATCATGAACCAATTCATCAACATCATTAGAAGGCATAGCCTTGAAATAATATACATCATCCATATAAATATAAATACCATCATTTACTAACTTTAAATCATAACCATATCGTTTTAATAGGGAAACTTAAATCATGTTCCTAGTCAAACTAGGAGCATATAACATGTTTTGACGAACAACTTCCAAACCTTTTGAAAGTTTGAAAACATAGTCTCCTTTCTTAAAGTGCTTATTTCTTTTGAACCCTTGCAACAAATTGCAATAGTGAGTTCCATATGTGGTATCCAATTACCCATGTGCTTTGAGGAAATAACACATAAGTCAATATGGATTATGAAAGTTATGCTTAAGGTTTGTCCAGCATCCCTTTTATTTCTCAACTCATTGAGATAGGTTGGATGAATCCCTTTCAAATGACCTATCTCACCATACTCAAAGCATGGATCGTTTTCGGTTACCTTAAGCTTCATAAGCTTAGGTTTTGGAGGTTCCGCTTTGATCTACCCTTACCCATTGCCTTTGATGTGCCCTTCTCTTTTGGCAACATTTGCCTTGGGATCGGGAATGGCCTTTCCTTATTGATCTAGAGAATAGGTAGAACCTTTCTACCCATCCCTGCCTTAGCCGTTGCGAGCATTGCGTGAAACTCACCAATGCTCTTGTCCTATCCATTCATATTGTAATTCATTATGAATGTCTCAAACTTTTAGTTAGGCCATTAGGGATCAAATCCTTTGTCAACTCCTTTGAGACAGGACAGCTAAGCCTCTCGAGGCGGCCTTAACATCGTCGGGGTCGGGTTGGTTAGGAATAGGATCGTCAAGGACATTTGCCTTTGCTCTTGCTTGAGAACAATTCTCAAGTTTCGAGACCAGTCCATAAGGTTATTATGGTAGAGACGATCCCTCACTAAAATAGTTCTCAGTGATAGGGTATGGACGGTCGGGGTGGTAGCATTATTGTTTGCGGTCATTCTACAAATTTTACAAAGTTCTTTTTCGTATTTTTGAAAAATTTCATTTTAATTATTAATACCCTTTATGTCTCATAGACAATTAATAATTAAAATCTAGAATCCAACGTTACATTCCAATAATGGTTAGGTGACCTTTATCCCATTATTCAAATTAACAAGGTAGTCAACATTTGACAATTGCAACCTTTTGCAACTTCTAGCGGTATGGGATCGACTTTAAACATTATATGCAAAGTCGGCATGTTAATCCCATCAACACCTTTTATAAAACATATTTTAGGTGATCCATTCAATATATTTTACAAATCAAGTCGTCCTACTTACACACACGTGTGAGTTTACTACATAAGTGGTTAGGTGACCTTTATCCCACAAACATGGTATTCTCACCTCAAGTTACAAGTTCCCTCAAAGTGGTTAGGTGACCTTTATCCCACTAAGAGTTTGCAAGTAACCTAAGTGTTGTGTAAAAGGATGGTGTTTAACTTGTTTTCAAAAGGGGTTTACAATTTCACAATTCTTGTTTAGAAAAGTCTATGTACCATATGATTGTATGCATTCAACCATATGGTACCCTATTGGTTCTTTTAAATAAAACCCATTTTATTTTGCAAACCTTTAACTCCTTTTATAGAACTATTCTATTTATGCTTAATGATTTGTGAACCAATTACTTGTTTATTGTTTGTTTTAGTTGACGGTTTGTTAATCACATCCAAATATTCAAAACAAACATCATCATATGCATTCAACCAAACATAAACAAAACAAGTCATATATGCATAACAAAGCATACTAAGTTGATCACACTTGTTTAGCCAAAACAAGTGTGTCAAATGGTCATTGCCTAAGGGTTAAGAATCATGACACATGGTTGACCAAAGGGACTCCCACTTGAATCCACATCTTCAAGCATCCTCTTTGTTTTATCTTTTCTTCAAGTCTTGATCTTGAGCATCCTTTACAAAATGTGTATCCTATACAAAATGTGTATCCTAATACATCTTTCTAGTAAAGAAAAACTCCTAATCTATTTATTACATGCCATATGAATAAATAAATTACAAGACTAGACTTGAAACAAAAAAAATAAATTATTACATGCCCAAATGAATGAATCATGACAACCATTAAATCAATCCACAAGGTCTAGGCTTTGTTATGCATAACCAAACAACATATCCAAATATGTAAATCATCCAACTCAAGCATGGTTTCATTTAATTAAAAATCCAACAAAAAAAAACTTTTCTTTTTATATTCACTGCTGCGACAGCAGCATAATTTAAAAAAATTTTGGATTTTTTAACTTTTAGCAAATTTAAAATCACAAGATTCAAGCCATCTCAATGCATATAAGATTAACCAACTTGAATCAAGAGAAACCAAGCTAAATCTTGAGTTCTAGGGTTTCTAATAACCCAAGAAAAAAAAACTCAAAATTTCGATCTAAAGAAGTTAGTGTCCATGCAACCGGCTCTAGATGCCATTGTAGGGATTTTAACATGTCTATCAAAGTTGTTTAACCATTTTAAACATAAAACGCAGCGGATTTTAACATTTTGTTAGAAGTTAACATAAACCATTTATGTTGATAAAACCCTTTATTGATGGATCTATTTGCATGAACAACTAACTTACAAATCAACCATAGAAAAGTGAAGAAAAACTACGATTCAAGACTTTTCTTGAGATGAGAAGGATGATGATTTTGAAGGCAAGATTCCAACTAGCAATCCTCAAGTAGATGATACCCCAAGCCTACCAACAAAACACCTTGAATGCTAGGATCCTTGACACGATTTTCAGCTACAAAACCCTTTTGCATTAAGCTGAAAAATTTTGCTCCTTTCCTTTCTTGCTCAAAACCGTGAGATTAGAGGAGAGAGTAGAGAGAGAGAGAGCTTTTGGTGTGTGTGTTCTTGGATGTGAAGAATAAAATTAGTGTTCTTGGAACCAAGACTTGCATGTCTTGGAATTAATAAGAATTGTGGTATACAAGACCAAGGGGCGGCCGAATATACCCCCTTTGGTTTTCCCACTCAATTCAAACATAACTAAAAAATTTATAATCACATCCATTGTTTTATAAAAATTAAAACCATTTTAATTTTATAAAATTAACACACATTATTATTTGCCATTGTTTAACTAATTTAAATAATGTACAAATAATCTTTTATGAACAAATTATCTATATAATGATGTTCATCTACAAAAGCTATAATTTAGAAAATCCAATTTTCTAAATTGGTGTCATTATTTATTTGTATGATCTTATCAACAAATAAATTAACTTTTGGTGTTTGTTTGGCTTGTTATTGGGTATGACCCGGCTTGGATCATATCACACTAGCCACATCAATTTAATATGTATCTTGGGCAGATCAATTCCTTCACAACCTACACTCACTGGTATGCTCCCTTCCATATTTACCACACGTCCTCAGCTTCAAACTTGATGACGCCCTACGATCATCCATCATCATCTTCTTGTTGTTTGGAATGAAACCACCACGTCCGAACCTCTTTCCATTTCAGTTCTTATCACCACCACTCGTCTTGTTCACCTCCACCACCATCTCCTCCCGCTCATCATACAACCTACCTGCCTGGTTTACAACCGATCGAAAGGTACCTGGCTGAGCAGTGATCAAGTGCCTCGAATGTTAGTGGTAATCCCTGGACGTACCTCTCGATCTTCCTCGACACCGGCGTTACATGATCCAGCACTAGCCTTGCCATTTCGTTAAATTTGGTGGTGTATTGCTGGTGGGTCATAGTTCCTGCTTCGAGTTGCAGGAACTCCCTCTCGATCTTGTCGAGTTCCCGGTGAGGACAGAATTCCTCAATCATAAATTTCTTCAACTTTCTCCATCGCATCTTCCCGATAGCTCTAGCACCCTCAGCTTGGACAATGTTGTCCCACCAACACAACGTTGAGTTGATAAAAGGAGTGAGTAGCGAACTTCACCTTCTGGTCTTTGCGACACTCACTAATCTCCAGCACCGCTTCCATCTCCCTCACCCAACGGTGTGTAGGCGCAGTATTACCGTTGCCATCGAAGGTCAGGGGCTTACACCGTTGGAATTCCCCATAACTACACCCCTTAGCCGTCACCCCCACAGAAGGATCCTCTTCAGCACTCGGCAACACTGTTCCAGACCCAGGCTGTTCCTCCTCCTCCTTTCTCTTCTTCCCTGTTGACCCTTTTTTATCCTCCTTCTCCTTTCTCTCTTCACTACTCACTGCCCAGATAACTTTAGTCACCACAGACGGTAAGACTGTCTACATGACCTGGTGCACCTCATCAGCAATCACCTCCCTAGCTGAGGTGTTCAAACTAGCATTCTCATTCTCCTCAATCCGACCATGAACTTCAGGGTTCTTGTGAGCTGTCTTGGTAGCCTTAGCACCACTCCTGGTAACACGTAGCTCAGTACCAAGTCCACCACGACCTCTACCCCTAGAAGCCTTTGAAGATTTCCGTCCAGCCATCCTCTAATGCTATAATATTTAAACACTAACACAGTAATTTAAGAAATAGCTCAGTTTATTTTAAGTATAGTAAGTCCCTAATTACAGTAGCCAGTTGTAATTAGCCACTTACTTTCAATTCACACCCAAGCCTTTCCTATCCTGACTACATCAGTATCTAAATCTACTAAGAACACATAAGTCAAATAGCACACGCACACAATACTAGTTAACTTTAAGAAAAGAAATACCTGATGGCACGTAGCTACTCGGGCTGACATCCTTCCATTCATCCCATTTTCAGTTTAAGTTTAGGTTTTTTTTGAAAATATTTACCCAATTCACTTAAACTTTTGCTCTGATACCAACTTGTAAGGCCCGATCCTGGGCACCTCACAGTTGGTCATTCATAGCACTAAATATACATAATATAATACATAAAAACATTGCAGCGGAAGTCATTAACAAAAACCATTCATTACTATTAATAAATACTTTTGTTAAGCAATACAATGGGGTTTGAGTTACAAAAGAATTGTTTGATTTCATTACAAAACAACAATATCATAAGTGGTGAATGGATGTCAGTCTTGCCCCGCCGAGTAGCTTCACCCTCGTGCCATCCTCAGCAATGATTACCTGCCAACTAAAATATATAAAAGTCAGCGTTACTGAGTGAGTTCTAGTTTTAAAAGCGTTGAAATACCTTATATAATTTATATATAAAAATACTCTTTTCAATAAAATGCTTTCTTTGCTTTCGTATGTGAGCACGCATCATATATACATCAAGGTAATACTTTTTTTCTTTCATTACCGTATGCATTCGTTCATTTCATACTTTTATCATTATCTTTCACTTTCTTATGGACCAATGTGCAATACCCCGAACATTGTGCACGAAGCTGATGCTGTGCTTGTGGTCTATAAATAGACCACGAACATTGTGCACTAAGCTGACCCAGTCACCTAGGGTATGCTACAAGGGTCCCTGTCAGTCTCAATGACTGACCCTGCATGCATCCTTTGGGTTAGCTAAACCACATACAGTTGAGCTAACGACAACATGGTCGTGCACCTCCTATACATTTGCTTGCAAGACTTACATTCTTTCATTTATGTTCCGCTTTTCTTTATCATTAATCATTCACTTTTATTAATGATAATACTTTATGTATACGTTCATAAACACACCACGTAAAGTCACACAATAGTAATTATTATGGAACATAAGAACAACTTATAATTATGCATAATAATAACAATTAAAACCCTAAAGTCAAACTAGGTTCAAACCCTAATCATTCTGTTTTCTTAAAAATTCCCAGAAAAATTCTAAGTGTTAGGCGTATGAGTCCTGTTTAGGCGCATTACAACTATGTGGGCACATGAACTTAGGCATTTCAAACACTTAGGCGCATGGGCCACTTCGGGCGCACGAGCACTATTTGGGCGCAGGGGTATACTTAGGTGCCTGAGCTTAGAACTTAGGCGCATGAACCACTGTTCAGGCGCATGGGCTTAGACTTTGAAATTCTAAGGCATTTTCTAGGCGCATGGGGTACTGTTTGGGCGCATGGGGTACTGTTTTGGCGCATGAACTCTATTTGGGCGCATGACCCTACTTAGAACTTTTTCTAAGCCAATTTTAGGCGCATAACCAACCTATTTAACATATTTCTAACAAATTTTCAGTCCCAATCATCATATCATCTTATTCTAAGGTTATTACAACCTTTCTAAGCATAAACATCACATTTCAACCCTAAAATATCATCATAATAACATAAAATATACGGGTACACATGCATAATAATTATAAAACATTTTAATTCATTTTCAGCCCCAAAAGATTTTTAAAACATGAAAAAAACGGGGTCTAGAACTCACCTGATGTATCAAACAAGTAAAACCCCTCCAAACTTGCTTGTACACGAATTCAAACACCTAGAACAAGCCAAATAAACACCAAAACACGTATAACACTTTTAAATCGGTTCTAAGGTTGAAAACCCAACAAAACCGTGTCAATTATACAAAGAACTACTTATGTAGATCGAAAACCACTTCTTCTTCTTCTTCTTGAAACCGAGAGAGAACTTCTTTCTTCTTTCTTTCTTCTTTCAGTCGACAAAAGAGCAGAATGTGGGCATGGAACGGGCGGCCATGCCCCTTTAAAAGTGAAATTTGTACTTTTGTGTCATTTTACACAATACCCCCTTCCACTTTGTCACCTTTTTATTTCCTTCCAGATACTTTTATTTTCCTTTTATTTTGACTAGAAATTTCAAGCGTTACATAATCTTTTGAAATTCCTCAAAATAAAGCTCAATGTTTGAGAGAACTAGGGCTTTTTCCTTTCAATTTTCGAGCTTGAGTGAAATGGGGAAGAAAAAAGGCTAAAAAGGGGGCCTGATGCGTGTTATGGTCATGACACAATCAGTCATGGCCATAATATGCAGGAAAGGAGGACCTGATGTTTTTTATGGTCATGATGGAATCAGTCATGATCATAACAACCTTTAAACTTTCAAAATCTTTATGATTTTCTTGTTTTTTCTTTTGAGATAATCAAGCAACCATTCAAAACTACAAGATCCAAATTAATCACAATTAAGTATCAATACATATGAATTTTTAACAAAAAACGCTTAAAATGGGGAAAGATATGCATTATTAACATTTATATTTATTCACATCTCAGGTGTCACAATCAACTGGTAACCTTTCACCTGAATTTGTTCAGTGCTTTCCTTACAACTACGGGAGTCAGCAACTACATTAGCTTTTATCTCGGGTGATAATAAAATTCACAGTCATAGTTTTTGATCAACTCTAACCACAATCATAACTCCACTAGGAGCAGCGTGATTTGTGGATAGTACTATTTGGGGAATCTTTAGCACAAATTGGGCCCTTAACTACTAATTACTTTATTCCTTAATTGCTTCTCCTTTCAGTCCATGATAGTTACGGGTTGCTCCACATGGTTCAACCTTTTATCAATGTCCGTGAGAGGAATAATAGCATCGTCTTCTGCCAGGCACTTCCGTATGTGAGATATGAAATGTAGAGCGAATCCCATTTAACTCATCAGGAAGTTCTAATGTATATGCCACCTCACCAACTCTGGCAGTGATTCTGAATGACCCGATGTACCTAGGACTTAATTTCCCTATTTTCAAAAACGGATGATCTCTTTCCACAGAGATACCTTCAACATCACCTTATAACCAACTTGAAATTCAATTGCCCTCCGCCTCTTATCAGCATATGACTTTTGCCTATCTTTAACTGCTTTCATAAAAGCTCTAATCTTTTCCAACTTTTCCATCGTGGCCTTGATGATCTTAATACTCCCTAACTCTTTCTACCCGATATCACCCCAACATATAGGGGTTATGCACCTTCTACCATATATGTTCTCGAATGGTGGCATACCGATACGTGCCTGATAATAGTTGTTGTATCAGAACTCTACTAACGGTAGGTGCTCATCCCAACTTCTACCAAAATCAATAATGCATGCTAGAAGCATTTCCTCCAATATCTATATGGTTCTTTCCGATTAACCATCCATATAAGGGTGGTAAGTTTTGCTAATATGCAGTCTCGTTCCCATAGCTTCATAAAATCTTAACCAAAACATGGATGTAAACTGGGTATCTCTATTGGAAACAATAAACACCGGCATACCATGTCATGCAACGATCTCTTTGATAAACAACTCTGACAACCTTTCGGATGAAAACGCCTCTCGAATAGGTAAAAAGTGAGCACTCTTCGTTAGTCGATCTACAATGACCCATAATCCTCTAGCTGTACGAGGCAAATTTATGATAGTCCATCATAATGTGCTCCCACTTCCATATAGGAATATCCAAAGTTTGTATCTTCCCGTATGGTTTCTGATTTTTAGCTTTTACTTGTAAGCAAGTCAGACACTTGCTCACATAGTCCACCACATCATGCTTTAACCCTGGCCACAAATAATCTTTCTTCAAATCATGATACATCTTATTAGCATCGGGATGGATAGAGTACCATATTTTATGTGCCTCATCCAAACTCTTTCCTCTCAAATCTCTATAGTGTGGAATCCACATCCGTCTAAATTTGGTTTTAACACTAATAGTGTTTTCCCTAAACTCTAGGACCCGCCCCTTAATTCTTTCTAAGTTGATTCAATCCTCATTCAATGCTTCATCCCGGAAACCTTTGATCTGATGAATAATGTCCGGCGTCACAATCAACCATTAGCCTTCACTCGAATAGGCTCAGGTCTCCCTTTATGACTTAGGGCGTTAGGGACTACATTCGCCTTCCCCGGATGATAGTGAATCTCACAATCATAGTCTTTAATTAGCTATAGCCATCTCCTTTGTCTATTAAGGTCCTTCTACTTAAAGAAGTACTTCAAACTTTTATGATCTGTGAATATCATGCACGTAGTCCCATACAGATAATGCCTCCATATCTTTAGGGCAAAAACCGTGGCTGCCAACACCATATAATACGTAGGGTAGTTGACTTCATGGATTTTCAATTGCTTATAGGCGTAGGCTATGATCTTCCCCCTAAACCAGAGTACAAGGCATATGAATAGACGACCAAATCCTCATTTACTTCAGGAACGTGAAGACATGAGCTTGAGTTAACCTCATCTTCAGGTCCTAAAATGAATTTTATTGATCCATACTCCACTCGAACTTTACTTCCTTTCAAGTCAACTTGGTCAACAGAGAAGTTATCTTAGTAAAGTTTTGAATGAATCCTCGATAATAACCTGTCAACCCCATGACACTAAGGATCTCAGATGGTCTCCTTAGAAAATCCCATTTAATTATCGCCTTGACCTTGACAGGGTCCACTATAATTCCTTCTGGATTGTTGCCATGACCCAGAAATCATACCTCGCACAACCAGATAGCGCATTCTGAAAACTTTGCATACAATTTCTCCTTCCTCAAGGTCTCCAACACCTCTTTGATAAAATAGGCGTGATCCTCTTTGCTCCTTGAATAGATTAAGATATCGTCGATGAACACAATCACCTACTTATCAAGCATAGGTTGGCACACTCGATCCATTAGGTCCATAAATGTCGGTGGCTGCATTAGTCAATCCAAATGACATTACGAACAAGTCATAATGTCCGTAATGCCTGCGGAAAACTATCTTAGGAGTATCTTGCTCTCTCATCCTTAGTTAATGGTAACCGGATATGAGATATATCTTAGAGAACCAACTTGCACCTTGGAGTTGATTGAACAGATCATCGATTCCGGGCAGTGGGTATCGGTTCTTGATTATTAACTTATTGAGCTCATGATAATCAATATACATCCTCATACTGCCATCTTTTCTTCTTGATTAATAAAACTGGAGCACCCCATGCAGAGATGCTTGGTCAGATAAATTCCGTATTGAGATTTAAGACCGGATAAATCCCCTATTTGGGGAATCTTTAGCACACAATGGGCCCTTACGACAGAGAAACCCCCTATTGAGATTTAGTTATTGTTATATCATATATTAGTGCAACTTAACTTTGCATAAAAGGACACAATTATACCCAACACTCTAGTGGTAAGTGGATAGTACTCAGGTGGGAAAGTTCTGTTCAGGCTTGATTGTGATACATTCTCTAGTGCGCCATTGCTATTGTCATTGTCTATATTATTATTGAATGTTATATTTTAATCATGAAAGGTCAAGTGTCATAAATTATGAGCTCACTGATATTGATGTATTTTAGATATGTATACCAAGAGAAGATAATTGACAGATGACTTATGGATAGGTGCAGCCTTAGACATTTGGAGACTTAGCCACTGCATTATCCACATTATCATGTCATAAACAATATAAATGAAATATGTCACTTGGGTTTGTAGATAATTATTGCTAAGGATAATTATTAATGTTATAGTGCCATATAGATAACTATTTGGGGGATTGTAACTGATTTAAGTTTAATATTATTATGTTTAGCTACATTGTATTGCTATTAGTCAGTCACGATCATTCCCAGTCAATGGGATGTGACATAAACGCATGAATACTTGATTTGGTTTTACATAAACGAACATGGTTTCACCTAACATGTCATAAACGCATGAATACCTTGGTGATTAATAATCAACCATTTAAGGCATCGAGGATTCAACGAATTCTATGCTAGATTAATGGACCAATAGGAGATCGAGGACTAGATCTTGGCTGCAAGAAGCATGGCTGAGACCTTGATCTTGTTCGCGGGACATAACATGTAGCAGCACGACGACAATGTGATGTGCGGTGCGGTTGTGGTCGTCGACTGTTAAAAAGGCGGTAAATGATGATCGGTTTTGGGAAATCCGACCGAAAACCAAAGAGGACTTTTCTTTTCTTTTTTAGGGGCATTTACACTCTTTCTTAAACTCATTATCTAAAAAGATAATTACATATTTTCCCTTTCTAAAACATATATTAAATATTTATCTATTTTTCTTAAAATCATTGACTAAATGATGATTGAATCTACATTTTCCTTAATGTTGGACCAAAAGAACCAATGAGCCAAGATCAGAAAAACCTCTAAGTCCCACAAGACATCACAACAACTGCTGAAAGCTTCATCAGCAGTTTGACAAAGACTGGAGACTTTAACAGCTGAAGATCAAAGAACTGAAGATCAACAGCTGAAGACTTCAAGTACTGAAGACTCATCTACTGAAGCATCAAGTACTGAAGACTTAAGTACTGAAGCCTCAAGTGCTGAAGACAAAGTACTGAAGATCAACAGCTGAAGAACTGAAGTACTGAAGATCAACAACTGATGTACAAAGTCTGAAGACAAAGACTGAAGACATCAGCTGATGACAACTACTGAAGTCATCAGCTGATGAAACATCTGAAGTTCAAAAGTCTGAAGACCAAGTGCTGAAGCTTCAGAGTTTGTCACAACAGCTGAAGAATTAGTCTTCAGTTGTTGTGATGGTTTATCTTTTAGTTGTTTAGTTCAGTAGTTGTAATTTTTCTTTCAGTAGTTTGTAAACGACTGAAGAGTTTGTTCTTCAGTCGTTGTAGCTTTCAGTAGTTTCTTTTCTTATCAGTCGTTTGTAATAAGTAGTAACACTTAGCAATTTGTAAGAAGATGTCAGCTGTTTGACATCTTCGGTAGTTTAGGAGTTTTCAGTAGTTTGTTAGAATAACGGTTTGATGTCACTATCAAGTGACATCAGCTGACGTCATTCTTCCTATAAAAGGAAGATGAACTAATTGTAATCTTTGCCGAAGTGTGTGATTCAATAGAAAACACCTTTTCGCAGAATTGTTCTCTCTCTCTATAACTTTACTGTTACATGCAAAATCATTGGTGTTCTTGCTTCTTTGTTTAATTCTTGTGCTAAATCCGCTGCGAATACAACCTAATTGATCATACTAGAGGCTGAGATCCTTACACTTAAGTTATTTTTACATATTTCTCTTCCTAATAACATCAGTCACATATTTTCTCAAGTTCGAATCTTCTATACAAATAAAAATAATAAAATTACAACTCTAAATATAAAAGTTTAAAACTTCATTTTAAAACAACAATTACCGATAGTCAATGTTATATATCCAAACAAAAAATACAATTGTCAAAGTTTCAAACAATTATAATAACAAAAACATCAATACATAAAAATCATTTAGTAAAAACAAGATAAAATAGCCATTTGATTGGTTAATTTTAATAAAATGAACAAATATGTAATATATATATATATGTGTGTGTGTGTGTGTGTGGAAGGGAAAATATGTAATTGATTTAATATTTTGGAAAAATATGTAATTTATGGTCTTAATAATGAGAAATATGTAAAATTCTCTCTCTCCCTCTCACACACACACACACTCTCTCTCTCTCCCCCTCCCTCTCTCTACTTGTGGCTCTTAATGGGAATCAAAAGTAGGTTTTATATATTTAGTGATTAGTCAACACCAGGATATCTTGTTTAGTTTTGTAAGGCCCCGTTCCCAGTACGCCTACAATTGGTTGATCATCGCGTAAAACATTTTAAAAACATACATTACTTTTGTAGCTGAACTTAAAAACTTTCATTAATAATTAAAACATGTCATTTTATTACATTACAACATTCGTTTACATATCAAAACACTATAACTTGTCAAAATATGGTTGTCAGCCTCAAAACGCTCCCAGTAGCTTATGCATCCATGCCTGAAACTCCTTAGCATCAACAAAATACCTACCAACTATCATGCATACAAAAAGTTAGCGACGCTGAGTGAGTTCTAGTTTTATAAATAAAATACTTTACTTTCGTTAAAACATAACCTTTACATTCGTTCGCAATCACATATCATACGTACACATTGATAATAATGATTATTATCTTCATCATCGTTCATCATCAATCAATACATTACTTACTATCATATGAATCCTGTCTCATACAATACCCCCGACTCGCGCTCAAAAGCTGATACTGTGCCGGGGCCTGTAAACAAACCCCCGACTCGTGTCCGAAGACTGACATAGTACCGGGGTACGCGACAAGGATCTCATCATCCGTTACTTCCATACTTTATCATTCGATATCTTCCACTTTCATTACATAATACTTTACATACATACATATATATAACATACCACGTAAAGTCACATCATAAACATAGCATGGAACAACATCATCATAGCAGCACACAAAGCAAACGCAACATAAAATAGCATAAACCGCCCTGAGACATCATTTCTTAGCACTTAAATTCTACTTCCTAAAATTCCAGAAAAAGAAACCTAAGTCCCCAAAGAAGTGCGGATGAGGAAGAACAAATATGGACGAAAGTCTTCAGAAAATATTCTTCAGAAAATACTCTAAGTGTCCAACGGAATGCTGATGACGTTGTAGCAAATATGGATGACACTGTAGCAAATGCGGATGGAACTGTAGCAAATGCGGATGAACAATGCGGATGAAAGTCTTCTATTAAACATTCTAAGTGTCCAAAGAAATGCTGGTAGAACAAATGCGGACACTGTAGCAAATACGGATGACACTGTAGCAAATGCAGAAGAACAAAATAATATGGATGAACCAAAAGAAACGTGGATGAACAAAAGACTTAGCTGCTGAATGTTCAGCAAATGCAAATGAGCAGATAAACCTACAACGAAACTTATGCTATTTCCAGCTCCCAATCAACACCCTAACACATCCTTGGCATAGATCTATCATACTACACACTTAGAACAAACTAAACATCATACACATCCTAGGAAAACATCTAAAAACATACATCAACAGTACTCAGTCGAACATTATAGTTTGCTTTAGAAACCTTCTGCCCAGTATGCATAACAGCCCCAAACACTTAGAAAATCAGTAAAAGAGGGGACTAGAACTCACCTTGAACAGCTTTCAAGTAGAACACCTCAAACCCGAGAACCCACTTGAAGTTCCAACACCAAAAACCCATGAAAACAAGCACTAAACACTAGAATATCGGTCTAGAAGCTCGAACCCAGCTAGAAAACAAGGAAGAAACACTTGAAAACTTTACCTTTCTTGAAGCAACTTCCACTTTCTCTCTCTAAAACCGATTGAGAGATTCTCTCTCGAGGACCGAAGGTTGAATGGTGTGGGGAAGAAAGTATGGCAGCCTTTTTTAATTTAAACCCCCACTATGTGCAAGTTTGGCACCCTTTGCTTTTGAACTAACTTCCTGTTTGCACCCTTACTTTTCTTTTTCTCTTCTTTTTAATAAATTTCGGGTTTTACGATTTTGGCCGTGAGGATTTAAATTAAAATGGGTGAAGGGTTTATCCTTAATGATCCCTTTTAATTAATCCCTAGATGAGGATTAATCCTTATTGCCAGCCCCGAACATGAAAAGATTAATTTTTAACCCGTGATTAGAACCGAGAACCGAAACAATAATGTTTAACGATTAAATATTTTAATTAAATAATTTACAGCTTTTATAAATTGTTAAAACCCGATAAAATGGGTAAACATCACTTTTTTTTGAACGGCAAATGTACGACACTAATTTGGAGTATAAGTGTTATCTTTAATCGGGCCCACCTATCCGTTTCCCAGCCGGGACCGCACCCCCAATCCCCTCAGGAGGAATCCCATTGCTGAAAAAGCCTTCTGACTAAACTCTGAGCATTTTTTTACCCTAAATATAACTCTTACGTTTAATTTTCATCGCCGTAAATATAACTCATACATGCTATATATCAATTAATTTTATCGAACACGTAAAAATCCAACAAATTCAATTTTGAGGACTACTTATTTTGTGATTCCCTTCAAACACATCATCTTAATTACTTTTTTCTGGTTTATATACTTGTGTGCTAGGGTTTTCCCTCTACCTGCGCAACTTTAAAGCTCAACAGTCGTTAATTTCAATTCAATTGTGGGCTTTGAATGCAAGGTACTAAAAGACCTATCTCTCGATATGTTCTCTACACCCTTTTTTGTACTTCATAATAATCAGTTTGTACCATTTTCCCCCATGTTTTTCTTTCCAAATCATTTAATAAGATGTTTGGCACTTCACGTAATCAGGAATCAGATATTCCTCCTACGATTTTTGAACTTTGATTTGCTGTGTCCAGGAACATTGTTCTAATTTGTTCCAGTTGGTCCCATGACAAATTTTATGGTATTCTTTCATATATATATATACATATATATATATATACATATATATACATATACATATATATACATATACATATACATATACATATACATATACATATATATATATATATATATATATATATATATATATATATATATATATATATATATATGGGAATGATCCTAAGAAAACCACAAAGTTATATGAAAACTAGAGAAAACAAATTAAATCAATCACATAACTTGAATTTTTTTTTATCATTACCCTTTATATTTGTGTATGTGTATATATAAATAAGGGAATGGGTCAAATAAAAACCGTAGCATGGTTTTACATATACGTCACATATAGGTTACGTATACGTAATCATTTTTCATTTGAAATAGTATTACGTATATGTAAGACTCTTCATTCTCGTATTTACGTTCAACATATATGTATCAAATACTTAAATACCATTTTAACAATTAAAACAACATAAAATTTATGAATTATATTATTAGTTTCTGTGGTTTTCTTTGGTTTTCACATAAATATTGGTTTTCTCAGGAACCATCCCCTATATATATATATATATATACATACATACATACATACATACACACATACATACATACATACACACACATACATATATATATATATACACATATATACATATATATGTATGCATGTATATATATATGTATATATATACACATATATGTATAGGGGATGGTTCCTAAGAAAACCAATATTTATGTGAAAACCAAAGAAAACCACGGAAACCAATAATATAATTCATAAATTTTATGTTATTTTAATTGTTAAAAGGGTATTTAAGTATTTGTTACATATATGTTGAACATAAATACGAGAATGAAGATTCTTACATGTACGTAACACTATTTCAAATAAAAAAGGTTACGTATACGTAACCTATATGTGACGTATATGTAAAACCATGCTACGGTTTTTCATTTGACTCATACCCTTATTTATATATGTGCACACACAAATATAAAGAGTAATGATAAAAAAAATTTAAGTTATGTGATCAATTTAATTGGGTTTCTCTAGTTTTCACATAACTTTGTGGTTTTCTTAGGATCCCTCCCCTATATGTATATATATATATGCATATGTATATACATGTATACATATATATATGTATATATGTATGTGTATATATGTCTTTATATACGTGTATATATATGTATATATATATCTATGTATATGTATATATATATATATATATATCTATCTATACATATACATATATATATATATATATTATATATGTATATATATATGTATATATTATATATATGTATATATACATATATACACGTATATATACATATATACACGTACATATATCTATATATATACATATATATGTATCCATATATACGTATATATGTATATATATATACGTATATATGTATATATATACGTATATGTGTATATATATATACATATATATGTATATCCGAAGAAGTTGGATAGAGCATTTGCGGCTTCCCGTTTTTAACATGGCTGTAGATGTAAACAAAATGAATATCAAAGATGATGCGTTTGTAATTTAGGTATCTATAACCGGTTGCTTTACCATGGAGGTATCGGAGGTTGAATCATTATTTTCTATTGCATCTAGCTTATGGAGTTTTAATATTTAAATCATACTCGATCAGAATATAAGTTTAACGAAAGAAAAATGAGAACTCCTACAAGACGTGCGATGTCAGACTCATAGACATTGAGGTGTGCAAGTCCTATGAAATAATATGATCTCATCGCAACATAAGTATTCATTAACTAACTATAAATGAGTATCGCGTTGTAAATTATCACTGCCGCCGCATCGCGCGGGTGCCCCACTAGTATTAAAGTAATATATAAACCTAGGTATGGTATAAACACCATGAAGTTAGTGTTAGTGGTAATTATATAATTTTGTTTGTTTTTTTTAATAAACTGTAGTTCTCTTAAACAAATAAACATGAAAGTAGTTTGTTGTTTCTATAAAAAAACATCTTTATCTAAAACTATGCCTAAAAACATGTCTAATGATTAGATGATAAACTAAGACCATGTGTAATGGTTGTTTAATTAAAATGATACATCGGTGCCATGTAGACAAAAATTATTTTTATTAAAATCTCTTTAAATCAATTGTAGTGGTTAACTAATGTTTGGAGACTTATTGATGCAATACTGTATTCAAATTTATGTTTGTAGCATGTTACGGGCTTAACACCTCATAGGTTTTGAACCTTATTTAATTATCATGTAGTGATTTTTAGAGCCCTATTTATATCCATATCATCACTATTAACGCTCTCTCACGTGTAGCCTTACAGGTCACATGATGTATTAAAATTATGTAACGGATGTGTTTCTAATTAAGTAATAAACAAATAATTTGGTGGTCAATCAAGCCCAAACATACGTGCACCATATCCACAGTTCCAAAAGCCCAAAGTAAAGCCCGTTATCAGTCTTTTAGGACCCTAGGGTTTTTGCTATTTGAACTTCTTCATTCTTCACTAATCTCCATACCCCCTCCCCGCCATCGGACCTCATCGACGATCAACAATGGTATTGCTTCGAACATCTATTCTTTCTGTTTATTAATAGATGTTGTTTATTGAATTTATGTAATTTTATTGACGAGAAATCGTTAGGTTGTTTCGTGTTTATCTGTTCGCATCGCCGTGTAGTTACTTTGAGTTGATTCATGTTCGTTTTTGTGAATTATACTGATTTTGATTTAGCTGAAGTTTAATCGAAATTGTTTTTGAAGTATGAGTTATTTAGGGTTTTTGGGGTGTGATTTGATATTATATGTGTTTCATGTGTTTATGTGATTGATTAATTTGGGAAGAAGCGATCCGGCAGATCTGTAGTTGAATCAAAGTGGTTTTCAACAGAAGTAAGGTTTTTAAACATGAATTTTTATACTTTTCAATGTGAGTGAATTATTTGCAGTCTAAAAAGTTATATTTTTTTTTAATTTGGTATCATTTTTGGTTATAATGACGAAGTGGCGGTTGTTATAAAACTTGTATGCGTATAAAACTTTAGTTTTTTTTCTTTCAATTCACTTAATTATTATTGTTATTGTGATAAATTTTTTGAATGAACTTTTAATTTTTTTTAGCATTAATTACTTATGATTTAGAGATTGTAAGTGTTTAAGAGCACCTGATATGAAACCATTAATTATTGTTGTTTTGATATATATATATACATATATACACACATACATATATATATATATTTTATATATATATATAAATATATAATTATATATATATATATATTTATATATATATATACATACATACATACACACATACACACATACACACATACACACATACACACATACACACATACACACATACACACATACACACATGCACATGCACACATGCACATGCACACATGCACACGCGCACACGCGCGCACGTGCGGTGTAGCCGCGCACGTGCGGCGTCGCCGCGCACATAAATATATATATATATACATATATATATATATACATATATATATATATATACATATATATATATACATATATATATATATATACATATATATATATATATATATATATATATATATATATATATATATATAGGGAAGCATTCTATTGAGAACTATAATTATGTAAAGAACTACTAAAAACCACATAAGCAATAGACATAACACCTCGATAAAATTGGTAATACTAAAAGATGATGGTTTGATTCTATTTTTTAATCGTTTATTTCATTTTAACACTTCTCTAATCAATTTTTTAGAAAAACTTTAAAATGTTCATATATGCAATACAATGTGTGTGCATTGATGCACATTATCAAAAAACTATAGATATCGTGATTTTTAAAAAAATATCTTAAAAGTAGTAAAATTATAAACATTTTGATATATTTATTTAATAAATAATATAAGAGTTAAAGTGGTTCTTTCTGGTTCTTTACAGATTTATGGTTCTCAATTGAATGTCATTCTATATATATATATATATATATATATTATATATATACATAATATATATATTAAATATAAAACAAACAAACAAAGATACCCAATATATCCCACTCAAAAAGCAGGGTCTGGGAGAGGTAGGTGGTGGCTAGTCGTTCCTCTATCTAGAGAGATAGAGAGACCGCTTTCAAAGAGACCCTCGACTCGAGGACGATAGCAAACAAATTATATAGCATACAAAAGATAAGAATATATATATATATTATATGTATATATATTTATATTTATATATATTTGTTGGTAGTAGGGAATGTCCTAGTGGTCATTTTTGATTTTTTGTTATCAGTGTCCAAGTATTTGATAGATAACTCAGAAATCTTAATAAGATAATTTGGAAAAATCAAGAACTAATGTTTATATATCTGTTATGAAAAACTATGTACTTGAAATTCCCCAAAGATTGTGTTTCGGGTAGCGAACGATCATAACGATTTGTTGGGAGGACATAATATTTATTAAACAGTGTGATTAGTGTAATCGGTTACTGACACTAGTGTAATCAGTTACGAACACTGTTTGCTTCTGGGAGCATAAACTTAGCTTTTCTCAGCGGTCAACATGAGTTATGGCTGCTCGGTAGTATAACCCCCTTTGGATCTCTCAATTAGTTTACTAGTTTTATGGTGCAAGTTAACCATGTGTATTAGAAGCTAGCTCCAAAGACTAGCTTTGACAATCACAAGAACCTCGCTAGTGTGCTACCCCTTGAATCCACATGGGGGTGCACCTTTTGATCCTTTGTTGTTCGTAATCAAATTAATTTTGAACGGTTTAAGAACCAAAACTTGAAAGGTCCCATACTAAATTTCCTTAAAACAATGTAGGATCTCTAAAATGTTTAATCATCTATTACATTCATAAATTAGAAACCAAGTGTCTATTATAATCTTTGGTAAAAGGATGTCTGTCTTTTGGGAATTGGTAGCTTCCATATCACGCCAAGAGTCTCATCGTTTTATCTAGTAGTATCTGGATCAATCATGCGTGCATACTAAAAGTCAACTTCACTGTGTGAGCTTTAGTTTTAGATTTCAATCAACCGTCGAGTGTTTTAATTTCTGTAAAAACATGGTAACATCATAACATCACTTGGAATAAGTCAAACAACATAAAACATCATAGAGTATGGGCCTATATCATCATACATTCATTTTAGTTAAACATTGGTCTAGGTCCCGCTTTTTCTTGCTCATGACAGACTAAACACGAAATCACAGTATCCGTGATGAGACTTCCTTCTGTTTTGCCTACATTTATATTACCTCTTGTAGTGTGGTACTAAGTTACCTCCTATAACACCTTACATTAGGACTCTTATAGCCCATAACTACCTTGTTGCCTCCCATGATCTTGTATTGAGTTACCTCCTTCTGCATAATGTACAAGACTTCTTAAACGACAAGCTAGACCAATGCAAGACTTACAAACCACATTATGCCATTTTGGCTGGAAACATTACTTTTGCTTAATAGTTGAAAACATATCCATTCGTTTGAAGAAAATGACCTTACTTTATCGTGCCTTATCATCATATCTTAATCATATATGCATCATAGCTACACAATGTGCACATAAGCATCATGAGGGAAACTCATAAATACATAAACATAAACATTCATCATAGCTTGCTTAAAACTCAAGTTCTTAGTAAAATCATGTTTAAGCATGCATGCCATAGTTGTCAAAGGCGCGTAACACACTCGCAAAGGGTGCGCCTTGGGCCTAGGCGCAAGGCGCAAAAAAAGCGCACACCCGAGAAAAGGAAGGCGCCATAAGGAAAATAATTAAAAATATAGACAATGGGTATATAAAACTAATATTATTCCCTAAACGTATTTATGAAACTAATATAACTAGCAATTATAATGATCCAACCAGTATCAAAATTTTAAAAATCTTTAAAGTAATCAGATTTATAAAAAAGGTATTATATCGAGAGGCTAGAAATATCTAACAATGCCTAACTAAAAGAAAAAAAAAATAAGTATAGAAAATCAAAGGTGTCAGGTTTTTTAGACCAATATTGTACATATTCATTTTTCTTTATTCATCTTCTTTGTCTCTTCTTTTTCTTCTTTCACTCTTCTTCGACATTAAACTACATAGGCCGGTTCCAAGATGTTTTAGGCAGTTGATTTTTGATGTTAAGGTCGGACTTGGCCATAATTTACATGTTCTAGCCGGAATTTGGCTGGAATTTGACCGAATTTGCGCCTGGTTTGCCATGAGGCGCTTTTCTTGCGCTGCACCTCGTCTGAGTGCCCAGTGCGCCTTTCACAACATAGATGCATGCCATACAAAAAGTGGTGAGATTGGGATAATGGAACTCGCTAGAGTAATATGACTATTAAGTTCAGTAAGCGGGATGATTGTGACTTTTGCAAAACGCTTGAATCACTTAACAACTTATACATAAGTTTACAAGAGAAATTGGTTAACTTTCATGTAACATAGGGAAATATGAAAGTTTCAACTTACGTGTGGACTTTGGTTCGAAAGTTCAAGACTTTCTCGCGAACCACTTTTGTTTGGAACTGTCGTGCGAATGTACCTCTTTCGTGTAAACTTTACATTTGTGCGCATCATAACATTTTTGTGTGAAATTACTACTTTCGTGTGAAAGTTTGCCTTCCTTGTGGAAAACCTTGCAACAGTCACCCTTCCTTCATTCGAACAAAACTCATCAAGGTCTTAGCTTTTTATGTTGAAATGCATTAGAATCTCCGAATACATCATCCGATACTAACTCATCACCTACCATGCCTACCTTAACGTAGCATTTTTACCTTTTCTGATGATGAGTTGGAACCGAAACCAATAATGAAGATGATGATGACCGGTTCTCTTTGGCTATTTTCTTTTGCTAAGAGTCAAGCTTTGGTTCCTTTTGAGTGATAAATCACTCTAGAGTCAATAAAACTTGATGTCTTCCTTGCTCTTGCTTTGTAAAAACCGAATAAGGAAGATGAGAGGGGAGTTGCTAATGATCAAGGGGATTGCTAGGAGGGCATTGCTAGGTCAATCGTTAATTCCCTTTTAATCCCTTTGATTGTCCGTATATACATTTTGTGTCTTGTAACTTTTAAACATACACAGAACTAGAAAACATAATACAAAAGGACATGCACTTCACATCTCCTAACTCGTGCAAATTTGGATTTTCTTTAAAGCCCGTAATCTAAATGAATTGATAACAATAAAATCATCAACTTTAGTTGTCCAAGTTTTTTCTAATTGTTAGCTTGTGGTACTTTTTTAGTTTATGGAGTGTTAGGTGGTGAAGACTTTGGTAGGGTCGAGCCGGCTCAGGTCTGTTTTGGAGTTGATAGATGGGTGACAGAGACAACAAGGCATCCGACACTAGCTGTTGTGATTGTTTCATTGTTATCAAAGGCACGAGGCGCACTCTAGGCCCAATTATTTCGTTGCCTGAATCAACATTTGCTTCATAAAATTCTTCTACCTTTGTCCTATTGTTCCAATGACACTTTCAATCTATTTATTACATGAATATATGGTTGATGATATATTTTTGTTCAAGCTTGTGATTGATAAAATAATGTTTGGAACTCAAGATATACTTAAATCTATTTTACCAAGTTGATGTAGGTATACAAACAAAATTCGTATCATTTTGTGCATTTAGAAGTTATAAGTTTCTCATGAAGATGTCAAAGCAACTCTGTTTACGGGAATAGAAGCAACCGACCAATATTGCTGCAAAAAATGAGCAAACTGCTACAATTACCTATTTGTAGCTACCCAAATGAAACCAGTTCTTACCTGGAAAGGAAACTTCCTATCATTTGAAAATAATATAACAATTGGTTTAAATAGGATGAGAGGTTGGAGGTGATTCAAGCATGGTACATGGATGATAGTAATGAAGACCAAAGGCTTCCACATCACAAGGACCCAAAGGAATTTATATCCCTTGACAAACTTGCAGGTAAATAAAAATTCATTTTGTTCTAAGGTCATGAAGTGTAGAACTATAAATAAGTCAGTTGGTGAATTGCACAGACCTTGGGGTGCTTAGTTGGCGGTTGGATGCTGATAACTATGAAACAGATGAGGAATTGAAGAAAATTCGTGAATCACGTGGATACTCATACATGGTTTGTGTGATATCTTGTTTCTTAACTCCTGTTAAATATGTTTTTCCCTTTGTTTTGATAAACAGCGGATAATATTAAATGTTCAGGACTTCTGTGAGGTTTGCCCAGAAAAGATGCCAAATTATGAAGAAAAGATCAAAAACTTTTTTGAAGAGCATCTTCATACTGATGAGGAGATTCGCTACATTGTAGCTGGAAGTGGTAACAATTTATATTAATGTGTTATAGGTTTCCATCATTTGGGGAGATACATGTTGCGGGTGGGGGGATTATGATTTTAAAATGAACGTGTGATATTAATAAGTGCGTCTAGATTTATTCATACTATCGAAATGGATTTATAAAGTAATATATATTTAGTGAATTCTAAAAAAATGTTGTAGTTTTATCTTTTTTTTCCCTTTCTTAACATGTCATGTATTTTACTAGCTGTTGTATTTTGTACTAAATAACAAAACAAAAGGTAACATTAAATAGGTACATATCAAACAACATGCTTGAACGAGCCGTTTCATTCTTTCTTTCATGCCAACTGACTATGGAATGGAATGAATCGTTTCATGCGCTTTGCTCATTCTATTCCTATGTCAGCTTTATTCAATTCCTATTTCATCCTATTTAATCAAACATACCCAAAGTTAGATAACTGTTCGAAGTATAAGTTGCTATAGAATTAGTGTTTAAATGTTCTTATGTTTGAAGTTAAAATGACCACATACTTAAATAAATGACATTTGTAAAATTTTAATTATTAAATGAAGTTTGTAAAATTTAAGTATTTAAAACATCATGACAGATAAAATGACCTAAAAGGATATATTTGTAATAACACCAGTGATGCTGTATGAAATAAAATAGTTGATTTCCTTTTCCCTTTAGATAATTCATGTTGTAGCGGCTGATGTGAAACTTACTATCCAAGACTTATGATATTTTACCCCAAATAATTAAATAACAGAAGTTGAATTTGTTTATGCAATTTTTTAGACTTAGTTAATAATATTTGAGATTACCTGGACTTGTTTTGAAGGGTACTTTGATGTGAGAGATCGCAATGAAGCTTGGATACGTGTTTGGCTGAAGAAAGGGGGCATGATTGTACTTCCGGCGGGCATTTATCACCGCTTCACTCTTGATACAAACAACTACATCAAGGTACTACTATAATCTCATTGGTGCGTAATAACTTTCGCCTTTGGGCTTGCAAATTATTTATTGCAACACATGCAGTACTACATTGGATAAATATATAGGAAGAAGTGCAAAAGAGTATGGAAGAAACAAACTTACCTTATAAAACCCATGCATAGCAAGTTGAGCAAACCTTTCCTCTATCACAATATAATAAAGGGGTTGCTCCTAGTAGGGCCCTGACCTAAAAAAATATTTGAAAAGCTAAATAAGTATAAACTATAGACAACACATAATATCACATCAAAAGTAATTCACACCTAGGTAAAAATAGACAATAGACAACAAACAAACGGGTAGGAAGAAGCCAAGGCGCGAAAGAGATGAGCTAAATTGAATGAGAAATACTCTCCTAAAAAACCATAACCTTAATCCTACATCTCCAAAAAGTCCTATCATCGATCATAACCTTAGAGAGGTGCAAAGGTAGCAAATCCTTTGTAATCTACTAATCTCATGTTAGTTTTAACCTGCCTCTGCTCTTTTTTCCTTCCATTATTAGTGCTTCCACGATCTTAACTGCGCCATTGTCTTTGTTCTCTACACATGACCAAATCCGCGTAATCACCCTTCTCTTATCTTATCAAATGCACGTCACCATCAAATTCCCCCTAAGAATTTCATTTTTGACTCGGTCCTACCTCGTTTGCTCACACATTCAACTCAACATACTCAGCTGCCTCCAATTTTCATGCTTGTGTTTACTTGATGACCCCGCAATCTATTTCGTATAACATAGTTGGTGGCTGCAATTTTATAAAATTCTCTTTAATCTTGCTGAAATGTTGGTTCTAAAATGCACGCATCAGGATCACATAGTACGATGATGTGGTGATGAGATCACATTACTGCAATTGATGCGATTGCGTGATGCACATATGATGCAACTAATGAGGTTTGATACGAACGGATATATGATGCGCTCTGATGCTAACATCAACCATACATTTGACTAGTATTTGAACAAAGTAGACCATGGGATTGCAATGGGTTTAAGTATTTCAATTTTTATTAAACAAATTTAATGGTTTGAGAATTTGAACAAATTAACAAATCGGGCCATAGATTGAGCAATGGGTTCAACTGTCTGAGTATATGAATAAATTAAACCGTTGATTGAACAAATTTGTCCAAAGATGAAGAAAATGTCTTCTATTTTAGTGTTTAAAAGTTAAACAACTTAAAATACTATCTATACATAATTGTAACATTCTTTAATAAGGAGCGCTCAGATGCTCACGCATGATCTAACGTTCGGTCGTTGTGACTTACGTCGACGTGCTGTAACAAGGTTTTTCTATACTTGCTTAGTACAAAGATTACAAATACATGACAGGATATATGTATACATATACATATATGTATAAATATACATACATGTATTTCTATACATATATGTATTTCTATACACATGTATTTCTATACATATATGTATTTCTATACACATATGTATACATATATGTATTTCTATTCACATGTATATCTATACACATATGTATATCTATACACATATGTATATCTATACACATATGTATATCTATACATATGTGTATAGATATACCTATATGTATAGATATACATATTTGTACAAACATAGTAATCATTTAATACTCATCTTTCAAAGTAAATTATTGAAAAACAACAAAAATACAACAAAAATGGGTGAAAAATAGCAAAAATCGGTGAAAAACAGCAAAAGTCCGAGTTGGACCGAGTAGGCGAGTTGGGCCGAGTTGGACCGAGTGGGTCCGAGTAGGGCCGATTTGGACCGATGAACATATATATATCATATATATATATATATACATATCTATCATATTATATATATATATATATATATATGTATATATATATTATATACATATATGTATATATATTATATGTATATATATTATATACATATATATATATATTATATGTATATATATATATGTATATATATATATATGTATATATATTATATGTATATATAAATGTATATATATTATATGTATATATATATGCATATATATTATATGTATATATATATGCATACATAAAATATGTATATATACATATAATATATATATATATATATGTATAAATATTATATGTATGTATATATATGTATATATAAACAAACATACCTAGTATGTCCCACAGAGAGTAGGGTGAGGGAGGAGTAGGTAGTGGCCAGTCTTTCTTCTATCTTGGGAGACAGAGAGACCGCTTTCAAAGAGACCCTCGGCTCGACAACAATAACAATCATATTATGTATATTATATGTATACATATACATATAATATATATATATATATACATATATATTATACATAATTTGGTATATATATAATATGTTCATATTATATATATACCAAATTATGTATAATATATATGTGTATATATATATATACATATAATATATATATATGTATATATATATGTGTGTGTATATATATATACGTATATATACGTACACACCTGTATATATACGTACGTATATGTACACACATGTATATATACGTACGTATATGTACACACATGTATATATACGTACGTATATGTGCACACCTGTATATATACGTACGTATATGTACACGCCTGTAGATATACGTACGTATATGTACGTATGTACACCTATGTATGTGTATACGTATCTATACATACGTATACAATATACGTACGTATATGTACACACCTGTATATATATATATATACATATATTTATGTGTATGTACACACACACACACATATATATATATATAAATACGTGTGTGTGTGTGTACATACATATATATATGTGTGTGTACAGACATATATATATATATATGTATGTACACACACACACACATATATATATATGTGTGTGTGTGTGTGTGTGCGCGTGTACACACACAGATATATATATGTATGTACACACACACACACATATATATATATATATAGATATATGTATATATATGTACACACACACACACATATATATATATATATATATATATAAATATATACACACACACACACACACATACACACACACACACACACATATCGGATATCGGTCACCGATCGATATTTGATATATCGGTTCTCGCGGTGATATATCGGTGAGATATCGGTAATTGCATATATATATATATAAAAACACTAAAACACATATAATATTAATAATAAGATACTAAGATAGTCAAATACATAGTCAAAATACTTAAAAACTAAAAGTCAATAGTTAGTAATTAAACATAATGACATAATCTAATCAAAAGACTCAAAATCTTCCTCCGAGGCCACATCACCCAAACAATTCAATTGTTCATCAAGATTTTCCACTTCAACTACTACTTCGTCATCGTCATCATCTCTGTAGCGCTCTCTTTTGCTCCTTGTACTTGGCCCAACTTCTTCGTTTCCTCCCATTGCCTCCCGCACAACCGACTAACGAAGACCACCTTCTCTACCATCAATAAAATCTTGAAGCTCATCTTCTGTTGGGACAACCCAATCATCGTTCTCCTCTACGTCTCTTAAGAAAATAGGATCCAAAGCCTTGCAATGAACAGGTGGCAAAATTGATTCTCTGGCTATCCACGCACTCGCTGATGTCAATCACAACCTCCATCTTCTCCAACCACCTTGTAAGGACTATCGCTCCGCCTTTACCATCAAACTCCTTTGTTTTATAGGCTCCAGACTCTTTGTGCAAAAGACAATTTCTTTTCTTTGAATGTAACTGAACACAGAGAATAATAAAAGTACTTAACACAATATGATAGTAAATAATTTAAATGTAGTAAATTATATTTGGTAGAAAATTTACATTGTCAAAAGTACTCCAATTGTGTTCACAAGGTGAAGCACTACAAGTTTGACTAAGGACCCTGATAGCAAATGCTTGGGGCAAAGGTGTGTCGATCCCATAAGTACGCCACCATATATCTATATTTTATAAATATCCCGAGTGATTTAATAAAAAAATAAGCTATAAAAACATGTGATATGTTTTGAATTATGAGTAAAAACTTACATGGTGCAACTTTCGTCATACCCCTTACGGCAGCTGAAGATCCAAATTGCCCAACTAAATCAATGTATAGATTCAAGTCCTGCCTTACTTTATCATTTTCCTCTTCATTAGGCACCAGACGATCAATAGCAACATAAAGTGGTGCCAAAATGTTCCTATCCTTCTTTTTCTCACTCGAATTTTACCCATGTAAAATGGCAGGGTTCAGGAAATATCCGGCTTGCATATTAAAATTTCAATAGCTTAGTAAAATGATTATCAAACAATTTTAAGTTTATTACAAACTAGTTCAACAATCAATACCTGCATGTAATGGGTGATGAAGTTGGTCGGACCATCTTGCTTGAATCATACTCCAAAGTTTAGTGACAAGTCTTTGATCAGTTACATTTTTATTGATTTGCTCCTTTGCTCTACTCATTGCATCATAGACGTAACCCATGCTTGGCTTCTCTTCCGTATCAACCAATCTCACCACATCCACCAAAGGAGCTAGCAGTTGACAAGCTAGGAATATGATGTCCCAAAATTCTGTTTTTCCAACTATTCGCTCAATTCTTTTACCTGCTTCCTTTTTGCATAGTCACTTTTCCTCCATTCTTCAGAAACAAACAACACTTGAATATGATGTCGATTTTCGTGGACACTCAATGGTATAAAATTGGGTTGCAAACCTAGTTACACAAGACCTGTATAGCTCCTTGTTTTTCGTTAATTTCCTCATCATATTAAGAATTCTTCCGTGGTTGTAAATGTAAACCACAATTGCTCTTGCATCAGCAAGAGTACTCTTTATCTTTTGTATTTTCTCACCAATATCTTGAATCATGAGGTTCACACAATGTGCTGCACAAGGAGTCCAAAACATTTTAGGGTATTTTTCTTCTAAAATCTTTCCAGCTGCTTTAAAGTTTGACCCATTATCGGTAATGAACTACAAGAAATAAAGAATTTAATTAATAAATGAACACAAAGTAAACTTAATAAATTATAGTAAATCTACCTGCACAATATTCGCATCTCCAACATCTTCTATCACCTCATCAATCATCTCCACGATTAAATTAGCATTCTTCACATGCTCCGATGCATCAATTGATTTCAAAAATACCGTTCCAAAAGGACAATTGACTAAGAAGTTTATCAAACACCTTCCTTTCCCGTCTGTCCAAAAATCAGACATAATGCTACACCCATATTCTTTCCAATGTGGTCTAAATGAATCCACAAACTTTCTCGTGTCTTCTAAACGTTTTTTCAACAATGTCACACGAATATTATGATAAGATGGAGCAGGCATACCTAACATAAAGTAACCAATAATCAATTATTAATTTTTCAATAACTTTTAATCTCATAATAAGATAGTAATACCTCTTCCATATTCTCCAATTGCATTGATCATATCTTGGAAACCTTCGTCACGTACGGCATTGAAGGGTAAACCAACCGAATAAGCCCAAGTTGAAAATTTATCCCAAGCTTCCATCTTTAACTTCTCTTTGATTGGATTATTTCTATCCAATGTGATTTGCTTTGTTTTCCCATGATCGGTCTTAAAAAAGTTATCAAGAGAACCTCTCACGTTGCTAGAACCCATCAATTTCTTTTTATTTGAAGCATTTTTCTTTATACCAACTTCTTGTGCATCGTCTTGACCTTCCTCATCCTCATCTTCCTCATCAAGATCAACCAAGTTTGATCTAAGTATCTCCCTATTTCTTTTCTTTTCTAGTTGTACCTTTTCCCTTTCTTTAATTGATGCCATGACTTTCTTTGATATATCGACAGTAACTTTTCCACAAGCACTGACTTGTCCTCCGGTATGAGTGAGATGTTGCTTTAGTCGTGTAATCCCCCCACTCATCTTATGACCACAAAGTTTGCACCAAACAATATGTTTTTTCAACGGATCTCTACACTCTCCCCATTCCCACGCCATATCTCTATTATAACTTTTTGGGGTGGTGTTGGCATCAGACGATATCGTATTAGTGTTTGACTTTGAAGGGTTTACGGACCCATGTGAAGATGGATTTTGAGCATCCATACCTTCAACGAAAATAAGATAGCTTCAATAATGAATTGGTGCTAACTGCTAAACATAAACTGACCAAACAACTCACTGATCCAACAAAATCAAAAACAAATTACCCTTCTGTGCTTCAACAATCAAGTGATCAACTCACTGCTTCTGTGCTTCAACAATCAACATAATCAACATACAAAAACATACACCTCAATCAACATACAAAAACATAATCAACATATGAACATAATCAAAATAATCAACATAATCAACATAATCAAAAACATACAAATTAGTGAACATACAACTCACTGCTTCAACAATCAAGTAATCAACATAATCAAAAACTGACCAATCGAACTCACCAATCGAACTCACTGCTTCAACAATCAACTGATCAACATAATCAAAAACAACATAGTGAACATACCTTCAAATTACCCTTTTAAATCCAAAATTGACCAATCGAACTCACCAATCGAACTCGGTAGTCGGTTGCTTGGCTGCTTGGTTCACCAATCGGTAGTCGCTGACCAAAATTGACCAATGCAACTCACCAATCGACTGAGGCTCTGATGTTCGAGTGTTCGACTGAGGCTCTGATGTTCGAACTCACCAATCGACCAATGCAACTCACCAATCGACCGATGTAACTCACCAATCGATTCGACTGAGGCTCTGTTGTTCGAACTCACCAATCGACTTCGACCGATGCTTGGTTGTAAGACTTCGACCGCTGCAGCGCCTTCGTTGTTCGACTTCGATCGCAAACAAAAGCTCTGATGTTCGATTGCACCCTAAATGGGGTTATTTGGGTTAGTGGGTCCATGGTTTTAAAAATCGTTCGATTGCGTACGCCTCGAGGCGCGCCTCGAGGCGAAGCGGACCAAAACCGCATCTGAGGCGGCGCTTCACATGTATACAGTGATACGTACGCCTCATGTGGTGAGGCGAAACGTAAAACGGTGAGGCGGTGAGGCGGGAATGAGGCGTTTTTTCCTTTTTCGTGTTTCTTTCTCCGCAGAACCGTTCACTTCCTGCCATTTCTGCAACTTCCGGCCAAAACCGTCTGCTTTCTTTTTTCGTTTTTCTCTCCGTTGAACCCTCTGTAAGTGTTTGAGTTTGAATATTAAGAAAAGGTGTGGTGTCTTTAATGGAGAAGAGATAAAAGTTAGGGGGGGGGGCAGGTGAATGATGGTCTGTAAAGTGGTATGGGACTTAATATGCAGACCGTAAGTGTTTGACTTTAGAAAGTGATGATGGGACTTAATATGCAGACTTCAAAAGGGAAAAAAAATCACATTTATTTTTTAATATGTTTATTGTATTAGGTTATTAAATTTTGGTTGGACTTTACATATTTGAGATATGGGAACTGAATATTTAGATCAAATTGATTATAAATTTGTTTAGATGATGAAATTACTTAGGAAAGTGCTTTGTGTGATGTTTTAGTATTTTATTTTTATAAAATATATAATTTTTATATTTATTTTCTAATTCCGCCTCGGGTTTACGCCTCGGTTCGCCTCGAGGCTTACGCCTCGTGAGGCGAAGGGAAAACGCCTCGAGGCTCGATTCCGTTCTTTTAAACTTTGAGTGGGTCAGTTGTTTAGTGGATTTTGTTGGACAAAAATGAGCCCAGACCAAAACCGAGCCCAATGATAATATCGGCGATATGACCGATATTTGAAAGCCACGATATCACCGATATATCGGTCATATCGGCCGATATTATCGGTGCCGATATAGTAACCAATTTGGATTTATACCAGGACGCTCTACAACAGAAGCCATACACGTCATGAGACGGATAATGGAGAAATATAGAGAAAAGAAAAGGGACCTCCATATGGTATTCATCGACCTAGAAAAGGCCTATGACAGTGTACCGAGACAACTAATTTGGGAAAGTCTACGACATAGAGGGGTACCAGAGAGGTATATCAAATTAATTAAGGATATGTATGACGGGGCAAAAACATGTGTGCGAGCACCGGTAGGAGACACAGACTCATTCTCAGTGGAAGTGGGACTCCATCAAGGATCGGCATTGAGCCCATTTCTCTTCGCACTAGTGTTGGATGAGATGACTAAGTCAATACAACAGTCAGTCCCGTGGTGCATGCTCTTCGCGGATGATATTGTCTTAATATCAGAATCTAAAATGATGCTTAACGACAAGCTAGAGCAGTGGAGAGCAGCGCTAGAGAGCAGTGGAGAGCAGCGCTAGAGAGCAGAGGATTAACGATAAGTCGCTCTAAGACGGAATACATGCATTGTAACTTTGGTGGCGACGACGAAGAGGACACCCAAATCAGTATTCAGGGT
The DNA here is from genome assembly GCA_024085815.1 of Flaveria linearis. Taxonomy (NCBI): domain Eukaryota; kingdom Viridiplantae; phylum Streptophyta; class Magnoliopsida; order Asterales; family Asteraceae; genus Flaveria; species Flaveria linearis. The sequence goes on along the minus strand of CM044003.1, from coordinate 45,687,286 downwards.
ATGGCGGTCCCACAAACGTCTAGGTTCAAATACCTGGGCTCGTACTTGCAAGAAGACGGAGAAATACACAGCGATGTAGCGCACCGTGTTCAAGCGGGATGGTGCAAGTGGAGAGCAGCATCAGGGATCCTATGTGATAAGAGGTTTCCAGCAAAACTAAAGGGAAAGCTATACCGAGTGGCAGTATGTCCAGCTATGTTATACGGAACAGACTGCTGGGCCATAAAGAAATCGCACGAGAAACAAATAGAGGTAGCGGAAATGCGAATGCTGAGGTGGATGTGTGGTCACACAAGACTGGATCGGATAAGAAACGAAGTGTTTCGACAGAAGATACAAGTGGCTCGTATCGCAGATAAAATACGAGAGGGAAGATTAAGATGGTTTGGGCATGTCAAGAGGAGACCAATGGCGGCACCAGTTAGAGCAGTAGAGAACATCATCTTAGAGGGTAGGAGAAGTAGAGGAAGACCTAGATTGACTTGGGATGAGGTAATTAGGCGAGATATGATACACTTGCACCTCTCTGAGCACATGATCGAGGATAGGAGTGAGTGGAGGCGTAGAATTAAAATTAAGGACTTTTAGTTCGACCAATAGGCAGGAAGGGTATTTGAAGTCTGGTTGCGGGGCCTGATGTCTAAGTAGTCCATATCTGCCCTTTAACGGTGATTATTCCTGCTCCTATGATATATGTATGCTATGTGTCGTATGATTTATTGTATACTGTATGCTATGTGTCGTATGATTTACTTGAAGGATGTATTGCATTCGGTATGGCTTTTTGTGCATTATGTGTTGTAGGATTTATTGTATGCTGTATGCTATGTGTGGTAGGATTTCTTGTATACGGTATGCTATGTGTCTTGTTTTCAGTATGGCCTTTGCTATCGAGCCGGGGGTCTCTTTGGAAGCGGTCTCTCTACCTAACAAGATAGAGGAAAGACTCGCCTACACCTACCCTCCCCAGACCCTGCTCTTGAGTGAGATATACTGGGTTTGTTTGTTTGTTTGTTTATATCTATATATATGTACGTATATAGATAGGTATATATATACATACATACATATATATATATATATGTATGTATGTATGGTATATATATACGTACATACATATATATATATATATATATGTATGTACGTATATATACGTATGCAGATAGGTATATATATACATACATATATACATATATATATGTACGTATGCAGATAGGTATATATATACATACATATATACATATATATATGTACGTATGCAGATAGGTATATATATACATACATTATTCATATATATATGTACGTATGCAGATAGGTATATATATACATGTACATATATACATATATATATGTACGTATGCAGATAGGTATATATATACACGTACATATATACATATATATATGTACGTATGCAGATAGGTATATATATACGTACATATATACATATATATATGTACGTATGCAGATAGGTATATATATACGTACATATATACATATATATATGTACGTATGCAGATAGGTATATATATACGTACATATATACATATATATGTACGTATGCCAGTGTCGTAAAAATCGCCGCCTAGCACCGATTAATCCCCGATTAATCGCTAATCGGTCATCCACCGATTCGATTTTAGCTAATCGCCTAGTTAATCAGTCAAAGGTCAAAATCAGTCAAAATCGGCCAAAAATCAAAGAAAATTGGTCAAAACTAGTCAAATTTTATCACATTTGGTCAAAATCAGCTAAAATTTAGAGAAAATCAGTCAAAATATAATACAAATCAGTCGGATATAAAAAAATATGTATAATTTTGAAAAATATTGTATATATATTTATAAATTTGTAAATTAACATATAAAATCCCAATCCGATTAATTCCGATTAATCCCTATTAATCCCGATTAATCCCTAGTCCCTACCCCACCGCCCGACTAGCGACTAGCGATTTTTACAACCATGACGTATGCAGATAGGTATATATATACGTACATATATACATATATATATGTACGTATGCAGATAGGTATATATATACGTACATATATACATATATATATGTACGTATGCAGATAGGTATATATATATACGTACATATATACATATATATATGTACGTATGCAGATAGGTATATATATACGTACATATATACATATATATATGTACGTATGCAGATAGGTATATATATATACGTACATATATATATGTACGTATGCAGATAGGTATATATATAATTATATATAATTATAGGTATATATATAATTATATATACGTACATATATACATATATATGTACGTATGCAGATAGGTATATATATATATACATACATATATACATATATACATATATATATGTACGTATGCAGATAGGTATATATATATACATACATATATACATATATATATGTACGTATGCAGATAGGTATATATATATATACATACATATATACATATATATATGTACGTATGCAGATAGGTATATATATATACATACATATATACATATATATATGTACGTATGCAGATAGGTATATATATACATACATATCTACATATATATATGTACGTATGCAGATAGGTATATATATACATACATATCTACATATATATGTACGTATGCAGATAGGTATATATATACATACATATATACATATATATATGTACGTATGCAGATAGGTATATATATACATACATATATAGTTATATATATGTACGTATGCAGATAGGTATATATATACATACATATATACATATATATATGTACGTATGCAGATAGGTATATATATACATACATATATACATATATATATGTACGTATGCAGATAGGTATATATATACATACATATGTACATATATATATGTACGTATGTAGATAGGTATATATATACAAATACATATATACATATATACATATATATATGTACGTATGTAGATAGGTATATATATACATATACATATCTATATATATACCTATCTATATATATATATATATAGGTATATATATCTATATATATATATATATATATATATAGGTATATATATACATATATATGTACATATATATATATATATGTATGTACGTTTATAGATAGGTAGGGTTAGGATCATTACAGAACCACTTTTTATTTTCAGAACTACATAACCATTGATTTACATAAATGTATATTAAGTCTGGTAATACTTAACCTATTTTACATATGTGTATATCAGACATGAATAATAAACTATCAAAAAACAACTAAATATCATCAGGTTTAACTTACATCTATGTAAATCAATGGTTTATAATTTACATTTATGTAAATCAATGGTTCTTTTGGTTCTGAAAATAAAAAATGGTTCTGTAATGATCCTGATCCTAGATAGGTATATATGTATATATGTATGTACGTATATAGATAGGTATATATATACATATGTATGTACGTATACGTATATAGATAGGTATATATATACATATGTATGTACGTATATAGATAGGTATATATATGCATATGTATGTACGTATATAGATAGGTATATATATATATATGTATGTACGTATATAGATAGGTATATATATATATATGTATGTACGTATATAGATAGGTATATATATATACATATCTATATATATGTATATGTCTATATATATAGGTATATATATACATATGTATATACATATATATATATATACCTATATATATAGGTATAGGTATATATATACATATGCATATATATATGTATATATCTATACATATAGGTATAGGTATATATATACATATGCATATATATATCTATATTGGAATATATACATATATATGTATATATATACCTATATATATAGGTATAGGTATATATATACATATGCATATATATATGTATATATCTATATATATAGGTATAGGTATATATATACATATGCATATATATATGTATATATCTATATATATAGGTATAGGTATATATATACATGTGTATATATATATCTATATTGGAATATATACATATATATGTATATATATATACCTATATAGATATATATAGAGGGAGGTTCCCCTACAAATTAATGTTTGCCTAAGTATGCTAAGAAGTAATCTTAGCCTTCTAATTATCTAATTAAGGGCTAAGATCAAAGTGTAGAAAAAATAACTAATCAAGGGTAATTTGGGTATTTTATTACATTACCCACAATTGTTGACTTTTTAAAATTTCCCCCTATTTTTTTAAATGCTAATAACTTTTTCATACGACATTATTTTTTTAAAAAAATTACACCATAAAATCAAGCATTTTTTTCTCTTTAATTTGAGTATAGTATTACTATAGTTTTTAAAAAAAAAAAATCAAATTATGTGACGTTGTGCTACATTTTTAACGTTTTTGTGCTGTATTTCATAAAACAGCACAAGGCTGTGCTGTATTTCATAAAACAGCAAAAGGCTGTGCTGTATTTCATAAAACAGCACAAGGCTGTGCTGTATTTCATAAAACAGCACAAGGCTGTGCTGTATTTCATAAAACAGCAAAAGGCTGTGCTGTATTTCATAAAACAGCACAAGGCTGTGCTGTATTTCATAAAACAGCACAAGGCTGTGCTGTATTTCATAAAACAGCACAAGGCTGTGCTGTATTTCATAAAACAGCACAAGGCTGTGCTGTATTTCATAAAACAGCACAAGGCTGTGATGTATTTCATAAAACAGCACAAGGCTGTGCTGTATTTCATAAAACAGCACAAGGCTGTGCTGTATTTCATAAAACAGCACAAGGCTGTGCTCTGTTTTAAAAAACAGCACAAGGCTGTGCTGTGTTTCATAAAACAGCACAAAACGCACGAATCACAATACATCACAAATCAAGAATACAGCACAATACAGCACAAATCAAGAATACAGCACAATACAGCACAAATCAAGAATACAGCACAATACAGCACATCACAAGAATACAGCACAATACAGCACAAATCAAGAATACAGCACAATACAGCACAAATCAAGAATACAGCACAAAAAGTAACACCGTATTGATTTGGATTCAAAGATCAATCAATCAATCATCAATTGGCAAAGAACAAGCAAAATGAAGAACTTCATTATGATTAAATCACAGTTACTTCTCTCAACTTGGTCACAGAATCACCTATAATAACTTATTTGTGCCCTAATAATGAAATTTTGGAGAACCCCAGATCTGATACAACAGATTCAATTCAGCTGGGCATTTCATCGAACAAATGATAGGCAGAAACGATAAAGCAGATCAACTATCAAGACATCAAGTTTAACAGAAAAATGCACCTTTGATGTACTTGATTAGATAACCCAGATTCAAAAACAAGAAAAACTAATGGCAAATTGCTACTGAAACACATAACAGAGATGATCGAAAGTGCTTACTTTGACAGAATCGTAACCAGCAAGGTGAAGCAGAGCATACTGGAGCATGCACCCATGTCCGGCGGAGAGAACAAAGCGATCCCTATTGAACCAATAAGGGTTCTTGGGGTTATACCTCATGACCTCATCGTACAATAAGCGATCCCTCAGAATCGTAATCACATTCAAGAAAGATCTGATTCAGTACCAGATTGATCAAATGACAAGAATAAAGAATGATAAGAAGAGGGTTTACGTTATCTCCGGAGGGTTTTCTGTGAAGGGGGGCTCGTGATTGTGATTTGGTGGCTGAAGAACATTCAGATCCTGCATCCATGGTGTTAGTGGTGCCATTGTGATCTGTGAGTGAATTGGAGGCTCAAATGTGATTTCAAGTTTGTGCTGCATTTTGATAAAGCTTCAGGGATTAATGAGTGTTTTAGGACCATAATACCCCTTTAACCCTAATTTGAAGAGTGCCACATGTAATCCTCTTATTCCTTCTTAGGCAACTTAGGCAACTAATTATTCTTAGTTGAACCTCTACCTATATATATATATGTATATATCTATATATATAGGTATAGGTATATATATACATGTGTATATATATATCTATATTGGAATATATACATATATATGTATATATATATACCTATATAGATATATATATACATAAATATATATATACCTATACCTATACATATAGATATATATATGTATATGTATATGCATATGTATATATATACCTATACCTATACATATAGATATATATATGTATATGTATATACATATGTATATATATACCTATATATATAGATATATACATATATATAGATATGTATATATATATACCTATTTATGTATATAGATAGGTATATATATACATATGTATATATAGGTATGTATATAAATATATATACATACCTATATATACATATGTATATGTAGGTATGTATATATATATATATATATGTCTATATATATACCTATATATATAGATACATATATATATATACATATGTATCTATATACCTATACCTATATATATAGATATACTAGTAAGGAACCCGCGCGATGCGGCGGCGGCATCGACGATATTTTACAATGCGATATTCGTTTTCTGAATACTTGCGTGGCTTCTATTGTATAGTCTATTATCGTTTTTTGAATACTTGAGCATCATAAAACTCAATTGAATAATAGCACACGAATAAGAAAATGTTTTTCATAAACATAGTACGTTAAAATTAAATATCTGAGCACACGAATAAGAGAATACAAGTCATAAACATAGTACGTTAAAATTGTTTATTGTAGACTGGACTTGTTAAAAGGTTATGATTTAATGGTATAACATATACATATATAGAATGGAACTGAGAAACAGTTCCATTTTGGTTATTGGTTCATAAATATATGCAAAAGTTTATTTTTTGTTGATTCTTGAATATTTTAAACCAAGATGCATTATCATTGTTGATTTACGTTGTTAGCTTTTGTGTATTATCCTTTCATTCATACGAATAATCAAGTGTTACTCATTTGTGTATGCTCATAAGCCTCATATGCCAAAAACTTTACAAAAATTGTGAAGATTTATATTAAATCACTTCAAACTGTAAGTATACAACAATCATACATATTCTAGAGTTGTAAGATGTTCTTATCATAGCTATGGCTTCACATAAATACAATACTTTTGGTTAGTGAAAGTTGGTCACCTTCTATGCAAAATTGTTGAAGGAATCCATGTTAGTAGTAGTCAATAAAGTATCATCCTTTAATCTATCTTCTTGAAACTTTGAGGCTTACTGCTCGCAAATGCTAACCATATGACCGTACCAGTGAGGTAGAAGAAAATTGATGGCGCAAAGAGTGACATCTACATGATATTGATGAACGCTTGTTAAACTTGTTTTTAACTAAAAAAGTTGAAATTAGGCAAGGTTTGATAAAACTTACACTCCATGAATGTGTTAAATCGAGAAGATGTCCGGTGAGAGGTTGCTTTCTCATGATTAAAATCTTTACAAATGCTATTCAAATCCAGCTGAGATAAAGATTTAAAAATAAATTAACATCAATTTAGAAAAAAATCAACAATTATTTATAAATATTAATTATATACAAATAAATTTTAATCGCAAACAATTAATACAATCATCTTATACAGCTTGTAAACTTGCAGAAAATATATTACCCATCTTCAGAAAGATAAGCTAATAATTAACAAAAGATGGATGCTAATATATTACCCATCTTCCACAAAGGAGATAATGGCTTGTAAAGTTGCAGAAAATCCTGCTAATATATTACCCATCTCCTCCCATCATCGCCGACTGCCCGTCCACGCACCACAACCCCTCTACATAAATGTATAGGTGGATGTTCTTCAAAAGTAGGAAAGATTTCAACTAAAATTAACAGAAATGAATAAATAAGGCATTACACTAACCAAACAAAAACCGTAACTGATAACAATTAGACTGCTACTCTGCTATTAAAAGATGCATATGATTATGCAATCTGTTGTTGCTATGCAAACAGCTAACCAATAAACTAATCTAAAGTTTTTAAGCAAACAACAGCTAAACCAAAAACCCAATCTGTTTGATATAGTTATAAAGCTCTTTACATATGCACTTAGATGCACAACAATAAAACTTGATAAGCAAACAGCAGCTAACCAATAAACTAATCTAAAGAATCTAACACTCTGCCATTGACAATTTGACATATTCAAAAGAACAAAGCTAAAACATGGGTTCGGATAATATATACCTTCTTGATTCTTGAAGCTGCTAACCAGAACCTTGAATCCTGAGTGAGCCAGATTCATCTGATCAACTCATTTCCCAATCACACCTTATACAGCTAACAACACTGCTAACTCCTCATATTCATCATCCAGTTAGTCATCTTCCCACTGTTACACAAGTACAAATTAAGAAAATAATAAGAGTCGAATAAACATATATACGCACACATATAAAAACAAACAAAATAGGTCAGTATTTTATGTATGAAAACAACCTCAGCCCTGGTGTATTACCACCATATTCTCCATGGAAGAAGCTATAGAATCTTTTGGAGACTTGCATTCAGTTCCTCCAAGGCATGAATGCCACTGGTATCAATATCAGTTACAGCTGAAGCAAGCAAAAAAAAAGTTAATTATGAAACTTTTCAAATTAGCTGGGAGCACACCAATTACCACCGGGATATCCTAGGCATATGTATCTTTTCTACATATTGCACCAATTAAACACATGAGGTGATTAAGATATTAGTTAGAACACAATAGCTATAAGGAGTTGAAAATTGAGCAGTCGGGGCAGATTGGGTAACAGGTTCAGGTAATAAACAGTAAATACTTGGTTCCAAAATGCAAACCAAACACTCCCCTAACATATTCCAGAAATGATGAAGCCATGACCTCAATAAGAAATTGTCAACATGAGTACAAACACTTACCGTCATAGGGTTAGGGTCCAATATGCGAGTTATCAATTTTATGGCACTAAAGGAGATCCATGGAGGACAAGTGAACTCTGCAGCCGAAATCTACAGACAAAAACACCCAAAGCAACTCAAAATGAGATTGTGACAAGAAGAAATTAAATGTACACCAGAATTTAATATAATGCTCACTTTTTATATAGTTTAATAAGATTAGAATCATCAAATGGCAAGTAACCTGCAAGCAGTACAAAGAGAATGACTCCACATGACCATAAATCTGCAGTCGCTCCATCATATCCTCTATCATTCAAGACCAAAAAAAGATTAAATATCATCATTACATGAACAAGCAGTAGGGGAAGATGATAACGCCATTTAGAGGTGGCAATTTTGACCCATTTACAAACAAGTCAGTTTGGGTTATGTTTCATATCTAACAAGCCAAACAGGCCAAATCAATTATCTGCTAATAATTTGGAAAAAAAATGTTTTGGCCCTACTAAAAAACCCATTTTGACCTCTTGTATGCATAATGAAGATGGGGATAGAGTTAACACTTGTCTGCACCTCAGGAGCAATGTAATTTGGAGTTCCACACGTCGTATAAAGCAAGCCATCATCCTGTAAAATAGACCTTCAAAATACAATATAATATTGAACAAAAAGAACAATTAAAAGTTAAAATCTTATACTTACCCTAACTTGTTGCGAAAGGGCAGAGTCCAAAATCTGAAACTTTGAGGTTTCCATAAGCATCCAAAAGCAAATTTTCTGGCTGCAGTGAAAAGAAAAATGTGAGAAAGTAGTGAAACTATTTCACTACTATTATATAAAGATGGATAAAAACATTCAATAATAACTATCAGCCAAAGGGGAATCTTGAAAATAAAGTAATGTAGACTACCTTTAGATCTCTATGATAGATACCCCTGCTATGGCAATAATCAACAGCATTGATAAGCTGTTGAAAATATTTTCTGGCTTCATCTTCATGCATTCGTCCATGGTTAACCTTCATAATCAAACTGTAACATTAATGTACATTCTTCCCACCCTCTAATGTATTGCGCATGACAAATATAAAGATCAGCAATTTACAATTTTATCAAAAAGCTCTCCCCCTGTGACAAACTCGAGTACGATGAATATCTTGGTTTTGCTCCCCATAACCTAAAGAAACAAAACACTGTTAAAGAAGAAACCTAACTTAATATTTTTTTAATTTGATCAAGAAAAATATTAGAAGACCTCGTATAATTGGACCACATCTGTTTTATCAACTTCATAGTTGCAATTTCCATTTTTATCTGCATCATCATCATCAAGATAATACATAAGAAAGAAAGTAAATGACGCAAATCTGAGTAAGGTGAAGGGAAAAAGTGTAAATATTAGAGATTTTAAGAGTTGAATTAACCTGTTCAGCCATTTTATGTTTAAGAACCTTTTCATTATCAAGGATCTTGAGAGCCACAGGTTCTCCAGTTTTAGAATTCCTAGCAAACTTCACTTTTGCAAAAGTTCCCACCTCATATTTACCCACTCGACGCTTGATTTTGGGGGGATTCATTCTATATCATCTGATAACAAAACATTTTTCTCATATCATGAGTTCATATGATGCTCATACATACAATTAACAACTAACTGAATCATCAAAACAATTCTATCCCAAGAAGCTGCTCTACTTTGCAGATAAGTACAATTCACAAAATACAGAAACTCCTACTCTTAATTTGAGCTAAAATTCAATGAATTTGCGTAGATCCAGCCAGTCTTACAGCTCATATATGCAACAAAGAAGATTAAACTCAAAACAACTTAACAATGAAACACCCAGAAATCAAATCAACAAATTCCTAGCATAAACAAAGAGAAATGAGAGAATTGAGAGGGATTATACCGGAGATTCAGTGAAATTGAGATGAAGGAGTAGAGCAGAAGAAGCTTTAGGTGATGATAAACAACGATAACAACAACAGAAGAAGGTGGGAGAGTATTAATTGAAGGGGAAATTGGAAAGGGATAATGGATGATGACTGGTTGTTAGTTATTATAAAGAAAAAGGGGTGAAGATATGATGAAGCATGAGGAGTCACCATGGTCTTCACAAATGGATGACACCCGCCACATGGGTCCCCTGATTATCTGATACAACCCTGATTATCAAAACACCTTGGTGGAGGTCGCCTTGGTGGGGACTGCGGGGCCGTGGCGGTGGCTCTACAGCGGAGGGTCGGGCTAGAAACCGAGTAAGGTCGGACTGCGGGGCCGTGGCGGTGGCTCTACAGCAGTTGAAGGGGAGGATGGTGTCACGGAGGACGGTGAGGCCAATGCTCAAACAAATGCCACTGCCCTAACTCCAGCAGCATCTTCCCAAGCTCTATCTACACACACGCACCACAAGAAAACTGAAATCAGCCCCTTTAAAGATCATTAACTTCCAATAATCACTGATAAACGTAAACATTGATGAAGATACCTGATCGGAGGATGTGAGCGACGGAGAACGATGGTGCTTGTTTGTTTGAATTTTGAAATTGAATCTGAAAGTGCTTCTTTGGGGGTGGTCGAAGGCTTTTAAGCTTTTTGTAAGCACGCGGTTGCAGAGTGTACATCAAAAGCAAAGTAACTTGTACGTTGTGCATGTATACATGTACATATCTTAATTTTAAGAGATTGTGTAAAATTACCTTTTTGCCCTAAAGAGTTGCTTATTAATATAGTAGTAGATACATATATATATACATATGTATATATATACCTATACGTATATATATAGATATATATATATATATGTATATACATATGTATATATATACCTATATATATAGATATATACATATATATACATATGTGTATATATACCTATCTATATACGTACATACACATATATATATATGTATATATATATACCTATCTATATACGTACATATATATATAGATATATATATACCTATCTATATACGTACATATATATATATATATATATATATATATATATAGGTACGTATATATATAGGTATATATATAGGTGTGTGTATATATATATATATATATATATATATATATATATATATATATATATATATATATGGTATGTATATATATATACATATATATATACATATATATATACTTATACATATATATATACATATATATATACTTATACATATATATATATATATATATACATATATATATATATATCTATATGTATATATATATATATATATATATATATGTACATATATATATATATGTTTATACCTATCTATATACATACATATATATATATATGTATATATATACCTATGTATGTATATAGATAGGTATATATATACATAATGTATATATACATACGTGTATATATATATACATACCTATATATACATATAGGTATAGGTATATATATACATATGTATATATATATCTATATAGGTATATATATACATATGTATATACTCATATGTATATATATATACATATGTATATACAGATGTATATACATGTATATATACATATGTAACATATGTATACATACATATGTATATATACATGTATATACTTCTGTATATACATATGTATATATACATATGTATGTATACATATGTATGTATACGTATGTATACAAGTATATACATATGTATGTATAGATACATATATATATAGATATGTATACATACATATGTATATATACATATACATATATATGTACATATGTATATATGTATATATGTACATATGTATATATATATATATGTATATACATATATATAGATATGTATAGATACATATATATATAGATATGTATATGTACATATGTATATATACATATACGTATATATGTATCTATTCATATGTATCTATACATGTCTATATATATGTATATATACATATGTATATATACTTGTATATATATAGGTATATATATATGTATATGTATATATACATATGTATGTATACATATAGGTATATACGCGTGCGCGCGTGTGCACGGGCGCGCGTACCGTGCACGTGCGCACGTACCGTCTGCCTACGTGCGTACCATACACGTGCGTACGTCTACCTACGTGCGTACCGTACACGTTTGTACGTCTACCTACGTGCGTACTGTACACGTGCGTACGTCTACCTACGTACGTACCGTACACGTTCGTACGTCTACCTACGTACGTACCGTACACGTTCGTACGTCTACCTACGTACGTACCGTACACGTTCGTACGTCTACCTACGTACGTACCGTACACGTGCGTACGTCTACCTACGTACGTACCGTACACGTGCGTATGTCTACCTACATACGAACCGTACACGTGCGTACGTATGCGTATGTGTATGTATACATACGTGTGTGTGCGTATGTGTATGTATACATACGTATGTGTGCGTATGTGTATTTATACATACGTATGTGTGCGTATGTGTATGTATACATACGTATGTGTGCGTATGTGTATGTATACATACGTATGTGTGCGTATGTGTATGTATACATACGTATGTGTGCGTATGTGTATGTATACATACGTATGTGTGCGTATGTGTATGTATACATACGTATGTGTGCGTATGTGTATGTATACATACGTATGTGTGCGTATGTGTATGTATACATACGTATGTGTGCGTATGTGTATGTATACATACGTATGTGTACGTAGGTATGTATATGTATATATATCTCTATATATAGAGAGAGGAAGACCTAAGTTGACCTGGGATAAGATGATTAGCCAGAATATGGTAGGGTTGCACCTCTCCGAGCACATGGTCGAGGATAGGACTGAGTGGAGGCGTAGAATTAAAGTCAGGGACTACTAGTGGGCCTTCATGTGATAGTCCGCACGTGATGTGTAGGGTAACGTTGTTTGCCCAATTCAGGTGAAGTCGTAGTGATAACTGTCGTATTAGTAGTGTTAATATCATAGTAAAATTTATCTGCCTTATTCCTTGCCTAATATCTTAGTAAAACTTATCTGCATCGAACTTGTTTCAATGATGGTGTGTTTGCTTTTGTGACGTTTGCTTAATTGCTTATGTTACGTATGCTTAATTGCTTATGTGAGGTATGCATTATTATTCTGATTGTTATGAGTATGCTACTGCTTATGTGATTTGTGTGAAGTATGCAATATAATTTGCTTATTTGCTTATTTGGTCTATGGACATGCATATGCATATACAAGACTCTATTGTGATGTATGCTTATGCGTTATATGCAATATAATTTGGTTGTTATCGTTGTCGAGCCGGGAGGTTTTTTGGAAGCGGTCTCTCTGTCTCCCAAGATAGAGGAAAGACTGACCACCACCTACCCCTCCCAGACCCTACTCTCAATGGGACATACTGGGTATGTTTGTTTGTTTGTTTGTTTGTTGATGCTTTTGTATCATTTATACCACATCTTCATATTAAAAATGAATGATATAGGTTTAAGTATTTTTTCTTTTATTTACATAACAAAGAAAACTAGTGCCTCGCACCTTGGCTGTTTAGACTTAAGGGCCTCAGAGCGCCTCACACCATTTAAACCAAGATTGTAATAATTAGTTTATACGATCACACTTAGCACATTACATATTTACAAATATGTTTGAAAAATAATCGAAAAAGTTTGCAGGTCAACCTGTCCTGAATAGTTTCACTTTAAAATTACCGATTTTGGCATGTGTAGCTTACAGCTGGTGGATGCCAAAATGTGTGCATCTAGCAGCTTGAATTAGTAGAAATAGTTTTCTTATAGTGAAACATTAAAATTTTCAGCTATAGTTGCTCTGTTTAGCCTGCAGGTACACTATTTGAATATTTGCTGGATGGTGTTTAATTTTAATATTATTTATAAACTGTATCCAGTTTATTAACCCAAATCAACGCCAATCTGCATCTTTATTGCTACATCTTTGAAGGAATGAAGTTTTCTTTTTCAAAGAAGCATACTCTTTTATGCCTAATTGTTTATTGTTTATTTTGCTGGCAGGCCATGCGGCTCTTTGTTGGTGACCCGGTTTGGACTCCTTTTAACCGACCACATGATCACTTGCCTGCAAGGTATGTCTCTTGTATGCTTCTGCTTCTCTTACTATGAAGCATTTCAATCTCCAACCCATATTTTGACTCGTTACCCCACTTGCCAATCTTGATATATCTAATATGCAATGTGTTTTAGGATGTTTACTCAATTACTCCTAAGAATTATCACTCATTGTTCAAGAAATGGTTTTGATTGGGTTGCTTTTGTTTGCTTGATGGTTCATATGGATTATTCAAATTTTACAATTGGTTAAAGTGTTCCACTTTTATGAAACTTGCTAACTTAGAACGAGTTCAAATGGACCTGATTGGGCACCTCTGCCACCATCTATTCTACCTGTCATCACCAATTGCCTGATTGGGCAAAATATGGGTTCGGACCCGACCCGGTGTACCTGGTTCCGACCCATTTAAACCTTCTAGGTAGAACTTGGTTCCTCATTTTATTCCCCAGACAGTACCCAGACCTGATTTGTACGCGGTACAAAACATGATTTGGATATTTAATGTTATATATATTTATTAATAACATAAAAATAAAAAAATGCATACCTAATTTTGAACCCAACTCTTACCCATTCCCAGTTCCAGTGGGTATGGTTCGATTCTCCCATACCAGGATCCGGACCCGACCTAGTTCCTGGGAAAACCCGGTTCCACTTGTACCTGAAATGTTCACTAGCCTCAATAAAAAGAAACATAGTAGTGAACTCGCACTCACCCCACGAGTCTTGTTTTGGCCGAACCATTTTGACCCGATACCTGACCCATCCAACCTGTTTTGCCATTCAAGGATATGAGTAATATTTACTATGTTGCAGGAAGGAATATGTTGAAACATATGTGCACAAGGATGCTGTTTTATCTGCTGCTACTTGAGTCATAATAATGACTTGTAAGAAAGTTGAGTTGAAACTACATATAATAAGGAGCAGGAGCTTACTGTTTGCTGCTGTATCTTAATCGTTTACTATTTATGTGTTATACCAAAAGCATATATATGTGACCTATTTATGCTGTTACTGCCTTTTAATTTCCTTGCGCACAATGCTAAAAATTGGTTAAATGAGGATCTAGGTTCTAATAAATCCTTGTGTAAAATGCTCTTATGGCTTAACTATATATTAGAAAAACAACAAAATAAGGTGGTGCTGGATCTCCTGCTTTTCTAATTGTGGAGAAAATAATTAACAAACAATCAAGCACACAAATAAACAAAGCCCTCTTCTCCGATGAAAAATAAACCTAGTTTAACACATATAAATAGGAAAAAGATACATGAATATGAAGCATTTCAAATATCACAACTAGAAAAATAACAATCAAAAGAATGAATAAATCAAAAGAAAAATTCAATAGAGTAAATTTCATATTTGTGTTATGCTGTGTTATAATTGAATATCGTTGTATAATAGTGTTGCATTAGGTGATTGTTTCATTGTGTTATAACATGCATTGTGTTTTAGGACATTGTGTCTAATTAACAAATATTGTGTCATATATAAATGTAAGGATAATTTTGTGATCATTTTGATTTGTACTATATTGAAAACATTATGTTCTATTGTGTTATAATAGATTAATAGAGCATTATTGTATAGCAATGAGAAAATTGTTCTGTTGGATAATAGTTAAGCATCAAGTGATTGTTTCATTATGTAAATAACATGTATTGTGTCTTAGCATTAGCATGTTGTGTCCTACTAACCAATATTATATCATATGTAAATGGAGAATCATTTTATGATCATTTTGATTTGTACAAGATAGAAAACATTATGTTTTGTTGTGTTATAATATAGCATTATTATGTAATAATAAGAATAGTGTTATGTTGTGTAATAGTAATATCATTAAGTGATTGTTTCATTATGTAAATAACATGCATTGTGTCTTTAGCATATTGTGTATTATTAACCAATATTATGTAATATATAAATGGAGAATCATTTTGGGATCATTTTGATTTGAACAAGACAGGTGACATTGTGTTTTGTTGTGTTATACTAGAGCATCATCGTGTAATAATAAGAATAGTGTTTTATTGTGTAATAGTAATAGCATAAAGTGATATTTTCAAAGTGTAAATGTCATGCACTTGGTCTTATCATATTGTGTCTTATTAACCAATATTGTGTAATATATAATTGGAGAATCATTTTGGTATCATTTTGTTTTGAACTAGATAGAAAACATTGTATTCTTTTGTGTTATAATAGAGTATCATTGTGCAATAATAAGAATAGTGTTCTGTTATGCGATAGTAATAACATCAAGTGATTGTTTCATCGTGTAAATAGCATGTATTGTGTCTTATCATATTGTATCTTATAAACCAATATTGTGTCATATATAAATGGAGAATCATTTTAGGATCATTTTGATTTAAACAAGATATAAAACATTATGTTCTATTGTGTTATAATAGAGCATATTATGTAATAATTTGAATAGTGTTCCATTGTGTAATAGTAATAGCATCAAGTGATTGTTTCATTGTATATATAACATGCATTGTGTCTTAGCATATTGTCTTATTAACCAATATTGCCTCACATATAAATGGAGAATCATTTTGGGATCATTTTGATTTGAACAAGATAGAAAACATTGTGTTCTGTTTTGTTATAATAGAGCTTCTTTGTGTAATAATAAAAATAATGTTGTGTAATAGTAATAGAAACAAGTGATTGTTTCATTGTGTAAATAACATGAATTGTGTTTTATCATATTGTTTCTTATTAACAAATAATGTGTCATATACGAATGGAGAATCATTTAGTTATCATTTTGATAGATACATGAAAAGGTGAGAGTTAAAATCAATTACTTAACTAAATTCATTAATGATGAGTCAACACCAATAAAGATCGATAATGAAGGAACTGATTCTACATATTCGTGCACTCTGTTACTATTAATATTTAACAATGTGTTTTATGGTTGGATAATTATCTAATACACTTTAAAATTCTTTTCTTTTGTAGATGAAATGGAAAAGATTGTAGATGATGTTATGATGATCAAAGGTTTTATATTTGACAGAAGAAAGCAATTGAAAATGATGGAACAAAAAAAAACATTGATGATAAAGACATTTGGGTTAATGAGAAAACAAAGTAAACATGGTACTATGAAAAAGAAGGAAGAAAAGAAAAAATAGGGAAGACAAACTCAAAGGAAGTAACTGAAAAGACACAACTTAGATATTTTTCTTACACGGATGAAAAAATAAATGAGATGTTCACCTTCAAATCTTGTGTATCTTACGAAAAAGTTAACAAAGGAGCAAAGGAAAGTTGTTAGTGAAGTAGGATTTGGTGACACAATGTGTCTGAAATTAAATACAATACTAAGTTGTTTTGCTTTTTGAGTGCTAAATCTATGATCCCAAAACAAGTATATTAAATGATGGCACCTTGCATTTCAAGTAACAATTTCCTTGATAAATGTGGTATTTGGAATATCAAATGGACCGGCAATTATGACTCAGAAGCTTAAGCCAAACACCAATGATCCTGTTATAAATGAATAGAGAAGCCAATTTGGAGAGGACATACCATACAAATCACATAAGAGAATTTGTTGATTATTTGGCATATATAAATGACTCTGGCAGGACGTTTAAGCTCAATTTTTTGGTTGTTCTTTTTACTGTAGGGGGAAGCCAGATGTTAAAACCTAAACTACTGTGATTACATTTTGAATTGGCTAAGGAAAAACAGAGAAGGATGGACTGAGTGAGAAGAAGAACCGTTCACTGGCCCTTTGGCGGTTCTTGCGGTAAAAAAATAAAATCTATTATATTACACAGTCGTACATATATTATATTACACAATCATACATATGTTATTTAACATTGTGTCTTTTATGGATAAAACATATTGTATCTGCAAAGAAAAAGCAATGGGTAAGGCTAATTAAGAAGCAAAATTTGGTTGAAATATATGACTATTCAATTTTTTATGGATCTTGAAGAAAAGCTTGAAGCTTTATTGATGAAAGATGAAGCAAAAGTAAACAAAAGAAATGAACAAAGAACTTCCAAACTGAAGTAAAAAACTCAAAAACTGCAGCCTAAGGGAAAGACAACCAAATGAAAGGCAAAGTGAAGCTTAAAATAAACAAAGACAAAATGAAAGACACATAACAAATTAAGGCAAACAAAGAAACAAAAAAGCTAAGGCAAATAATGACATAATATAAAAGCCATTGAAGGTTAGAATAAAAAAATACAATGCAAAGAAGAATGAATGTCAAGATAAAGATCAAAATCAGAAAGAGAAAAGTTCAAATAAAGGTATTTGTTAATTATCATGTACTGTTGTGCCATATGGTGATAATTTTGTTGGATCTTATATGCCCAAGACACATACAAGATTGATGTGGTTAGTACGTTATGATCCAAGACAGGTCATACCCAATAACAAGCTAAACAAACATCAATAAATATTTATTTGTTGATATGATCAAGCAAATAAATATTGACACCAATTTAGAAAATGAGTTTTCTAAATTATTGCATTTGATATAGAACAAGTTATATGGATAATTTGTTTATGAGAAATTATTTGGATTATTATTTAAATAGGTTAAATAATAACAAATAAGAGTGTGGTTGAGTTATAAAATTAAAAGAGGTTAATTTTATAAACTTATACAAATAAATAATGTGTGTGATAAAAATTTCAAATAGGAGGGAACCCACTTGAAATTTTCGGCCGCGCCCTTTGATCTTCACATTGGGATTCCATGTCTTGTTTTATTACAAGACTTTAACCCATTTACACACACAACACGGTACACTCTCTCTCTTACATGCAAAGTGAAAATTTTATCTCTTGTTTTCTCCTTTAAAATCTCGGCTAAGAGGAAGAAGAAGAAGAAAATTTTGGTGTTCATACTCCCTAACAAGTTAGGTGTGTTTGCAAGTAGGGGTGTAAACGAGCCAAGCCGGCTCGCAAGCTACTCGGGATCGGCTCGAAAAAAGCTCGAATCGAGTTGAGCTTAAACGAGCTCGAGCCCGAGCTCGAGCTCAAATTATTGCTCGTTTACTAAACGAGCTTGAGCTCGAGCTTCAGGATATCGAGCTCGAGCTGGCTCGCGAGCCTAAACGAGCTTTTTGTATATATGTATTTTTTACTTACATATTAAATATATATAAATACATATTTACATAAATTATATTATTAAATATATTATTGTGATAAAAAATAGTTAAATAATATATATTGTGTTATATATAAAAAGTATGCTTATAAATAATTATAAAAGTAATTATAAAAAATATAAATTTAATAATTTAACAATAAACAAGCCGAGCTCGAGCCGAGCTCGAGCTTGAAAATTTTCTAACGAGTCGAGCTCGAGCTTTATAAATAAAACTATAAACGAGCCGAGCTCGAGCTCGAGCTTCCTAAAACCAAAACGAGCCGAGCTCGAGCCTTAGCGAGCTCGGGCTCGGCTCGGCTCGTTTACACCCCTATTTGCAAGAGGCTTGTGGGTATACTAGCTTAAGGTCCTCTCCTTTGAAGGCTTCCATTCAAGAGCATCATCTTCTTCATATATTTTCCATCACATATATTATTGTTCTTAGAAAGGTAGTAATCTAAGAACACCCAATGGTTGATTTCGTTTTGATAGCACTTGTTTTCACATACTTGATCCTATTTCTTGGGTTTGTCTTGTTGAACATAAAATGGTTTTATTTCAGTATCTAAAACATGTTTTATATTTTAATATATCCGCTGCGTTTTTGTTTAAATGGTTAAACAATCCTTGATAAACATGCAACAAACCCAACAATGGCATCTAGAGCCTGTTATGTGGAAAACTTGCTTCAAAAGTCCAAAAAAATTAGTTTTGTTGGACTTTCTCATCCTATTAGGGGCTGATTTGTTTTGGATATATGAATCCTTGTCTTTTAAGTTTTATTTTACATGCTTTAGAATAAATCTTGAAAGATTAATATCAAATGGTTGATTATTTTGTTTGGACAAAAACCCTAAAATTTTGGTTTATGTTGGCTGAAATTTTAAGGGTTAAAAAGGGAGTTCATATTGTTCTTGAATCTTGTGTTTAGATATATGTTTTGGTGCATAACATAGCGTTGACCAAGTGTGTTTTGGATTTGGTTGAATGTTTTGTCATGTTTGGTTTTATTTAATAAAAGGGTTGTAATAATATTTTGTGTTTGTATATTTGGGTTGTAATTTATTTATTCTTATGGTTATGTAATAAATAGATTAGGTGCATTTCTTTTATTAGAAAAATTGTATTAGGATATAATTTTGTAAAAGAAGATGCACAAGTTGGAGACTCAAAGGAAGATACAATGGATGGACACAAAGACATGAACACTTGAAGCATTTGGATGCGTTTTCAAGTGGGAGTTCATGAACACATTTTATGTGTTATTATTAACCATTAGGAAATACCAAATGACAACACTTGTGATGGCAAACAAGTGTAGTCAACTTAGTGGCTATGGTTATTCACTTGTGATAATATGGTTGTGCTTGTTTGGTTGTTTATTTTATGATGGTTGTTTGGTATATGGATATGCATAACAAACTAATTAATAAACATAACAAGCTGAAATAATATGGTTCTTTATCATTAAGTAGTTAATAAAAGGTTATTAAAAGGATTAATGATTTAAATAAAAGGGTTTTATTAAAAAGGGAACCATAGGGTATCATGTTTTTGAAAGCATACAAATACAAGGTACATAGAGTTTTCTAAACTAGAATTATGAAAACTAAAAATTCCTTTTGAAAACAAGTTTAACACCGTCATTTTGCACAACACTTGAGTCACTTGTAGACTTTTAATAGGATAAAGGTCACCTAACCAGTTTGAGGGAACTTGTGATTTGAGGTGGGAATACCATATTTGTGGGATAAATGTCACCTAACCACTCGTATTGGTAAACTCACATGTGTGCGTAAGTAGGGTGACTTGATTTGCAAACCATGTTAAATGGATCACCTACAATATGGTTTACAAAAGGTGTTGATGGGATAAACGTGGCGACCACACATATGATGTTTAAGTCGATCCCATACCTTTATAAGTTGCAAAGGGTTGCAATTATCAAAACGTTGACTATCTTGTTAATTTATCTAATGGGATAAAGGTCACCTAACCACTATTTAAATGTAACATTGGATTCTAGAATTTTAATTTGTGTATGACACATAAAAGAGTATTAATAACTAAAATACGTCAATATCGAAAATACTAAAATTGAACTTTGTTAAATTTGAAGGGTTTGTAAGAACACAAAACTTAGTTTAACCTCTTAAACTTACTGAAAACACAGCGGAATAATTACTTTATAAACTTGATTATAAAGCTAAAAAACATGTTCTTAAGTGACCATATTTATGTATGAAACAAACCCATATATCAAAGGATCATTTTTATATGAATAAGCATGCTATGTATGCATAAATCAACATAATATGACAACCACAAGGGGCTGCCATAATCTACCTTACTGCAGCTCAAAATCGAATAAAAGGAGAGTAAGATGAAGATGATGATGATGTCGAAAATGCAGCCCTCAAAGAAGAGAACCTCAAGTTGCTATACCCACAAGCTTGCTCCAAACACCTTGTTTGCTAGGAAGTATGACACCAAGTGTTGTCCAACTTCTTGAAACCGAAATTAGCCTTGAAAACCCTTTTCTTCAGCCAAAAATTCGAGTTCTATGAGAGAAGAAGGAGAGAAAAGACCATTGCATGTGTGAGAGAGAAAGAGTCTTGGAATGAATGAATGGAAGAGTGTGTGTATTGATTTGTCTTGCAAAAAACAAGAAATGGTTGGTCCTCCCAAAGCCCATGGGCGGCCGAGGTTGGGGATTTAAAATGGGTTTCCCACCCATTTTAATCCCTTGTTTTATTTACACTCTTTCATCCATTCAAGTTATAAAAATTAAAACCTAGTTGTAATTTTTATAACACAACACTCTTTTATATGTCATTATCTAACTATCTTAAATAATGAAACAAATAAATATCTCTAGAACAAATTATCGATATAATGTTGTTCTATCACAAAAGCAATATTTAGAAAACCAATTTTCTAAATAGGTGTCAACATTTATTATATGATCTTATCAATAAA
Source organism: Flaveria linearis (assembly GCA_024085815.1). Classification (NCBI taxonomy): domain Eukaryota; kingdom Viridiplantae; phylum Streptophyta; class Magnoliopsida; order Asterales; family Asteraceae; genus Flaveria; species Flaveria linearis. The sequence continues at coordinate 45,664,289 of CM044003.1, read as the reverse complement.
TAAATGTATGTTGGTGTTTGTATAGCTTGTTATTGGGTATGACCTGACTTGGATCATAACGTACTAACCACATCAATCTTGTATGTGTCTTGGGCATATAAGATCCTACAATCTCCTACTTGCACAAGATTCATAGAAGATTGATGCAAGCAGTAAATACCACCTAGCAAGGGTTTACTACCCTTAATACGTACGACTAAGTTCCATTCAATAACATCATCCTCTTCAAGTACCATACTTGAAATGTTTTAGGTGAATCAATCATCTATCCTTTTGTCACAGATGTCATGTTAAATCCTAGAGACACAGAGTGATCATTCTTATTGATTTAACTTTATCAGGCCTTAGACATCTTACTCTCAACGAATAAGAGGGACAAATCCCATCTTGACTACATACGTCTCTCACAATTACCTTATATTATACCTGAATTCAGACTTATGTACTGCCATATTTCAGAACAGCGAAAAACTAAGCCAAAGTATAATATTTGGTAAATATCAAGACCCAATATGTATCTCAGGTCAGAGGATACCAAATGATGTTCGCCTTTACTCAAAATTACTTATGATCAATCAGGAAGATTCCATGTAGTAATATTTGAGATGCAGGTCAGTCCAATATTTGCATCCCACAAATATCTATGAACCTTGGTAGCAACCCATTGATCTATATTCATCCTTATGAATATCAACCAATCCAAGTTCATAATAATCTTACCCTCACACTTGTTCCCACAAGTCTGAACGACTATGGACTTTTAAAGTAAACAATTTACTCATGGATTAAACATGCTAAATTGGAACATTAATTGAAAGATTATAGCCAAATAATTTTATTCAAATAATAAAGAGTTCCACATATCCAAATACAAAATTTATAGATCAAATCCAATCACTAGAAAATCGAAGTCACATGGCACAAGTATGACCTTCATGCTTTGCCTTTTTAAGGAGCTTCGTGAGAGGATCTGCAATGTTTTGATTCGTGTGAACTTTGCGAATACATATCTTTCCCTTTTCAACTTCATCTCGTATGTAGTTGAATCTCCGCTCAATGTGCCTAGTCTTTTGATGAGCACGAGGTTCCTTGATTTGAGCAATCGCATCCTCGTTATCAGAAAAGATATCTTGGGGGTCCTGAATGGAAGGGACAACCCCTAGATCGACAATGAATTTCTTCAACCATGCAGCTTCTTGAGCTGCCAATGAAGCAGCGACGTATTCTAATTCTGTAGTTGATAGGGACACCACATCCTGCTTGGAGCTCTTCCAAGAGACCGCTCCTCTATTCAGAATGAAAATGTATCCCGATTGTGACCGTGAATCGTCACGATCGGTTTGGAAACTCGCATCCGTGTAACCTTTTACAACGAGTTCCTCATCACCAGATCCATAGATTAGGAACATGTCTCTTGTCCTCCTTAGGTACTTAAGTATGTTCTTAACAGCCATCCAATGGCTGTTTCCGGGATTTTGCTGGTATCGGCTTGTCATGCTTAAGGCGCATGACACGTCCGGTCGAGTGCATATCATCGCATACATGATGGATCTAATAGCAGATGCGTATGGGATTGCCTTCATTTTATCTTGCTCATCCTTTGAGCTAGGACATTGAGTCGTACTCAATATCGTTCCTCTTTGAATAGGTACGATACCTTTCTTAGAGTTCTCCATCTTGAACCTTTTCAAGATCTTATCAATGTATGCACTTTGATTTAAACCAATCAACCGCCTTGATCTATCCCTATAGATCTTTATTCCCAGAATATAGGCGGCTTCACCAAGATCCTTGATGGAAAAACAACTTCCAAGCCAGGTTTTTACACCTTCCAAGGTTGGAATGTCATTTCCAAATAGTAGTATATCATCAACATACAATACTGGGAAAGTTATTATGCTCCCACTAGCCTTCTTATGCACACAAGCCTCATCAGCGTTTTTGATGAAGCCAAATTTCTTTACCTCCTCATCAAAATGGTGATTCCAGCTTCTCGATGCTTGTTTCAATCCATAGATTGATTTCTTTAACTTGCATACTTTATTAGGATGTTTTGGATCGACAAAACCTTCAGGCTGAACCATATAGACATCTTCCTCAAGATATCCATTTAGGAAAGCGGTTTTGACATCTATTTGCCAAATCTCATAATCATAATGAGCAGCAATGGCAAATAATATCCTTATAGACTTTAGCATCGCAACAGGTGAGAAGGTTTCATCATAATCAACCCCTTGAGTTTGAGTGAAACCCTTTGCTACAAGTCTAGCTTTATAAGTATCCAACTTTCCATGCATATCGTGTTAGTCCTCTAGAAAGATTAACATTAGTCTTAGTGTGTCTTTTATAATTCTGCCTTAGTATAGGGACTAGAATTGTAAATAGATAGTCTTTTGTTTATTGGTAGTATAAATAGCTTAGTCTAGAGTAGAATTATATAGTCGTAATAATTTTGTATGTGCTGCTTTCTTCCTCTTGTAATTGACTTTGCTATATCAATGAACTGAGAATTTTATTGATATTTGCTTGATTTGATTACAATTGTTTATGTTTCTTTGAATTGTTCACATAATTTGTTACAGATTGATGCATTTGATCAGAGCTTTCGGTTGAGTGTTTATGAAGTTCTGTCAAACATAGAAACTTAAAAAATTAACTGAAATCTGAAATATTGTGAATTAGAGTTGTGTTTCATCATCAGAAAGATGATTTGAATCACAAATTGCAGTATATTTCATCAAAATTGATTGAATCAGTGAAAAAGTATTCGAGAAACTGTTCTTGAGTTTACGACCTAAGATTCCTGAAATTGAGTGGATAATTGTTGATAATTACTGAAATTGATGTTAGAAGATTGATTATCGGCATCATAATGAACTAATTGTAAAGTTTCAGTTAAATTCATCAGCATTTGAAAGATTTCAAAATTTTAGAGTTCGTTACATTCATAAGAACATGATGAATGTGCCGCATTAGGGTTGAAAAATCACTGAAATTTGCCTAAGTGTTCAGGCGTTTGAACACTATTTAGGCGTTTTTCAACTCTTCAGACTTTTTAACCCTAGGCGTATTACCACTGTGTGGGAGTACTAGCACTATTGAGCAGCAAGTAAAATTCAGGCACATCATAACTGTTGAGGCGTATCAGAACTGTTTGGGAGTTTCTATCTCTCAGGCGCTTGACCACTGTTCACGCGCATTTCAACTGTTCACGCGCATCAAAGTTGGGCATTAGGAAATTTTTCTAAGGCAATCCCTTAGACTTATATCAACTGTTGAGGCGTTTCATTACTATTGGGGCTTTTCTTACTGTTGAAGAGTTTCACCACTGTTCAGACACATCTTCATTGACACTTGTCCCTTAGAATTTTTTTTAAAATTCAAAAATCCAAAAATATTTTTTAAGTCTTTTCTTAATTCAAAAACTTAAAAAATCAACAAAAATATAAGAATGGTGAAATCAGAAGATTCTAAAAACAGAGTTCCCAAACTTAAAAATAGAGCTGATTTCAAAAACTGGTCTCTTAGGTTGAAATATCACTTGAATTCCATAGACACGGATCTATGGAAATCAATTGAAAAGGGACCTTATATTCCTGTGACTACTGATGGTCCAGACAGAGGTTTTGTGTGTACAAAAGATACACAAGAACCTTATCCTGAAGACAATCTACATGGAGATGATCTAAAGAAGGTGAAAAATGATATCAAGGCTTATTCTCTCATGTGCAAAGGGCTACCATTGGAAGTACTCTCCAGGGTTGAAAATTATCAAACTGGATATACAATGTACAAGGCATTGAAGGTTATCTGTGAAGGAGGAAAGGAAATTCAAGATCTTAAAAAAAAGAAACTGAAAAGGCAACTGGAATTATTTGAGCACATCTCAGGAGAAACAATTAATCAGATGATGAATAGATTCGTGCAACTTACAACAGAAATGTCTACTTTGGGAATCAAGAATGATCTTGAAGATCTGAATAATAGACTTCTGAATGCACTACCATCATCATGGAAACAGACTGTTACTTTGTTAAAACACACTGAAAAATTTCCAATGGATCTTGATCTTCTCATTGCAAAGATTGAATCAGTAGAGATTGATGAGAGTTCAAGAAACAATGACAGACATGCATCAACATCACAATATAAGTATGTTACTTCTCCGGCAAATACAGTAGAGAATGCATTTCTTGCTAAAGATCAGACAACTCCTGAAGATGAAAGTGATTTATTTGTGGGAGCAGGATTCTTCACTAGTACACCTTCTTATTCTACTCAACCACAACTACAGTCTCCTCCTAAAGCTCAAATGCCTAAACCACAAACTGAAATTCCATCCTCAAACTCTCCCAATCCTAGCAAAGTAAAAGATGTCATTAATATTCTTTTACAGGATGCAGAGTCAAAATATGCATTTACAGCTTTCATGGCAAGCTTTCAAGCTTACCAAGGCAGTCATCTGACTCAAGTTGAGTTAGTTCTACAAGATCTGTTTGAGATGGATCCTGATGATGTAGAAGAAATGGATCTAAACTGGCAAATGGTCATGATAGCTTACAGGACACAAAAGCACTCATATGCTAACAGAAACTACAAACCCAGTGCAAACAAAACTGTTGGGTTTGATAAATCAAAATCAAGATGCTTTAACTGTAATAGCTATGGTCATTTTTCTAGAGAGTGTAAAGCTCCAAGGAATCAAGGAGGAAATGGTCAAGGTAGCTCAAACAGTCAGAAATATCAGCAACAGGCTAACAAGACATTTCAAAAGCCATATCAAAGCCTACCTATGCCAGAACCTAAAGAAGAGAAGACTAGTGAGGAACCAAAGAAGGCACTGGTTGTAAACATCAAAGATGGTTATGATTGGAGTGCATATGCAGAATAGTTTATTGCTGATCTCACTAATAGTCTGGCTTTGGTTGCTAAACTGGATGATGAAGACTGGTCTGAAGATAAGGATCCTAAGAAAGATGATGATTCAGATCAAGAGGAAGAGTATGACTGGAGTGACAAATCAGATCCAAAAGATAGCACTGAAGAGGTTGCTCTAATGGCTCAATCTGAACAACCAAAGGTTGTTAACTCATCTTCTGACACTAAATCTTCTAACTCTTATCCAGAAATACCAGTGGAAGAAAGAGAGAAAATATGCACTAAAGCATATTTTGAACAGGTTGAACATTACAGAACATACTCATTCAAAATATGTGATAAACTCAAACAAGAGGAATTAAAGCACAACAAGCTAAAAACAGATCATAAGATTGCTGATGACAAGATCATATCTCTTCAAGCTTCTTGGAACAAAACACTTAAAGAACTTGAACTGGTTAAGAAACAACTTGAAGAGATGACCAAAACTCTTGAACAAGAAAAATTGGCACATGCAACAACTCAGATTGATTTGGCCAAAGTTAAAAGCTCAAAGAAAATTGTTGAGCAACTGGTGAATGGAAGGAAAGATAAAGATAAAACAGGATTAGGTTTTACACATGAACCTATGCCTGAATCTATCTCAAACACCTTACTTGAAAATTTTAACACTCATGATCATTCACCAGAAAATAAAGCTAAGCTTAAAGAATATCAAGACCAAAAGAATTTCACAAAGATAAATGTTGAAATTTATGAAGAAATAGACTTAGAAAAGATAAAGCATGGTCATCCAATCAAAGTCAAATCTTATGAACCTCAACAAATGCATAACAAACTGTTTGTACCAAAAAGTGAAAGTGTTATTGAACAAAATGAACAAAAGATTGAAAAATCTACTGATGACAATAACAAAATGAAAGGAAAATGTGAAGAGCTTAAATCAGATAATACTTTTTCTGATGATTCAAGTTCAATTGAATTGAATAAAGATATAAATTGTCAAAAAGAATCTTCTCAAGATTCAATTAAAAATCAAAGCAATAAAACATCATCAAGATTAAGAAATCAAAGAAGAAGAAAAGCTGCAAAAGCTAAGAAAGCTGAATCAATCAATCAGTCAAAGAAAAACATTCAAATTACACCTGTGAAGTTTATGTCTACAGGAACTTTTGACATGAACACAATCACAAAAATGACATCTAAACCCAAAATCAAATCTAACTCTGATCTGAAAACAAGTTCAGGTCCTAAGACTTCCGTTGTGCATAAAAGATTTGTATCTAAGGAGTCAAAGAATTGTGATCAAGTCCAAAAGAAAAATCCTAAGAATCAAATGACCAAATTCACACCCAAGAAACCACAGATTAATTTGCCTAACCTAAAATTTAATCAGAATCAAATGTTGATTCCACTTCAAGGGTTAACAAAAGTTTGTTTAAACACTCTCAAAAGTATTATGATATCTGTGATATGTATAATCATGACATTTCAGAATGTTACTTTAACAAGTATTGCCATATATGTGATATGATAAATCACACAACTGCTGATTGCTACTTTAACAAATACTATGCATTGTGTGATGAAAGAAATCATAACACAAATGATTGCTACTTTAGAAAGAACTCTTCGAGGAAGGATTTTAGCAATCAAGGATTTGTAAACCCATAATTTAAAAGAAATCATAATACTGGGTTTAAATATTCACAACAACAACAACCTTCTTTGGGTTTGAGATCTTTCAAAAGAAACAATTCTGATTATGATAATCAATATTTTGTCAAATCACAGCAATACAATCAAGGAAAGTTTATTCCACGGTCTGTGAGAATAAAAAATGGAACATTATCCAATGCTTCATATAATGGTTCAATATCTCTTGATGATGATCATGAAAATAGATATAATGCTTTGAAATCAAAACAAAAAAGAGATAATCAACATGTTTTTCAACGAGGATTTGAAAATGTAAAATTTTCAAAAGAAGCCTGATGTAAACAAACTTCATTTTAAACAGTTTACAATTGTTGACAAATTTGGCAAGCCCAAGACCATCTCGGCTTGGGTTACTAACTCATCTTAAAATGTTTTTGAATGCAGGTACGCCCGCGGAGACCAATAAACTCATGGTATGTTGACAGTGGGTGTAGCCGGCATATGACAGGCAATCAAGCCTTGTTGCAAGACTTTAAGTTAAAAGATGGAACACACATTGCTTTTGGAGGTGATGCAGGTGGAAAGATAACAGGAGAGGGAACAGTATCAAATGGGATTATTAGTTTTGATAAAGTCAACTTCTGTTCACAGTTGAACTTTAATCTATTAAGTGTTTCCCAAATTTGTGACAAATCTTATTCTGTTCTTTTTGATGATTCTCACTGTTATGTCTTGAAACCATGTTTTTAGATTAACAATGATTGGGTCATAGTTAAAGCTGCATAGGACAGAGATGTATATAAACTAGATATGTCTCAAGTGGATCCTAAAACAGAAACAACTTGCCTAATTGCTAAAGCATCGAATGATGAAAGGCAGCTATGGCATAGACGACTCGGTCATTCAAACTTCAAAAACATGAACAAGCTTGTAGCAGGAAATCATGTTATTGGACTTCCTTCCAAGAAGTTTTCAACAACTGATCATTGCTCAGCATGTCTGAAGGGAAAGCAACATAGAGAGTCTTATAAGTCCAAGCTGATAAACTCAAACACCAAGCCACTCCAGATGTTACACATGGACCTTTTTGGACCAACTAATATTAGGAGTATTGGTCGAAAATCATACTGTTTAGTTATAATAGATGACTATACAAGATTTTCTTGGGTTTTCTTTCTTCATGCTAAATCTAAAACTGCAGATCTTTTAAAAGATTTTATTAATAAAGTTGAAAATCAATTAGAGCAAAAAGTGAAAATAATAAGAAGTGATAATGGAACGGAATTTAAAAATGCTAACATTGATTTGTTTTGTGCAGAAAAAGGGATAGTTCATCAGTTTAGTGCTCCCAGAACTCCACAACAAAATGGAGTTGCTGAAAGGAAAAACCGAACTCTGATTGAAGCTGCCCGGTCCATGTTAGCTGATGCCAAAATTCCTATCACTTTCTAGGACGAAGTATGTAACACCCCTGAAATCTAGCCCAATTAGAAAGCCTAATGTATTATAGGACCTAATAAAGGTCCGGATTGATTTGGGCTTACCAAAGAAATCTTGCAAAACGAAACTAGCCTTTTGGGCCCAATAAGCCCAATAAGGGCCCGGACATATAAACAAAGCCCATTTAAGCCCAAATGCACGTTTACGAACTAATTAAATGAGAAACCATGAAACAAAGAATTCTTATGTGATTTGAAACAACTATGGAAAGATCCAAATTGAAAACGGATTCAGAACCCATACCGGGTAAAATCCGGCAATTTACCGCGTACTACGTCTGAATTCCATCAGGAATTCTTATAAGGGCTTGTCGCCCAATCTAAATCATTGTTAACCTCAACTAATACCATGAATAAGGATCTCTAAAAGATTATTCATTAATCATGCATAAACAACAGAAATTCGTAAGCGAAACGCGAAAACCGGTTTTCACCGGCATTTAACTGACGTCTGTTATGACGATTGAGTCTCTTAACTCCGAAAATATTTATCTAATCATTGTTTATTATTATAACATATTGAATTGGATGAATGGTACGTTGTCCGGAAAAACTGCGTTCCGAAACGCGACCGTGACGCGAACCGGGTTACGATCCGGTAAAACCCGAGAATTCGTCAGATAAAGCTTCAACGTGACTAACATAGGAAGTTAACGAACAAAATATCGTTCTAATGCTTAATTGCATACAATTCGATGCTAAAATGATCATAATATCGCTCATTCGATAAAAACGCATAAAAACCGTTAATCGCGTTAAATACGAGATAATTTACAAACTCGTCCGAATATCCGGCATGTTTTACATACATAATCTCGGAACACTTTTAACGTTTTGTATAAATGGAAACTAACGAGATTTTATCCGAAAGACTCTAGTTGACACGCGTTAACGGAGTGGACAGAGCGTATGCGCGATATCTGAAGAAGACCCACCTAAAAACCCTAGGTATTTAAACAACACTTCACTCATTTCCTCATTTGCAAAACCCTAAAACTACAATAAAATGCTCCCAAGAGCTGCACCAGCCGACTTCGCCGGAGCAAGGCGGCGGACGGCAGAGCTGCGGCGGCGCACGGCGGCGCACGGCGGCGCACGGCGGTTGCCGGTGACTTCTCAGCCCACCCCCACTAATCTCGACCCCCTGATCACGATGGTGGTGGTGGTTTCCTCTGATTCGCTACGGCGATGAAGATATGGAGGGGAGAAGATGCAACGGCTAGGGTTCCGGCGAGGGTTCCGGTCGCCGGAGCCGGCGAGTGGCGGCGAGTGCCGCACATGGTCGTCTTCATCTCGACGAGTTCTTTGCAATGGTGGTACTGGCGCTCTCTAACTCGCGGCGGTTTAGTATATATGGGCAGATGAAGGTCGCGACGGCTAGGGTTCCGCCCGCATCTTTCTTATTCCTCGCTTTTCCGGCGACTTCAGTAAGGTTCATGAACCATTTTTGGTTTCAAACAAGATCTACACTTGATGATGGTTCGTTTTATGGCCGTTTGGTGGGCAGTCGCGATAGGGGAGTCGGATGTGGCTGATGATATTGGCGGTGGTGGTCGATCGGTGGTTCCCGACGACTGCCAAAGGCATCGGCAGTGATGATCGTGGTTGGTGATAGTAAAGGCGATGGCTGTGATGGCGAAGGTAATAGTAGCAGTAGCTACGACGGGTGATGGCCGTGGCTGTTGGTGAGGGGCGGCTGCCGGCCGCGGCAGTGGTGGCCAAGGGCTGTAGAGGAGGATGGTCTATGGTGGGAAAGGATAGAGGAGATGACTTAAGGCTGCTCGTGTGGCTGCATGTTGAATTACAGAGGAGACTTTCAAGATTTGGTTAAGTGGGGTTAATTCCGGCGAGGATACCGGCCGAGCAGGAGGCTGCCCGCGGCGGTAAGTGGCTATCCGTGGTGAACAGTGGCTGCAAGTGGTGGAGTATGGTGGTAGAAGTCATAACCGAGGTGGTTGGTAACGTATAATGTGATTATGGTTGCGTTTGGTTATGAGAAAGCTATGTAGTAGTGTTTATATATAATCTCGGTGCGTTTTGACTAGGTTAAATCTTGGTTGAAGCTGTTGGTCAAAGCTGGTCAATCATGGTCAACAGACAGTCAACGCAATGCGGGTCGGAACGAGCGGATTCTAGGACGCGATATGGAAACGTTAGGTATAACCAAGCGTTAAGCATTCTTACACGTATAAATGTGGAGATTATATATTAACTTGTTTGTGTGTTGAGCTCCAATTACATTTAAAACGTTAACTAGTTTATAAAGCATCAAGAACAAATATGTATAAAAATATTAACCAGAAATGACGTGACCATCACATAATGAAAAACAAGTTGGTAATGTTATCAAACATATATATATAAGATATTAGCCAACATATAAGAAATTGATTGAATCAATGTCTTACAAATCTTTACAACACTCCGAGATGTAAAGTGCTTACAAGTATAATAGCACATATATAGATATATATATATATACACACGATATACACTATAGGTAAACCGATGTTTACCCGTACTTATTTAAGGCAAAAGGGGTTTATAATTCTAAAATAATTCCTCATCTTATTATTATTATTAGTTGACCATCTCACTACTATTGAAACAAATATTATTTGCAACACTTTTTGTTCAATATATATATATATATATATCGTCTACTGTTATCAATATTTAGATTACTTTAGTGTCAACCAATTAACTATTATGATGTAAACGTGAACATTATGAACGTCACTTGAAACATTTTATATAGCTTACATCGTCAATGTAAGTTATTTATAAAGATTTGGAATCCATGATACAAATTCATTTCTCTACATCCTTCATGCTAAGACTCAATTCTTGATTAAGTGCATCAACTAACCTAATGTACACGAGTTAATTCATGACAATTAACAAATACACGAGAAGCTAAGATACACTAATGATACTAATCACCAACCTAAAGTCAACTAAAGAGCTCAACCGCACGCATGTAATAACATCGTGCTAATTCTAAATGTGAATCTTATATGTTCTAGTTAGGATTGCTTTGTTGGTGATCATCCTTTTTCCTTATCAAGCTCAGAATTATTTAAGGATACAAGGTGAGTTCTCGTGTCCCCTTTTTATTTTAAGATTTTGGGGATGAAGCATGCTCTATTTTTATTTTTAAAGCTGAAACTATTATTTTGTGATATTATATAAAATGCTATGTTGTGGACTTGTTGATACCTGCTGATACATGAATCACAATCATTAATTCTTCTGTGAACCGCTTGTTTATGTGGATAGATCTATTTGGGGAATCCCCCACACACAGTGGCTCCCGCTACAGGGAGGTACCCCCACTGGAGATCCGAAAGGGTCGTTGTGGCATGTGACAGGTTTTATAAGAAACAAACGTGGACCTTACTGGCAGGTACGGTCCACCTGCTATGGGGCTCAGCTTCTCCCTGCGGGGTTAACCGGTATAACATAACTTTAGAAGAAGCAAGCCGGGACTGAGTGCAGGGTTGGTTGTGATCCCACGACATATATATACTAAATATAATACTTCGATATACGAACTTTATGAGACTCTTTTATTTCTCGAAACAAAACCACTTGAACTCACCAACTTTTTAGTTGACACTTTTTCTTTTTGAGCATGTCTTCAGGTACAGCTAGGGAGAATAGTTGAGCTATAGAAGTTACCTAAATCCGAAACAAGATATGTGAATAGAGATTAAAGACACAAGGGTTGAGCCTAGAAGCCTTAGTTGCTGAAGTTTCAAGAAATATTTTACCGAGAGATTGATCACAACACCTATAGATTGTAGGTTGAAGCACATTGTGAATTGGAAACAAAGCCAATATTTTAATGTAAATACCATGTGACACCTTGTAATATACCATATAGTTTTCGCAGCATTTTGGTTATTGTTTACTAATCGTTACGTCCCGCCTCTCTGGGCCCGGGGTGTGACAGATTGGTATCAGAGCCAAAGGTTGTAGAAGTAGGTCTGCTTTGCGAGACCGAAACCACAACCCTATGCACCTCATAGAACCACCTTAGTAAGATGACTCTTCTGAGCTTCGCTGAACCAAGAGTGTAGAAATGTAGGTTTGTTTTGCGATACCTAAGCTGTAACCCTAAATAGGACCAGCCTAGTAGGTTGTTTCCATGATCTAGTGATCCAAAATTTGTAGCAAGAATAGGTTCCTATAAGAACTCCCATCTTTAACCTGTATACCTTAAGGATTATATCCATATCCCATTAAGAATTCCCTACCCTATATGAAACCTTGATACATTAGGGTAGTACCGATGATAGGTGCACTCGAGTAAATCAGGAAAGGTATGGAACCTTTTGGAGAGACACTTATTTGATTGCACAGTTGACTTTTGTCACTATATGAAACAAATGCTGATAGCTATACACTTGATACGACTTGTGTCGTTACATGAGACAACTGTTATAATGATGCTTGTTGGAATGATGATACTTGCTTATATGCCTTATTTGTAGGATGATACATGTTGGAATTTAGTGGTAAGATAGTAACCATGATGCCTTTTTGTTTGCTCTACTCCCTAGGATAGCATGTACCTGAATGCTCATTCATTGCTCGATTTCTTTTGAAACTAACTTTGAGACAAATTTTTGTTTTGGGGTTAACAAGAATGTTGACATAATTTGAATCTAAGTTTGCTTAATTGCAGATGATGACCAAATGAGAACTTTAACTCAAGATCTAATTACACAGAACTTCGAACTTGTGATGGGAATGACTAGAATGACAGTGTAAGGTAAATTGACGATTACGGGTGCACACGTAATGGTGAATTTACAGGTACACTTGAATTCTGGTGGGCCCTGTCATGTAAACTAATATCAAAGTATAACACTCAAGAAACAAATAAATACAAGTTATAAACACGAATGTCCAACATATACCAAATGAATATATATACATTCCCAAAACTTTCGTGCTGAACGAAGACATTTGACACTTGAAGAGCTACCAAGGACGACGTTGTAGTAACTATTCTTTTTCTTCATCTTCTCTTTACTTTTGTTCTGCTACCCTATTGGGTTACAATGATGCAATTATCTGACTTAAAGGAATATCCTGGATATCATCTTCGATCGCGATTGATTATCACATTTCTTAATACTATGCTCGTGAAATCTTCCATCATCTTAAACCGTTAGTCATCTAATGACAATTTTCACACGAAACTTAGGTTGACCTATTTGGACCCTGCTCTTAACTAACCGTGCTGTTGATAAATTTCTGAGTGCCATAATAAATAGGAAATGAAACCTCCTTCTAAAACCCAGACTCTCCGGAGATAAAGATCCAAGTGCCAGGGTTAAGTGCCGAGAAAAGCTAACCTTTGAGATTCAAGACAAAAATCTGAACTTACAACTTATTTGGATCCCCGATTTTAATTCACCCTCTGTTCTCGATTTATTCTCCTAACGAGTAGTGCTACTCACCTTAAGCCCTCAAGCATAACCCTCATCTTTGGAAACGTGTGATAGCCGATGCGGAAAACTTTACAACCTTGTAAGTCATCTCTACTCGGAGATCCCTACTATTTGAGTGATAAGTTCGTGATTCGAGCGCGAAGATCTGAAGTAGAATACGATCTCGAAGTATACGATACGTTATTAGAATGGTAGTTAACCTTCTTGTGCTAGCGAGCATCTTGATGAAGTCCTAAACTTGTTCGAATCGATGCGGTCGATAATAATGAAGAATTCATGGGAAGAACTCATGATCGAACTTAAAGGATGTTATTGCTCTAAGAGATGTATTAAGAAGCATAGAAGATCAGCTACAAGAAACCTCATGTGTTAAATCACTTGAGATCCAACTACAACGAAGTGATAGACATGCAGCAGATTGTGGACAAAGAAAGTCTGCATAATCATCCCCGATCGTAAGCGTTAGTGTTATTCCTCTTTAAATCTTTAAACCTCTCCTAGAGTGACTCTCTAATACCTTACCCTAGAACGCTCCATAACATCAGCAATTCGAGCAAAAGTCTTACTCTCATATCTTGTTAGGACAATTGATATGATTATAAAGGACTGGAATCTAAACAGAGTTACCTGCTTCATGAATAGACCCTCTACAGGGCACAATTACCTTGTAGAATATGGACCGAGGAAGAGGTCATGTAGAAGGTTGACCTTAATTGGGAAACACTATGAAGGAACTAGTGGAAACGATTGCAGCAATTCTGTAGCCTGAGACAACAGTTGAGGTTGTTGTTAAGTAAATTGAGTCGGAGAATTGAAGTGATATATGTATGGAGGTGCTGGACTTGAAACTTATATTAAGGAACTCGTGAAGGGAAGGCGAATCCGAGAGCTGTTAGATAAACGGATCATAAGGCATAGGGTGTCACCTTGAAGAACCCTGATACATTATGTGGGGAGAAGAATGGAATGCTCTTAATATGGATAGACTATCAAGAGTTGAATAAAGTTACCTAGAAGAAGCAATACCCCTTCCTAGAATTGTTAACCTGCATAATCGGTTGCAAGATACTACTTACACCTTAAAAGTATCGGCCAAGAATATAAGTGAAATGATGGTACAAGGCAATCTCCTAGCCTTGTAAGTGACCTATCTTCTCCATTCTTATCAGTTGGGAAAACTTTCTAGTTTTGACTTGGCTAGAACAAGTGCGCTAATTCTAGATATTAATTCGCACTCTTGAGGAAACCAAATCTTTATTGATCTGAAGTCTTCAATCTATGACATCTTATGACCTATTACCTCATGATTCTAAGGAGTTACAAGTGACATATAGCCGACTTGACTATTACGTCTAATTGGAGTCATTCACACCAACATCTGATTCTACACAATCATTCATAAGATTCTCCGTGAGGACGGTAATACCGCCGAGAGTTTGGTGTTCGTCTCCTTGCTAGATTACCTGAATGTTAGGTAATGAACCATAATGGAACACCTTTTCTTGTCAACATCTGTACAAATATCAACTAATCGAGTACTAAATCCAAATATCTATGCATGAAACAACTCACTAGTTTTGACAAGCATGTTCAAACATCAGAATACTTACTTCAATCTAAACAAACTCAATTATTTGATACAAAATCAACAACTTTCATCCTGGAATGCTCAGCTGAACAGCTTTAAATTCTTAAGACTCATATTATGAGTGAAGTACACTCGGAAACAATGTTAGCGATACAAAAATTTCGAGGACGAAATTTCTAAAAGGTGGGGAGAATGTAACACCCCTGAAATCTAGCCCAATTAGAAAGCCTAATGTATTATAGGACCTAATAAAGGTCCGGATTGATTTGGGCTTACCAAAGAAATCTTGCAAAACGAAACTAGCCTTTTGGGCCCAATAAGCCCAATAAGGGCCCGAACATATAAACAAAGCCCATTTAAGCCCAAATGCACGTTTACGAACTAATTAAATGAGAAACCATGAAACAAAGAATTCTTATGTGATTTGAAACAACTATGGAAAGATCCAAATTGAAAACGGATTCAGAACCCATACCGGGTAAAATCTGGCAATTTACCGCGTACTACGTCTGAATTCCATCAGGAATTCTTATAAGGGCTTGTCGCCCAATCTAAATCATTGTTAACCTCAACTAATACCATGAATAAGGATCTCTAAAAGATTATTCATTAATCATGCATAAACAACAGAAATTCGTAAGCGAAACGCGAAAACCGGTTTTCACCGGCATTTAACTGACGTCTGTTATGACGATTGAGTCTCTTAACTCCGAAAATATTTATCTAATCATTGTTTATTATTATAACATATTGAATTGGATGAATGGTACGTTGTCCGGAAAAACTGCGTTCCGAAACGCGACCGTGACGCGAACCGGGTTACGATCCGGTAAAACCCGAGAATTCGTCAGATAAAGCTTCAACGTGACTAACATAGGAAGTTAACGAACAAAATATCATTCTAATGCTTAATTGCATACAATTCGATGCTAAAATGATCATAATATCGCTCATTCGATAAAAACGCATAAAAACCGTTAATCGCGTTAAATACGAGATAATTTACAAACTCGTCCGAATATCCGGCATGTTTTACATACATAATCTCGGAACACTTTTAACGTTTTGTATAAATGGAAACTAACGAGATTTTATCCGAAAGACTCTAGTTGACACGCGTTAACGGAGTGGACAGAGCGTATGCGCGATATCTGAAGAAGACCCACCTAAAAACCCTAGGTATTTAAACAACACTTCACTCATTTCCTCATTTGCAAAACCCTAAAACTACAACAAAATGCTCCCAAGAGCTGCACCAGCCGACTTCGCCGGAGCAAGGCGGCGGACGGTAGAGCTGCGGCGGCGCACGGCGGCGCACGGCGGTTGCCGGCGACTTCTCAGCCCACCCCCACTAATCTCGACCCCCTGATCACGATGGTGGTGGTGGTTTCCTCTGATTCGCTACGGTGATGAAGATATGGAGGGGAGAAGATGCAACGGCTAGGGTTCCGGCGAGGGTTCCGGTCGCCGGAGCCGGCGAGTGGCGGCGAGTGCCGCACATGGTCGTCTTCATCTCGACGAGTTCTTTGCAATGGTGGTACTGGCGCTCTCTAACTCGCGGCGGTTTAGGATATATGGGCAGATGAAGGTCGCGACGGCTAGGGTTCCGCCCGCATCTTTCTTATTCCTCGCTTTTCCGGCGACTTCAGTAAGGTTCATGAACCATTTTTGGTTTCAAACAAGATCTACACTTGATGATGGTTCGTTTTATGGCCGTTTGGTGGGCAGTCGCGATAGGGGAGTCGGATGTGGCTGATGATATTGGCGGTGGTGGTCGATCGGTGGTTCCCGACGACTGCTAAGGGCATCGGCAGTGATGATCGTGGTTGGTGATAGTAAAGGCGATGGATGTGATGGCGAAGGTAATAGTAGCAGTAGCTACGACGGGTGATGGCCGTGGCTGTTGGTGAGGGGCGGCTGCCGGCCGCGGCAGTGGTGGCCAAGGGCTGTAGAGGAGGATGGTCTATGGTGGGAAAGGATAGAGGAGATGACTTAAGGCTGCTCGTGTGGCTGCATGTTGAATTACAGAGGAGACTTTCAAGATTTGGTTAAGTGGGGTTAATTCCGGCGAGGATACCGGCCGAGCAGGAGGCTGCTCGCGGCGGCAAGTGGCTATCCGTGGTGAACAGTGGCTGCAAGTGGTGGAGTATGGTGGTAGAAGTCATAACCGAGGTGGTTGGTAACGTATAATGTGATTATGGTTGCGTTTGGTTATGAGAAAGCTATGTAGTAGTGTTTATATATAATCTCGGTGCGTTTTGACTAGGTTAAATCTTGGTTGAAGCTGTTGGTCAAAGCTGGTCAATCATGGTCAACGGACAGTCAACGCAATGCGGGTCGGAACGAGCGGATTCTAGGACGCGATATGGAAACGTTAGGTATAACCAAGCGTTAAGCATTCTTACACGTATAAATGTGGAGATTATATATTAACTTGTTTGTGTGTTGAGCTCCAATTACATTTAAAACGTTAACTAGTTTATAAAGCATCAAGAACAAATATGTATAAAAATATTAACCAGAAATGACGTGACCATCGCATAATGAAAAACAAGTTGGTAATGTTATCAAACATATATATATAAGATATTAGCCAACATATAAGAAATTGATTGAATCAATGTCTTACAAATCTTTACAACACTCCGAGATGTAAAGTGCTTACAAGTATAATAGCACATATATAGATATATATATATATATACACAGGATATACACTGTAGGTAAACCGATGTTTACCCGTACTTATTTAAGGCAAAAGGGGTTTAGAATTCTAAAATAATTCCTCATCTTATTATTATTATTAGTTGACCATCTCACTACTATTGAAACAAATATTATTTGCAACACTTTTGTTCAATATATATATATATATATATATATATATATATATATATATATATATATATCGTCTACTGTTATCAATATTTAGATTACTTTAGTGTCAACCAATTAACTATTATGATGTAAACGTGAACATTATGAACGTCACTTGAAACATTTTATATAGCTTACATCGTCAATGTAAGTTATTTATAAAGATTTGGAATCCATGATACAAATTCATTTCTCTACATCCTTCATGCTAAGACTCAATTCTTGATTAAGTGCATCAACTAACCTAATGTACACGAGTTAATTCATGACAATTAACAAATACACAAGAAGCTAAGATACACTAATGATACTAATCACCAACCTAAAGTCAACTAAAGAGCTCAACCGCACGCATGTAATAACATCGTGCTAATTCTAAATGTGAATCTTATATGTTCTAGTTAGGATTGCTTTGTTGGTGATCATCCTTTTTCCTTATCAAGCTCAGAATTATTTAAGGATACAAGGTGAGTTCTCGTGTCCCCTTTTTATTTAAGATTTTGGGGATGAAGCATGCTCTATTTTTATTTTTAAAGCTGAAACTATTATTTTGTGATATTATATAAAATGCTATGTTGTGGACTTGTTGATACCTGCTGATACATGAATCACAATCATTAATTCTTCTGTGAACCGCTTGTTTATGTGGATAGATCTATTTGGGGAATCCCCCACACACAGTGGCTCCCGCTACAGGGAGGTACCCCCACTGGAGATCCGAAAGGGTCGTTGTGGCATGTGACAGGTTTTATAAGAAACAAACGTGGACCTTACTGGCAGGTACGGTCCACCTGCTATGGGGCTCAGCTTCTCCCTGCGGGGTTAACCGGTATAACATAACTTTAGAAGAGGCAAGCCGGGACTGAGTGCAGGGTTGGTTGTGATCCCACGACATATATATACTAAATATAATACTTCGATATACGAACTTTATAAGACTCTTTTATTTCTCGAAACAAAACCACTTGAACTCACCAACTTTTTAGTTGACACTTTTTCTTTTTGAGCATGTCTTCAGGTACAGCTAGGGAGAATAGTTGAGCTATAGAAGTTACCTAAATCCGAAGCAAGATATGTGAATAGAGATTAAAGACACAAGGGTTGAGCCTAGAAGCCTTAGTTGCTGAAGTTTCAAGAAATATTTTACCGAGAGATTGATCACAACACCTATAGATTGTAGGTTGAAGCACATTGTGAATTGGAAACAAAGCCAATATTTTAATGTAAATACCATGTGACACCTTGTAATATACCATATAGTTTCCGCTGCATTTTGGTTATTGTTTACTAATCGTTACGTCCCGCCTCTCTGGGCCCGGGGTGTGACAAAGTAGTATCCACAGCCTGTTTTGTTCAGAATAGAATCTTGCTTGTGAAAGATAAAAAAAAACTCCATATGAGTTAATGTTTGACAGGAAACCAAACATAAATTTTTTAAAATCATTTGGTTGTCCAGTTATGATTCTTAACTCAAGTGATCATTTAGGAAAATTTAAAGAAAAAGCTGATAATGGGTTTTTCGTTGGATATTCATCTGTTTCCAAAGCCTATCGAGTTTATAACTCTAGGACAAATACTATTAATGAAACATTCAACGTTAAATTGCTGGAAAACTCGTTTCCATCAGTTTCAAATGGTCCTGTATGGTTATTTGATTTAGATTCTTTGTCAAACTCATTTCAATTAAACTTGTTTAATCAATCTGATGATTTTACAGGAAAGAAGACCTCTAGAGGAGATCTTGGAACTTTCAGTGATGATTCGGATTCTGATGATTCAGATGATTCTCGCCCAGATTATCCATTCTTCTCATTTAT
Organism: Flaveria linearis; assembly: GCA_024085815.1. NCBI lineage: Eukaryota > Viridiplantae > Streptophyta > Magnoliopsida > Asterales > Asteraceae > Flaveria > Flaveria linearis. The sequence goes on along the minus strand of CM044003.1, from coordinate 45,644,509 downwards.
CAAGGATTCATCAATACAATTCAATGACAATGTTCATGCGTCTTCAGCTTAAGATCGTTCAGTTTTAGCCGATCAAGAAGAATCACAACCTATTCCTAATGATGGTATAGAAATTGGACAACCTGAGTCTGGTACATCTTCCATCTCTGGAGATGAAATTGATCATAGTAACTTTGTTTACTTTATCAATTCACCAACTCAAGCTCCAAATTTCACTCCACATTCTCCTACTTTGTTGCATCAGCTCTCCAATCTGAACCAAACCAATCTGGATGTAAATGTTCAAGGAACTGAGATACCGACATCTCGTATCCACAGAAACCATCCAACATCCTAGATTATTGGTCCTCTGAATGAAAGAACTACTAGGAATAAATTTGAACATGCAAATTTTTGTTTATACTCTTGTTTTCTTTCACAGATTGTTCCTAAAAACGTCACCGGGGCGTTACAGGACAATGGTTGGATTGAAGCAATGCAAGAAGAACTTCTTCAATTTCACAAACAAGAAGTGTGGAAGTTAGTGGAATTACCTGAAGGAGAAAATGCCATAGGCACTAAATGGTTGTCTAGAAATAAAACTGATGATTGTGGGATTGTTATAAGAAACAAAGCTAGACTTGTTGCATAAGGATACACACAGGAAGAAGGAATTGACTATGATGAAGTATTTGCTCCACTTGCAAGACTCGAATCCATTCGTGTTTTCCTGGCTTATGCATCATTCATGAAATTCAAGGTGTATCAAATGGACGTCAAAGGTGCATTCTTCTATGGTCCTATCACTGATGATGTTTTTGTGAAGCAACCCCCAGGCTTTGAGGATGCTGAATTTCCACATCGAGTGTATAAGCTGAGTAAAGCATTATATGGACTACATCAAGCACCAAGGATTTGGTAAGAAACATTGTCTCAACACTTAATCCAACATGGATACACAAGAGGGAAAATCGATCCTACTCTATTCATAAAGAAGGATAACGATGATCTCTTATGTGTGCAAGTGTATGTAGATGATATCATATTTGGTTCTACCAGTCCAAAATTGTGCAATGAATTTGAAGAAATCATGAAATCTCGTTTCCAAATGAGTTCTATGGGAGAAATCAATTTCTTCCTTGGATTGCAAGTTCAACAATCTGCAGAAGGTATTTTCATCAATCAAGAGAAGTTTGTTGACAAACTCTTGAAGAAATTCAAAATGCACGATTGTCAGTCCATAAGAACTCCAGCTGACGTAAACACCAAGATTGAGCCTGATCCTAAAGGAAATTCAGTAGACCAAACTCTATACAGATTTATGATTGGTTCTTTGATGTATCTTACTGCATCACGACCAGACATAATGTATGCTGTTTGTGTCTGTGCAAGGTATCAATCAGACCTGAAAGAATCTCACTTAATTGCTTTCAAGAGAATATTTAGGTATCTCAAAGGTAAACCAGCTTTAGGGCTTTGGTATCCTTACGAGGGTAATTTTGAGTTACATAGATACACAGATAGTGATTATGGTGGATGCTGTCAAGACAGAAAATCTACAACGGGTGGTTGTCAGTTTCTTGGACCCAGATTAGTTTCATGGCAATGTAAGAAACAAACGAATGTTTCTGTTTCAACTGCAGAAGCTGAGTACATAGCTGCATCAGCAGGATGTTCTCAAATCCTTTGGTTGCAAAACCAACTGCTAGATTATGGGTTCAATTTTCTTAAAACACCCATTTACATTGATAACACTGCTGCTATGTTCATTACAGCTAATCCAGTTCAACATTCAAAAATAAAACATATCAAAATTCGATATCATTTTCTAAGAGATAATTCTGAAAAAGGTTTAATCAATTTGATTCAAATAACAACTGAAAAACAGTTGGCAGACCTATTTACTAAAGCTTTTCTACCAGGAAGGTTTGAGTATTTAGTGGAGTCAATTGGTCTTATTAACCATGTGTAAACCTGGTTTCTAAGTTTTTATTTTAGTTTTTTTGAATCTTTACATGATCAAATCCCTCCCTAAATCTGAAGGTTTTCATAAGTATAACCTTTCATAGTTATTTGCCTGATTGTTTTTGTGTGCGTGTGTTTTCTTTTATAGAAAAACAAAATACAAAATTAGAAAACTCAAAAATCAAATAAAAAATATAAATCAAAAACTCCAAAAATAGAGTTCTTTTTATTTCTAATTCATTTTTTTAGGAATGAATCTGTGTTTGCCTCATGTGAGAAATGATAGTACATTAGTGAGATCAGTTGCATATTTCACTCGCTAATAAAGTCTGACATGATCAGGATATGATGTGTAGACAATTTCATGCTAGTATACTGAACAAGTAAATTTTTGTGATTAAACTAAATCTCTATGCTTGTATGTGTATTCGTCTAAGTACTTTTGAGTTGTATTAGCCTATCAGATTGTGTGCTTGCTAAGCTACCTCACTCACACCTGATGACAATGTGACTAATCATGAGATCTGTTATAAGCATCATTCACTTCTCTGTTATGAGTCATCATAGACCTGAAGTGCTGAGATATCCTCTGCTGTAAGTCATTACAGACCTGGATATTCTCCTTTGATGCAAAAGATGCCAATGTGCATAATCCATTCAAATGGATGGTTAGAGTTGATCAAATGGTTATCCTTGATCATTCTCTATTTTAATTAACATGAGCTCTGATTATGCATATTTGTTAGGTAATAAGTTGAGAATGTGTGCTTCCTTGCATATCTTTATGATAGTTGATCCTCTAAGTCTTAGTTTGAGTCACATCTTGTCATATCTAATTGTACTATAATCAATCCAAGAATTGAACAAGTAAGTGAGCATATTTCTGTCACCAACATTCATTTTCTGTCCTTAGATCTCGTGTCTCCTTTGCTGTGATATCACTGACCTGGAACACACTTGATCAGGATTTAATCATTGTCTATGACTATTCATATTTTTTTCTTTTAATGTCCTGATCTTCACTAATCTGATCTCACTGCAATCAATGATTCTATTGTACATATTAGATTTTCATTCTGCTTTAATTTTGATTTTATGCATGTTTTCTTGTGTGCAGGCAATATAACAATGCTAAGTGTGATATTCTTATGTTACCTTGGTAAACTTCTAAGTTCTACAAACACTTAAAAGTTTAGGGGGAGTAATAACAATAAGAATTTTCTCAGAAAATCAAAATGAACATGTTGAATTGAAAGGATGATGCTTTAAGTTCAAAGTATATGTGTGTTTGATAATGTAAAGCTTTTGTCTATGATAAAATGTAACCATAATTTTAGCAAGTGGAAAAGCTTCTTTGAAATGTTGAAAACAAGAAAAATTAGTTTATATTTTTTTGAGACTACAATGAAGGGTCAAAATGTAAAAAGTTCAATTTTGAGGGTCAGAAGTGTAAATTTGGAGGGAAAGTCAAAAATATGCAAAATTGTTTAAATATTAGTATGAAATATTACTAATGTGTTTAAACAGTGTGCATGTGAAGAATTGAAAAATCGACAAGTGTAAGTCTCATTGAAGTCATCTCATGTGCCTAAACAGGGGTCATATGCCTGAATAGGAGCATGAAGAATTTTCAGAAATTTTATAAGTGTTGGGCGTTTGTCAATTTCTCATATGCCTAAACAGTTGTAATAAGTCTGAAAATTTATCAAGTGTTGGGCATTTCATATTGTTCATGCGCCTACACAGGGTTGGGACTTCTTAGGATTTAAAATGTTCAAGTGAAATTCACAAGTGTTAGGCGTTTCATAAAGTTCATATGACTGAACAGTACAAAAGCACCTAAACAGTGCTTATGTGCCTGAACAGTTGTCATGTTTCTGAAAAGTTCAAGTATGGGCATTTTAGTCCTCATGCTACTAAGCAGTGTTTATGCTACTGAACAGTTCAAATGCTTCTGACTTCATATGCACAAATAGTGCTAATGTGTCTATTTACTTGGTGAAATTTAGGACCTCATGAGCCTGAACAGTGCTCATGCTCCTGTACAGTGCTCATGCGCCTAACAAAAAAATTCACTGATTATAAATAGAACACTTGCGCGTTTTTCATTTCATTCTCACTTCAAAAACCCTCTGAAACCCTCCCCTGAACATTCGAACACTCAGTTCAAAAACCATTTCATCAACAACATCATTTCAATTATAAATCACATATTTTTTATAGTGTTTTAAAGATTGTAAACGTAAGTTGAGAATCTATTTTAACATTGTGTGTGATTTTCTGCTGATTCTGATATAGGCGTTCGATACCTATTCGGGCGTTCGAACCCTAAACTTGTCAAAAACTCAGTTTGAAACATTAAAATCGGAAAAATGTTTGAAATTGATGATTGAATGTTGTTTAGAATGTGATTTCGAGTATATTGATACATTAAAGCAAGATTTGAAATGAATATTGATCGAATGCACTGTTCACGGTTCATCGATGAACAGTAACATTCGAAGATGAACTCGAAAAGGAAGATGAACAGATGAATATTGTTTTTAATTGAAAATAAATAAAAATTAATAATCTCATTTCAAATATTGTTAAAATGTTCAATAAAATTGATAAGATAAAATAATTAAATGTGTTTAATTTTTTTTTAAAATTCAACTTGACAAATAAAATTTTATAAAAATAGAAATGTTTTTAAATTGAAAATAATTAAAATTACAAGTTGAGTTTATAAGTCAAATTCATTAAACACATTAGATTATTATATCATATATCATCACATGATTAAACTCATATTCAATATTTTTTTTAAAAATGTACACATTGTCTAATATCATTGCTTTAAACTTTTGCAGATGGTTGATCTAAAGTTTGTGCCTAAGCACAATATTGCTGCTGTGCTTAACGAAGAAGTTCAAGATGCCTTATCTTATGAAGAAATGATTAGATTTCTTCTCAGAACCAAGTATATGTATGCAATGTGTTATCAGACAGTGATTTATGATAGACTTATCAGAAGATTCTGGAGTACAACAAAGTTGAAGTTAATGATGAAGGAAGAAGAGTTGTAAGAGGTTTTGTGACAAGAGATCGTATGATTGAAGTTTCTGAAGAATCAATAAGAGTTGCATTAAGACTGGGTCACATTGATCCAGAAGATCTTGCTAAGTTGACATTTAATGAATATAGAGAGACATTCATGGAAATAGGTCATCCTGACCATTTTCCAAAGAAAGAATTCTTCAGAGCTCGTGTATACAATCATTGGAAGCTAGTTTGTTATATTTTCCAGTATTGCATGTCCAAGAGGAGTGCTGGGTAGAACTCATTCCCAGTGGACATAGCTTCTTCAATTGTAGTCATTGCAACCAATAGAAGATTTAATATGGCAAAATGGATCTTGAATGGATTCATATTTAATTTGGAGAAAGGCATAAGAAACAAATATCTGATATACCCCAGATTTCTTCAAATGATCATCAATGAAGAATATCCAGATATTCATGTTTATGGAGTAGGTGGAGATAGACTTGACTTGGAACACATGTCTGAAGTTACATAAAAGAAACTAACAATGTTGACTGGTGCTCCAAATGTTCCAATGTTTGATTATATGAGGAATGTGTCTAATGATGAGGTGGATATCACAGTGGATCATTTTCATTTATTGGAAGGTGAACCAATAGATCCAACTGATTTGATAGATGAATTTTCTCTTATCCCTCCTCAAGAAGATGATGATCAAAATGATGATGATGAGAATGATGAAGATCATGATGATGATAGCTCATCTAGTTCTGATGATAATGATGATGATGATGGTGGTGTAGCAGAGACACACCAATCATTGAGCAGTGATAGAACCATGTCTGAGCATGCTAATGAAGCTCAACATGAAAGTGAAGGAATAATGGGTGATGATATACAAGATGATATTGGGCATCATGTAGAGGTGGAACATGAGCTTGATGAGCAAAATCAAACTTTTGAGTATGATTTCATGGATGCTTTTCTGTTTAATCAAGAAGTGCCTGTTTCTACAGCACACAATGTGTCTGTACAAACTGAGGAAATCTTGGATGTAGATGAGATTGAAAAGCTTAAAGATGATAATGAAGCTAAAGAGAAAGTGATTGCTGATCTCAAAGCTGATCTTGATAAGTTGAGAAAAGAAAACTTGAAGCCTGAGAAAGATGAAAATTTGCTGAAAGATATGATCAAAAAGCTTAAAGAAGAGCTGAAAGAAAAGAATGAAAAGATACTGAGTTCTGCAAAAGACAAAGATGATGTGATAAAGAATTTTGACCTTATGCTTAAAGATTATGATCTTTTGGAAGAAAGATTCAAAAGATTAACTGAAGAGAATGCAAAACTGAAGGCAGAACTAATGAAGAATCAAGAATCTCAAAAGCCAATCTCTCCTGAAGTTGAAATTGTGGCTGAAATTGTACCTATTGAGATTGAGGAAAATGTAGAAATGGATAAAGGAAAAAGGAAGATAGATGAGGTTGACTATTCAGTTTTACCTGAATCTTCATCAAAAGTTCAACGAACTGAAGAGATTGTTGAAGAAGAGAGTCAAGAAGCCCAAGAACCATTGAGTCAAGAGAAAATTGGTGCCTTGGAAGACATTGAAGAAGAATTTGATGATGAGTGGTTTAATGAAGTGCTTGATGATGAAGATATTGAAGAAGAATTTGAAACTAATTCATTATTTGATCAAGTGTAAGTTCATGATGATATTCCACAAGATTTTGAAGAAAGATATAATTATCTTGTGAAGAGGAAGTACAACAGAGTATTTTTGGATGGGCTTACACTTTCTCAAATCAGTGATGAGTATGAGAAATGTATAGCTGCTGAATCTGTTGCTCCTGTTGATCCTAATGAGATAGTTATGGAACATGGTGAATGGAACAGAGCACAAGAAAGCATTAATGTTGAAGAAATTCCTAGTTTAGAGCTGCACCATCCTGATCCTGATGAAACGAGCATTCCAGTTTTAAGGTCATGGTTGCAAGCTAGAAACTATCCTTGGAAAAGGTTGAAAAGACTTCAATCAGTTCCGTTGAGAAATCTTGTTAAAAGTTTTCAACAAACTGAGAAAAAATCAAACAAAATGATCATTCTAGATACTGACAATCCTCAGTATTTAGATATCACCAAAAGAACAAGAGTATTGAAGCCTTAAGAAATAAAGCAAATGGCACAGAAGACAAGTGCACATGAAAGAAGACAAGAGCTTATCAAGATGTTTCCACAATCTGAACAACAAGTATACAAAGCTTCTTCTGAACAAAAGCACATTTTTGATAGTGCTAGACCGACTGGAGATTTGGTTAGAAATATGTTGCAGATAGGTCAATCTGTAGCAGAGTTGTTAAATGGTATGATTGCACCTGACTTCACTAACCAAGTTAAAATAATTGTTTGGAAATATGATGAAGTTTTTGATGCTTTTCTGCTCAAACGAGTAAATGCTATGTGTGATGTTTATCACTTTTACTTGAGCATTATTAAACTTCCAGTTCAAGACCTGAAAGAACTGAACAAACTTCCTTTGATTAACCCTTCTGGAGATAAAAGAGGAGAAATGTTTGTAGAACTTCTGAGCCGAGGGCTAGCTAGAACAAGTAATTTCCTTCAGACTCGATGTGATCAAGAAGACAAGGAATACTTTTCTATGCTAAAGAAGAATAAGAAGATTAGAGGGTTACAATCGGAAGAAGAGCACTTTATGCTTGAATTTTATGATAAGGATTTTGAGAAAGTGACTACTCCTGGATTGAAGGTGATTGATGGAAATCAAAAGACCAAACCTATTCTTAGATGGTTTTACAACACAGAAACTTTTGAACTTAAATTGGTCCAAAATCTTGAACATTGGGATGAGGACATGATATCTTTGTTTGGTGCTTTTGAGCTAAAATTACTCCGTCCAAGCTATATCTCATTTTTGTCGGTTCAAAAATTTAAGAAAGTATCACCTGAGATAGCAGAGCAAGACAAGAAATATTTTCTCTCTATTATCAATATGATGGCAGCTATGGAGAGAATCTCATTGAGAAAGACTCTTGCTTATGCAAATATAGTGAAAAGAGACATCAATGACATTGAATTCATGAGAATTTCAAGAAAAGGAGTATTAGAAGTGTATTGCAAAGAAAGTAAAAATCCTATTGAGCTGTATGCAAATGTTGACATTGCATGCTTGTCAAAGGATACATTGGAAAGAATGAAGTTGATGGAGATAAAAACAAATGAATCAAAACTAGAACAAGCTGTGCTTGCTGGTAAATTTAAGTCATCGATTGAGAATGCTTTGAAAGAGTTAGAGATGTATAAGAAGAAACCCATGTTCAAAGTAAAAGAAGAACCCGAAGACTTCTTTGAAGTTTAACGATGAAAGAGACAAGAAGATAGAAGATGACAGAGAGAAGACAAAAGATGAAGAGAAGAATGAAGATTGAAGAAAAAGAGGACAAAGATATGAAGACAGAAGACTTTTGAAGACTGAAGACAAATGTAAATCTTAGGGGGAGTATTGTTAGTCCTTTAGAAAGATTAACATTAGTCTTAGTGTGTCTTTTATAATTCGGCCTTAGTATAGGGACTAGAATTGTAAATATATAGTCTTTTGTTTGTTGGTAGTATAAATAGCTTAGTCTACAGTAGAATTATATAGTCGTAACAATTTTCTATGTGCTGCTTTCTTACTCTTGTAATTGACTTTGCTATATCAATGAACTGAGAATTTTATTGATATTTGCTTGATTTGATTACAATTGTTTGTGTTTCTTTGAATTGTTCACATAATTTGTTACAGATTGATGCATTTGATCCTATCATATCGGTTTTCTTCTTGAAATCCCACTTACTTCCATTTACCTTGGAATTAAGAGGTGGTACAACAAGTTCCCAAACTTGATTGTCATACATGGATTGCATCTCAACGTTCATGGCCTCAAGCCATTTGTCACAATCCAAATTGGACACTGCATTCTGGTATGTGGTTGGTTCATCTAAATCTACCACATAGCATCCATCCATGAAAAATCCATATCTTTCAGGTGGATTACTAGTTCTACCACTTTTACGAATGTTTGTGTGTATTGATCAACCGCTTGATCATCCTCAACATCCTCATGTTGAGTGCTAGTATCAACCAGACGTGCATCAGGTTGTGGTTCTTGATCCTCCTCAAGATCCACTATTCTACTGCTAGTTCCTTCCATAAGGAACTTTGCTTTTAAGAAGTCACCCTTTCTGGCAACAAACGCCTTTTGTTCCAGTGGATCATAGAAATAATATCCCATAGAATCTCTAGGATATCCAATAAGGATACACTTGGTGGATCGGACTTCCAATTTGTTTGGGGTGGGAGTCTTAACATAAGCCTCACAACCCCAGACCCTTAAGTATGATAGGGATGTAACTCTTCCATGCCATATCTCAAAAGGTGTCCTTTCTACCTTTTTGGTTGGGGCCATATTTAGAATATGGGCCACGGAGAGCAAAGCGAAACCCCAAAATGATAGAGGCAATGTGCTTCTAGCCATCATAGATCGGACCATATCCAATAAGGTTCGATTCCTCCTTTCAGACACACCATTATGTTGTGGTGTTCCAGGTGGAGTGAGTTGTGAGACAATCCCACAACTCCTAAGATGATCTTGAAAAACATCACTTAGGTATTCACCTCCTCTATCGGTGCGAAGAACCTTAATCGACTTGTTGAGTTGATTTTCTACTTCATTCTTGAAGATTTTGAACATTTCAAAAGCTTCATCTTTGTGTCTTAATAAGTACACATACCCATAGCAACTATAATCATCGGTAAAGGTAATGAAGTATCTTTCACCATTCCTAGTCATTGGCTTGAAAAGACCACATACATCCGAATGTACGATTCCTAATAAATCTTTTGCCCTTTTGTTAGTTCCACTAAAGGGTGCCTTAGTCATTTTACCTTGTATACAAGATTCACAAACATCAAATGAATCACATTCATTTGTTTTTAAAAGACCATTCTTTTAAGGTGTTTGTATACGTTTCTTGTTTATATGACCAAGACGACAATGCCAAAGATAGGTATCACTCAAATCCAACTTGAGTTTCTTGGTGTTAGTTTGGTACACTGAACTATTTAAAGTATTTTCATGAACCAATTCATAAATCCCATTAATGGGAATAGCTTTAAAATAGAACATATCATTTAAAGAAACATGAATATCATTTTCAACAAAAGATAATACATAATCATTTTGTCTTAATTGGGATACAGAAATAATGTTCCTAGTCAAACTAGGAGCATACAAAACATTCTTCAAAATAACATCCAAGCCACTTGGAAGTTTTAGGATGTAGTCCCCACGAGCTTCAACTTGGACTTTGGTTGCATTGCCCGTGAAGAGACTAACATCCCCGTTATTGAAGTCCCTACTTCTTTTGAACCCCTGCAACAAATTGCAAATATGAGTTCCACATCCGGTATCTAATACCCATGTGTTTGAAGATGTAACATTAAGATCAATATGAATCATATGTATATTGTACCTGAGGTCTTCCCGACATCCCTCTTTGCTTTCAACTCTTGGAGATGGACAGGACAATTTCTTGCCTAATGTCCAATCTCCCTACACTTGAAGCATGGGTCATTGGTAGCAACCTTTTGCTTCTTCTCTTGTGGTTTGGGTGGCACCCTTGCCACCCCTTTCCCTTTTCCCCATACGGGTCCCTTACCCTATTCAACCTTTGCCTTGGGTGCGGGATAAGGCCTTTTCTTGTTCCCACCTTCATTGATGGTGAGAACGGGTAAAACCCTTTTACCCATGGCCGCCGCAGCCGTTTTAAGCATTGAGTGAAGCTCACCAATGCTCTTGTCCTATGCATTCATGTTGTAATTCAACACAAATGTCTCGAACTTCTTGGTAAGGCCATTTAGGATCAAATCCGTGGCCAATTCCTTCGAGACGGGACAATTAAGCCTCTCAAGGCGGTCAATATGACTTTTCGTCTTAAGTACACAAGATGAAGCAGATTCGTTGTCGTCCATACGACATGCATGGAGTGCTCGAACCGTTTTGAAGCGCTCAACCCTTGCTTGCTGTTGGAACGTTTCCTTCAGCTGGGTTATCATGTCATAAGCTCCGTGATGTTCATACTCCTTTTGGAAATCCGGAGTCATGCTCGCTAGCATGAGACAAGACACTTGGACGGAGTCCTCAGTGCATTTCAGCCAATTGTTATAGGCCTCCTCATCATCCTCAGTAGGTTGATCGGGGATAGGGTCGTCTAAAACATATGATCTTCTCTCTTGCTTGAGAACGATTCTCAAGTTTCGATACCAATCAATGAAATTATTATGATTTAGAAGTTCCTTTTGGAGGATCGCTCGTAATGATTGGGTGGACGTGGATGAGTTATCATGATTGTCATTATTGGTGGCCATCTACAAAATTTAACAAAGATCTATTTTTAGTATTTTCGATATTGCTATTTTTAATAATTAATGCCTTTTAAGGTCATTTTTATATTAAAATCTAGAAACCCAACATTACATTTAAATTGTAGTTAGGTGACCTTTATCCCACGATTTAAATTAACAAGGTGGTCAACGATTGACGGTTGCAACCATTTGCAACTTCTAGAGGTATGGGATCGACTTTAAGCATCTTATGTAAAGTCGACATGTTAATCCCATCAACACCATTTGGAATCCATATTGTAGGTGATCCATTTAACATGGTTTGCAAATCAGGTTACCCTACTTGCATACACGTGTGAGTTTACCCACATAAGTGGTTAGGTGACCTTTATCCCACCAATGTGGTATTCCCATCTTAAGTCACAAGTTCCCTCTAAATGGTTAGGTGACCTTTATCCCATTAAGAGTTCCCAAATGACTCAGGTGTTGTGCAAAAGGACGGTGTTAAACTTGTTTGTCAAATGTTTAGATATTTCATAATTCTAGTTTAGAAAACTCTATGTACTTGTATTTACATGCTTTCAAATACAAGATACCCTATGGTCCTTTTAATAAAACCCATTTTATTATGTAATCATTAATCCTTTTAATAACCATTTATTAACACTTAATAATTTACAACCATTTTTTATATTATCTTGTTAAGATCATTTTTATTAAGATTGTTTATCATATCCAAATATTATACAATCATTCATAAAATCACAATCAAACAAGCATAATATAAACAACCACAATGTGCATAACCATAGCTACTATTGTGACCACACTTGTTTGCCATCATAAGTACGGTCATTTGGTCTTTCCTAAGGGTTGAATACAACACAAAATTGAGGTCTTCATAGACCCTCACTTGAACTTGCATCCATATGCTTCAAGTCCTTCTTTTGTGTCTTCATCTTGTGCTTCCTTCCGGAGCATCTTCTTTTACAAAATATATATCCTAATACATATTTTCTAGTAAAAGAAAAATACTCCTAATTTATTATTACATCCCAATGAATAAATAGACAAATTACATTTTTAAACAAAGCACAAATTAATATACAACCCTATTGAATAAACCAAAACCAAACATTGCAAACATCCAAACAACACAAGAACAAAAGCTAGGTTATGCACTAATATGAACATTCATCATATCATCCAAATATAACTAAAAATCCCCATTAAAACCCACGATTTTCAGCCAACATAAACTGAAAATTCGGGTTTCAAACATTGTCCAAACAATACACATATCATCATACATATCTTTCAAGGTTTAATCACAAGCTTGTGTGATATAACCTTGAAAGCTTGGGGATTCAACATACAAGAACATTTCAGCCCTTAAAAGGGTTATAAATCCCATAAAACAAATTTTAAAGGATAATAACAAGCATGCTATCCACATAACCGGCTCTAGATGCCATTGAAGGGTTTGTAAGAACACAAAACTTAGTTTAACCTCTTAAACTTACTGAAAACGCAGCGGAATAATTACTTTATAAACTTGATTATAAAGCTAAAACACATGTTCTTAAGTGACCGTATGAAACAAACCCATATATCAAAGGATCATTTTTATATGAATAAGCATGCTATGTATGCGTAAATCAACATAATATGACAACCACAAGGGGCTGCCATAATCTACCTTACTGCAGCTCAAAATCGAATGAAAGGAGAGTAAGATGAAGATGATGATGATGTCGAATATGCAGCCCTCAAAGAAGAGAACCTCAAGTTGCTATACCCACAAGCTTGCTCCAAACACCTTGTTTGCTAGGAAGTATTACACCAAGTGTTGTCCAACTTCTTGAAACTAAAATCAGCCTTGAAAACTCTTTTCTTCAGCCAAAAATTCGAGTTCTATGAGAGAAGAAGGAGAGAAAAGACTATTGCATGTGTGAGAGAGAAAGAGTCTTGGAATGAATGAATGGAAGAGTGAGTGTATTGATTTATCTTGCAAAAAACAAGAAATGGTTGGTCCTCCCAAAGCCCATGGGCGGCCGAGGTTGGGGTTTTAAAATGGGTTTCCCACCCAGTTTAATCCCTTGTTTTATTTACACTCTTTCATCCATTCAAGTTATAAAAATTAAAACCTAGTTGTAATTTTTATAACACAACACTCTTTTATATGTCAATATCTGACTATCTTAAATAATGAAACAAATAAATATCTCTAGAACAAATTATCTATATAATGTTGTTCTATCACAAAAGCAATATTTAGAAAACCAATTTTCTAAATAGGTGTCAACATTTATTATATGATCTTATCAATAAATAAATGTATGTTGGTGTTTGTATAGCTTGTTATTGGGTATGACCTGACTTGGATCATAACATACTAACCACATCAATCTTGTATGTGTCTTGGGCATATAAGATCCTACAAAATTTTGTAGATGGCCACAAACAACAATGAAAACAATGATATCCCGTCCGCTCATACCCTATCACTAAGAACCATTCTCCAAAAGGAGCGTCTCAACCATAACAACTTTATTGACTAGTTTCAAAAGTTGAGAATTGTTCTCAATTAAGAGAAACGGTCATACATATTAGACGATCTGATTCTCAATCAACCCAATGAGGAAGATGAGGAGGCCCACGATAATTAGGTGAAATACACTGAGGACTGGGTCCAAGTGTCTTGCCTCATGTTGGCAAGTATGACTCCAGATCTCCAAAAGGAGTATGAACATCACAGAGCATACGACATGATTACCCAGTTGAAGGAAACGTTCCAACAACAAATAGGGGTAGAGCGCTTCGAAACGGTTCGAGCACTCCATGCATGTCGTATGGATGACACCCATTCGGTCTCATCTTATGTACTTAAGATGAAGAGCCACATAGACCGCCTCGAAAGGCTGAATTGTCCTATCTCGAATGAGTTGGCTACGAATTTGATCCTCAACTCTTTGTCAAAAAGGGTTGACAACTTTGTTATGAATTATAACATGAACGGATGAGACAAGAACATAAGTGAGCTTCACTCTATGCTTAAAACAGCCGAGGTGGTCATGGGTAAAATGGTTTTACCCGTTCTTACCATCAATGAAGGTGGGAGCAAGAAGAGGCCTCACCCCGCACCTAAGGCAAGTGTTGCCAAGGGTAAAGGGTACGTTTCGGGAAAGGTAAAGGGAGTTGTAAAAGTGCCACCACCAAAACTAGCGGAGAAGAAGCAAAAGGTTGCTTCGAATGACCCATGCTTTAAGTGGGGAGAGATAGGACATTGGGCAAGAAATTGTCCTGTCCATCTCAAAGTGTTGCAAGCTAAGAGGGATGCCAGGAAAACCTCAAGTGCAATTTTTATGATTCATATTAATCTAAATTTAATATCCTCTAACACATGTAGAACTCATATTTGCAATTTGTTACAGGGGTTCAAAAGAAGTAAGGACTTCAAGAAAGAGGATGTTAGCCTCCACATGGGGAATGGGGCAAAAGTTCAAGTTGAAGATCAAGGGGACTACATATTGAAGCTTCCAAATGGTTTGGAAGCAATTTTGAACAATGTTTTGTATGCTCCTAGTTTGACTAGGAGCATTATTTCAGTTGCCCAATTAAGACAATATGGTTATATTTTGACATTTATGGAAAATGAAATTCATGTTTCTTAAAATAACATCTTTTACTTTAGAGCTATTCCTATTAATGATATTTATGAATTGGTTTGTGAAAACACATTATATGAAAGCTCATTGTACCAAACCACCACCACTAAGCTCAAATTGAATTTGAGTGATACCTATCTTTGGCATTACCGTCTTGGTCATATAAACAAGTGTTGATACATGTCAATGTACCTAGTTTATGAGCTTAAATGTAAATGTCTTTCATGTCTTACACATGTGTAATTGATGTAATGGTTGAATGAATGATATAAAGTACGTTGTAATGTTTGATTTATATTTTGATTATGTCATGATTCCATTATATTGAATGTGTTGCACATGTATGAACTAATTATATAGGTTTGATGTTGTTTAATAGTTCATGCTAATAGCCCATGCTAATGGACCATACGCATGAATTCATCATGCTTATGGACCAGTCGCACGACTGAACCAGGAGTCTGGATCAGTCATACGATTGAAACATAAGACTGACTCAGTCGCATGACTAAACCTTCAGTCCTGCGTATGACTCAATCGCATGATTCAGTCTCACAACTGAACCATACTAATGGTTCAGTCGCACAAACGAAAACTCCAAACCTATAAATACCACTAAATTCGTGGAAAAACGTAAAACACTTCGAATACTTGCGCACCCTAGCCGTCCAGAGCGTCCCTGTTCATTATTCCAACATCATAGTTCGTTCTTGATCGATTTCTAGTCATTCTTAACGTATAGTTTATTCTAACATCGATCATAGTAACGTTCTCACTGATTGGATCGCCAATCAAATAGGATTCCCGCACTATTTGATCTGGTTTCACGCATTATCAGTTAGTACTCCGTACATACACGGTCCTAACAAGTGGTATCAGAGCTTTCCCGCACTATTTGATTTGGAGTTAAGTTTTTGAGTCAAAAGGTGTTTTCGAAGTTTTCTGACCTTAAAGTTTCGATTGTTCACTATACGGTAGATTAGGGTTCTTGAAAAATCGTGTTTTTGTGTCAAAGTGTCAAAACCATCGATTTTGCCAAAACAACAGCCTTCAGTCGCACGAATAGCTCATTCGTAGATTGAACTCATTCGTACACTCCATTCGCACGACTGAACTCAGTCGCATCCTTCATTCGCACGACCTAGCTGCTCTAGTTGTTTGAGTCCATTCGTCTAGTTCATATGCACTACTGAATCCAATCGCACGAGTGAACCATCCATATAGTCCATTCGTACGAATGAAATTGTTCTGTTCTCCAAGTCTCAGCTTACACAAATGGAAGATCAGTTTGTTGCGTTTACTGCCGGGAAGGACTCACGCATCCAGAACCTTCTACTTCTGGAAAATGAGATAGGAAATCACAATAAACCACCGAAGCTTATCACGTTAGATGATTATCCACAATGGAAACAACAGTTTGAGATTTACTTAAATGGAGTTGATCCCAATCTTTGGACTTCTATTGAGACTGGTTACGTGGTACCAGTCAGTGCTAATGGGGTTAAACTTACTTTAGGGGGAATGAGTGAATCACAAAAGACACTGCATAATGCTGGAAAGAAAGCTTATGCCCTGCTGACTCAGTCGATACCTAAAGACATATTTCATCAATTCTATGAGAATAAGCAGTCTAAGAAGCTTTGGGAGGCCTTGGAAAAGAGGTATGAAAGCAATGCAACATTAAAGGCACTGAAGGCTAAGGCTCTCAAGAAGGAGTTTGACAATTTCTCATCAATTGGAATGAGAGCCTGGATGACATAATTGACA
The DNA here is from genome assembly GCA_024085815.1 of Flaveria linearis. Lineage (NCBI taxonomy): Eukaryota > Viridiplantae > Streptophyta > Magnoliopsida > Asterales > Asteraceae > Flaveria > Flaveria linearis. The sequence continues at coordinate 45,627,706 of CM044003.1, read as the reverse complement.
GGTTCTATAATCTCATGAGTGAACTGCACACTCATGGTGTAACCACATCAATAGAAGATGAAGTTTCAAGTTTTGCTGATGGGTTACCTGAGAAATGGGATTCATTTGTGTCTAATCTCAGACAGAATGACATTTTAGCAACGTTGGACATAAATGACTTCATCTTGAAGTTAAGAGAAGAAGACTGAGGATGAAGTACAAGTCAAAGAAAGGATCCTATGTTCAGAATCCTTCACTATACAACTCAGTTTCATCTCCAGCTGTTTCAGGAGCACCTTTACAAACAGCTTATGTGTCCAATTCATCTGCTACTGCCTTATCCACAGCTTCAGCACCAGAAACATCAGGGTCATCTCCTACACATTGTATAGTGCATGAAGCCAATTCTACAAAGTTGAAGACCGAGAATATCGGTAATATCACCGTGGAAGTTGCAAAGGAGCACATGGATCTTTTAGCAGCAGTTGTCTAATCCTATGATGGTTTAGTTGCAGATGAAGACTACGAGCAAGTTGATGAAAATGAGCTAGAAAGAATGGATATTATGTGGGCCTTGGCAAGTGCAGTCAAAAGAGCTAAAAAGTTTATCAAGAAGACGGGACAGAAACTAGTAGCCACAAAGGACACGATGTTTGGTTTTGACAAAACCAAGGTAACCTGCTTCAACTGTGGTGAGAAGGGGCATTTTCAACGTGAATGTGTAAAGCCCAAGAAAACAGGTAATGGAAACCCATTTTCATCATTGACCCATCAAGACAAGGAACAAATTGGAACAACTTCTTCAAGCAAGGATACAAAGGCTCTTACAGCTTAAGATGATGAAGGACAAGACTGGTCCTTCAGGTTTGTTTCTCCGAGAGAATCAAACATTGCCTTTGTTGAAGCAGTAGATGACGAGTCTGCTAGTGAGAGTGAGGGTGCAGCTGAGCAAGCAATGTCAGATGTTGAAGAAGCTGCGAACATGGTAAATCACCTGGTTGAAGAAGATCTTAGAGCAACAAGTACTGAATCTCCTATCACAAAAGGATCTAAATCTGATTTGATGACTAACCCAACCGATTCATCACAGGTAAGTTCTCTAGACCAGTTATTTGATAAACATGATTGTCATGATTATGATATATTTAGAGAAAGCATTGACTTGAAATTTGCTAGGTTATCAGAACACAATGATAACTTAGTAAATGATTTACAACTATGCACTAAGGCTATTCGTATTTTAAAACAAAATGAGTGCAGTTTTAAAGAAAGGATAGAACTTTTGTCCAAACAACTAAGGGAAACCGAGGTTGTTGCATTAAATCAATCAAATGATATAAAGTTTTATCTAAATTCTTTAGAAGAGACCAATGAGGAAAAAGCAGTTTTGGAAGTCGAGGTAAATTCATTAAAACAAAAACTACATACTTGGGCTAGTTCTTCTCACATAGTTCAAAACTTAGTGAAAGAACGAAACAATGGGGAAGGTCTGGGGTACAAGGCAGTAGCACCACCACATGAAATCCTTTTAGATACAAAGTGTAGACCTGTAAATGACAACCCAATAAAGGATCATGTGGTCTCCACTCCTCTGGTTAGTGATCCTGATTCCACAGTCAAAGATGTACAGAAGATCACTAAACAGAAGGAGACTGCTTTGAAATCTAAAGGTAAAATGCCTGTTGTGAATTTGGATGAACAATTTGAAAAAGGTTAATGTAAAGTCAGGTTCAAACATGTCTATTTCTGAATCTAAAACGACCAAATCAGTTAACCAATCACGTGCTCCACGTCAACGTCCAAATAAAGTGCAAGTTAAAGATGTACAAACCGTTAAAACAATTAATTTTGTTAATCAGACTGAAACATCTAAGAAGGAAGTTGTTTAACCCAAACAGACAAAGGTCACACCTATGCAAAACTCAAACCCTTATAAATATTTTCCTCAATCTGTAGAAGTAAGATCTTGCTACAATTGTGGAAAACGAGGACATATCTCTTCCAATTGTCCTTACTATCAGACTCCTAAAAAGAAAATTGAACTTAATGATACCAAACAAAGTTTTACTCAAAGGAGATATACTACTCCATCAAAGAGTATTAGTGAACCTAAAGTTCAAACAATAAGCCAGTCGTCTATCTATCACAAATAGGCATTACACAAAACTGGCTTATGGAAAGAAAAGTCAAACAAGGTGTCTGATAGTGAGGAAATTAAGAAGAAAGATATGTCGTCATCTTCTGAAGGTCAATAGGTTGAGTTTATGATGTGCGATTCCTCCGGGACACCCAAGCCAGTTAAGGCTTGGGTCCTAAATCTGAACTGATAAGTTTCTTTGAATGTGCAGGTTGTCCGCTATAGTGCTATCATAAATACATGGATTATTGATAGTGGGGACTCCAGGCACATGACAGGGAACTCATCTCTCCTTTTCAACATCAGACAAATTAAAGGGGGACATGTTTCATTTGATGGGAACAAGGGAGGTTACATAACAGCACAAGGTGAAGTAGGAAAGGATAAAGTTAAGTTTGACAAGGTCAACTACGTTCAGCAACTACAGACCAACTTACTTTCTGTTTCCCAGATCTATGACAAAGGATTTAAGGTTGTATTCGACAACAAGAAGTGCTACATGTTGAAAAAGGACTATGTGATTGAGGAGGATAAAGTTCTTATGACAGCTTCAATATACAACGATTTGTATGTCATGGATCTATCAAAAGCATCCACAACTGATCACACGGTTCAATGCTTCTTGTCAAAGGCAACTGAGAAAGAATCAATCTCCTGGAATAGGAGAATAGGACACATTAATCCAAGGAAGATGAATAATTTGGTACATAATGATGTGGTAAATGGAGTAACTGTCAAAAACTTCCAACATCCTGATTTTTGTGTGGCGTGTAAGAAAGGGAAACAGTCCAAGAAAGCTCACAAGTCCAAGAAAGTTCATTCAATTGATCTTCCACTCGAGCTTTTACACATGGATCTGTTTGGTCCTGTCAGTGCACAGAGCATTGCTGGTGACAAGTATTGCTTTGTAGTAACAGATGATTACTCAAGGTTCTCTTGGGTGATGTTTCTGAAAGCAAAATTAGAAACTTTTGACTCATTCAAATAGCTGGTTACTACCTTGGAATCACTTTACAAGTTGAAAGTGTGACAGATCCGATCAGACAGTGGCACTGAGTTCAAAAATCAGTAGATGGAGACATACTATAAAGAAAGAGGAATTGTACATCAGTTTACTTCTGCCTACACTCCACAAATGAATGGCGTTGTTGAAAGGAAGAATCGGAGCTTGATAGAGACCGCCAGAACAATGCTAGCTGACTCGAAACTGCCCATTCAATTTTGGAATGAGGCGATAGCCAATGCTTGCTACATGCTCAATCGAGTCTTAGTGGTCAAACGACATGGGAAAATATGTTATGAACTGCTCCAACGACGTAAACCCAATCTGGAGTATCTAGAACCGTTTGGCGTAGCATGCATGCTGATGAAGAAAACTTAGATAGGAAAGTTAGTGAGAAGGCAGTAGAAGGTATATTTCTGGGATACAACATACCCAACAAGAGAGTTTATAACAACTCAACAGGTTAGGTAGAAGTGTGGTGCAATGTTGATGTTCAAAGATTCACCACCCCCTGCTGGAAAAGGACCGCCATTTTTCTTTGATTATGATGGCTTCATTAAATCCTTTAATCTACCATCTTCTCCCACTGATGATGAGTTATCAACTAAAATGATGTACGAGGTTCTCAACTCACCACCACAAGACTTAACAGCATCGATTCAACTAGATGACTACTCTAATACTTTAGGGGGAGCACTTGATGTAAGCGACTCATCTTCTGATGATGAAGCAGTTGAGACTGAAAATGTGGAACAGGCAGAACAGGTTCCTGCTAATACAAGTACACCCACAACTGAACAAGAAGCTGCCGAAGCATTGGAACCTCATACTCCAATAGCTCATAAGATTCTAAATCTGAATAATGAGGTAGTTGTTCCCACCACTCCTGGGACCTGGATAAATGTTAATCATCCTTTGGACAATGTCATTGGAGATATTAGATTAGGAGTACAGACCAGTAATCAGCTATACTCAGCTGATTATGCCTTAGTAATGGAAAAGGGATATCTTCACGATGGTGCATATCAATGTTTTGTGTCTAAATTTGAGCCAAAATATGTGAGTGAAGCTTTAAATGATGAGGCATGGGTCAGTGCAATGAAAGAAGAACTTCTACAGTTCAAGAAATTAGGAGTATGGACCCTTGTGGACAAACCAAAAGGTGCTAAGGTCATTGGCACTAAATGGGTCTTGAAATGCAAGAAAGATGACCAAGGGGTCATAATTCGAAACAAGGCTCGACTTGTTGTTCAAGGTTTTAGACAAGTCAAAGGAATCGATTACAATGAAGTGTTTGCACCTGTGGCTAGAATGGAAGCAATCCGTATCTTCCTAGCCTATGCATCTTACATGAAGATCAAAGTCTATCAACTAGATGTCAAGAGTGCATTCCTTCATGGGGAAATTCGTGAGACAGTGTATGTCAGTCAACCCGAAGGATTTGAGGATCCCTACCATCGGGACAGTGTTTACAAGCTGGATAAGGCTCTCTACGGGCTCCATCAAGCCCCGAGAGCATGGTATGAGAAACTCTTAACTCATCTGGTGAAACACGGTTTTCGTAGAGGAGTTATTGACTATACACTATTCATCGAAGAAAAGGATGGAGACTTACTGCTTGTATAGATTTATGTTGATGACATAATCTTCGGTTCCAAAAACGAAGAGTTATGTAAAGAATTTGAGTCTGTCATGAAAGCAGAATTTGAGATGAGTGCAATGGGGGAGATGAAATTCTTCCTAGGATTACAGGTGGATCAGACATCAGAGGGAATCTTTCTCCATCAGACCAAGTATGTAGGAGATATCCTAAGTCGGTTCGATATGGAGAATGCTTCAGCAGCTGGAACTCTACTTGTCACGAATCATGACGTGGCACTCGACGAAGATGGTGATCTGGTTGATGCTACAATGTATAGAGGAATGATTGTATCCCTGATTATCTCACAGCTTCTCGTCCTGATATCATGTATGCAACGTGTCTCTGTTCCAGATATCAGGCGAAACCAAAAGTCAACCATCTCATTGGTGTTAAATGGATTTTTTGCTATCTGAAGGGTACTCCAACACTCGGGTTGTGGTATCCTCATGATGATGACTTTGAGCTTACAGCGTATAGTGACTCGGATTATGGCATATGCAAAATGAATTACAAGTCAACCTCAGTAGGATGTTAATTCTTTGGTAGACGGATAGTCACCTGGCAGTGTTAGAAGCAGACCTCGTTGCTCTGTCAACATGTGAAGCTGAATACGTTGCTGCTGCAAGTTGCTGTTCACAAATCATCTGGATTCAACAACAAATGCGCGACTACGGTTTGCAATTTTCTAACACTCCTATCTATGTTGATAATTCTGTTGCTATAGCCGTAACAAAAAATCCAGTCTAACATCCTAAAACTAAACACACCGGCATTAAGTATCACTTCATACGCGATTGTTTTGAAAAACAATTAATCGATATTATTAAAATTAATACGGATTTTCAACGCGCCGACCTCTACACTAAAGCATTTGATAAACCTCGGTTTTTATATCTATTAGAGGTCAATGGCATGAAAAAGAAAAGTGATGTGATTCCAGAGGAATCGAGTTCGTAGTTCATCTTTCTAATTTTATTTTATTTTCCTTTATTTTTCCTGTCTTAAAAATCTAAAAACATAAAAAGATTTTCTATTTTAGAATTTTAGGGGGAGATTAGTCTAGGTTCAGTATTTATTCAGTATCCATTTACTTAAAAAAAACAAAAAAAATGGGGGGGGGGCAAAAGGCTAAAATCAAATCAAAATTGTGAGATTGATTCAATATCATGGAAAATGATAGTACACAGGGAACTAATTGTTTGAGACTTTAAAAGGACTAAAAAGATCATAATGTTATAGTAAAATTACAAGTTCGAGAAGTCTAAGCCAATTAAGGAAAAATGATAGTACACTAGTCTGTTACTGAGGTTACATAGAGAAAGTAGGCCTAGAGGTTGCTAGTTCATTGTATGATGTGTCGGTAGATTCAACACAATAGACAAGTAGACTTCATTGGTGAAACAATTTAAACTAAATTGTTCAACAAGCTGTGGGCTTCCATCTTATCCCTGGTTAACACAATCAACGCATTTCTAATAAGGGGTGACAAGCAAATAAACACCACAAATGTGTGCGGACGTCCATAAAAAAGAGCAAAGCACATGAAAAGAATGATAAACGCAATCAAACTAACGACTAATGTTATTGGTGCGTTATGTGTAAAAGAAAAAATTGCTCTTACAAGAAGATAGGTTGTGTGCCTCTCTTCTGTACGATGGCACTGACCTGAGGATAAGCACAACCTAAATATTCTAGAATTCATTGTGGTTTGCGCCTCTCTGCTGTGCGATGACACTGAACTGAGGCTTTGCATCTCTTTGAAAGCTCTTAGAATAGTTTCTTTTTGTCTCAATATCCATAGACTGCTCAAAAATCTCCTGAGGATTATTGATTACCATATAAGTGTGGGATCCACAAATTCTTGTTGAAATAATACAATCTAATCACCAATGTGAGTCAAATTTCTGTGTATGGATTTAAGTGGACAACAATACTGATAATCGTCACAGCTGCAACTCTCAACAGTCAAAATCATTGTGTGCCTCTTACAGCCCTAGTATGATTTCCTGTGAGCGCTTGTGATTCTGAGAGTAATAAGGATCATTAATTTAAAGATATATCCAAGAGTCCCAAATGATTATGATACACCTGTATGATTCCATATGAATCTCTCCAGGGATGATCAATCAAACTTAAGCCGTTCTGCTCAGGGGGAGAAATCGGTTAAATGATAATTTAATAGCTTTCAACCCACCTCAAACAAAAACAGAAAATATGTCTTGTTTTTGTTTAAGTTTCAAGTTATTTTCATTTCTAGTTATTGTCTTTTATGTCGGACTATGTAACAAGATGAACTCTATGAATCATACTTTAAAAGGGTCATGTTTGAGGTGACCAGATTATTGCAAAGTTAAAAGGATCATATCTGAGATGATCAAAGTTTTAAAGGTAAAAGGGTCACGTCTGAGGTGATCACATGGTTTTTTGTTAAAAGGATCATGTCTGAGATGATCACTGCGCATAATGTTTATCATGCAAAAGTGAAAATTGAAAGTTTGGAAAAGTATGAAGTCAAATCATGAGTATGACTCAATCGCATGATTGAACCATAAGTATGAGCCAACCGTATGATTGGACCATGAGAATAGGGCTGGTCATACGATTGGACCATAAGTATGAGGCTGTCATACAATTGGACCATGAGAATAGGGCTGGTCATACGATTGGACCATAAGTATGAGGCTGTCATACGATTGGACCACAAGATTGAGCCACTCGTACGAATGAAAAGAGGAGTATGGTTCAGTCGCACGACTGAACCTCAGTCGCACGATTGAGCCATACGTATGGGTCCAGTCGCACGACTAAAACCCTAATCAGTATAAATAGAGGCTCAGTCAGTCGGGATCCCCACCAGACTTCAAAAATTACCAAAAAACGCCTTTACACTATTATGCTGCCAAAATTTTGAACTTTTAAGTTTACCTTCTAATTTGAGTTCTAACATTGATTACACTCTTCTACAGGTAATTTGTGAATAATTCAAGGCCAAACAACCAGTTAAAACCAATCGAATGTGACCTAAATTGTTAAATCAAATAACCAAAGATAAACCCTAAAATAGACCACTTAAATAAACAAGATTGTCGGTTTAAAGGTGTTTCAGGGATAGTTAGGGTCCCTGCGAATCTAACGAGACTAAACACGACGTTTAACATCAAGTTTTGACCTAGATTCAAGTTTAGAGTGTCAAACAGAGAGTCAGACGAATAGACACTCCGAATGAACTTCAATCGCACGGTTGAGCTGCGCAAATGACTCAATCGACCGAATGAACAAGGCGTATGAGCTCAATTGCACGACTGAACTCAGTCGTCTGGCTCAATCGCCCGGTTGAACTCATCCGCATGCTCAATCGCACGACTGACTCAATCACATGGACTTGCATACGACTGAAGTCAATCACATGCTCAATCGTATGACTGAATCCAGTCGTATGGTTCAATTGCATGATTAAACCATATTGGTCAAAATCTGTTCTAAGTCAAAATGTTTATCAATTATGAACGGAACTAACTTGTTTGCCCCTTGTATTGTAGAAATATGGCGGATCGTTGGACGATGAGTACTAAGCACAACATAGGTGCTCATCTGGACCCCACATCTCGGAATGTTTTCGAGTTTACAGAGATTATAGCTTTTCTTCGACGTTCTAGGATCTTTAGGGCTATATCTACATATTGTACTCCATACAGATCATTCCAGCAGACCTTCTGGGAAGGGGCCACTGTTGATAGGTCCACTGAGCCATACTGTATACAGAGCTCGATCTTTGGATAGGAGATCAGCATTACTGCAGCTGATCTCAGGCAAGTCCTGGAGTTGGGTGATGTTGAGGATCACCCAACCAAGCTTCACCCTCTGACGGTTAGGGGGTGCTTTCTACGGATGAAGTACACTGGGGACATCAACGCAGGTGTGCTCAACAAAAGCAATCTGTTTCCCCAGCACAAGTACTTAGCTCACGTGATTATGAAGTGCATTGCTTCGAGGAGAGGGGGATTTGACGAGCTCTCAGATCAAATCAAGAATGCCTATGTGGCTCTGGTGCTGAACCACCCGTTCAGTTTCTCCCAGATGATCTTCTCGTATATGGTCGAGAATATAGAGGCCAAAGGGAAGGAAAGGTCCTGCATGTACCTAAGATTTCTACAGATGATCATAGATTAGAATCTTCCTTCCCTGCCAAAGGAGAACGACCATGCTGTGGTGCTTGAGGTGATGGATGATACCACCTTAGGCAGGATGAGAGTGTACCGGGGAAGCAGATGAAACCCCCGGTCAGGAGGCTGTTTGCGCATCTGGCCCGTGAGGATTACATGGCGCCAGCTAGGAAAAAGTGGCATCATGATGATAGTGATTCGGACATTGAGCCGATACTGGCTCTGATTGATGATGAGGATGATCACGACGATGACGATCATCAAGGTGGTGGAGATACAGGCCCGAGTGCACCAAGGGCCACTAAGGCAGATACTATGTCTCCACCACCCCCACATGTCAGTTTATCAGCTCCCAGTGGATTGGAGTAGGCGCCCATCCATCGAGACTTTCTTCATGATGAGGGAGATAAGGAGTCGGATGAGGAGCCACTCACACGGACTGTGGGCAGTCATGTGGTGGCTACAGAGAGGGGCTTGGAGGCGGTTGGAGGACGTCGGGCTGAGGGAGAGAGGACCGACACTGCTGACCCTATATACTCTCCTCCTCAGCCAAGCCCAGGGGAAGGACAGAGCCCAAGGGGCTCAGCCACATAGCAAGAAGGCCAAAAGAAGACGTATAGTGCTGATGACCTCCTCTACCACCACAGCCACTACATCCACTACACCCATCACACCTACTACCACCACAGCCACCCCATCTACTACACCCATCACATCTACCACCACCACTACAGCCACCACCACTCCACCCACTTCATCCATCCCACCACAAACCACTACCACTACCATTCCCATATGTACCACATCCACCACTCCACCCACCACATCACAGGCTGGACCTTCCACCTCACCAGTTCTACTGAGATCCTCTCTGCCCAACGTTGGGCTAGAGGAACAGCTTGCCAGCCTCAACCATCTAGTTGTCAAACTGCTCGCCACCGATGATATACGAGCGAAGTAGACGAATCAGTTGATGGCTGTCAACACCACGCAGGGCAAACAGATTACCCAGCTGGCAAAGAAGATGACTGCTCAGAGTCAGCAGATTACACAGCTGACTAAGAGGGAAGGTGAACTTGAGAGAGCTATGACCCGAGCTCACCGTGCCTTGACAACACAGAATGATCTTCTGAAGGCATCGGTGAAGCGTATTGAGGAGGTTGAGAGGAAGAACAAGCAGCTATGCCTAAGGCTAAAGGGCACTAAAGGCGAGCCCCTCAAGATTAAACGGGATGGTGACGATGGTGATGATGATGATGATGATGAGTCATCTGATGAGGATGAGTATGATGATGATGATGATGATGATGTTGGGGGGGAGGGAAGTGGAAAAGATAGGGAAGGGGGAGACGAGGATGAGCCTGAAGGTGATGCATCTGCATTAGCCTCAGATCCTGCGGCTCAGGAACAGTGGACAAAACAATGACAAGAATCAGGACCGTCCACCTCTGCCCCTCAATCTGAAGAGCACAGTGATCAAGACAAGAGTAATGCTTATGAAGGAATTGATCTGCCCAAGATACATATTAAACTGATGTGGCTAGTGTGATATGATCCAAGTCGGGTCAAATAACAAGCCAAACAAACACCGATGAAAATTTATTCGTTGATAAGATCATACAAATAAATATTAGCACCAATTTAGAAACCGAGATTTCTAAAACATTGCTTTTGCAAAATGAATAAAATTATATGGATAATTTGTTCATGAGAGATTATTTTTTTTCATTATTTAAATAAATTGAACAATGACAAATAATAGTGTGTTAGTTTTATAAAATTAAAAGGGTTTAATTTTATAAAACTTAAGAGATGAGAGTGTGATTTTAATAAAACAATTTGGGGGGGAAAAACCCATTTTGACATGGGATTCGGCTGCCCCCTTTGGCTTGAATGTCCCACCCATTTTGTCTTGTAACTAGTAAGACTGTTGGGTTTGTTAGAACACCAAAAACGAGTTTAACCTTTTAAACTTTCTGAAAACGCAGCGGAATAACAACTATAAAACCAATTTTATAAGCTGAAAATTTGTTCTTTAGGTGACCATACAAGTGTATAAAACAAACCCATATTACAAGGATCATTTATGTGAATAGACAAGCTATGAAAGCATAAAACGTGCATAATATGACAGCCACAAAAGGGGCTGCCAAACTACCTTTCTCCAGCAGAAAAATGACAAAGAGAGGAGGTTTTAGATGCTTGAAATCGGCCAAGAGCTCAAAGTAGAGATCCTCAAGCTTGTATACCCAAAGCTTGTTGCAAAACACTTCTTGTTAGGTAGAAATAACACCCAAAATGCAGCTCCAAAACCCTTTTCTTTGGCTGTTGTTTCCGTAAACAAGAGAGAGGAGAGGAGAGAATTTTGTTCAAATTTTGCATGTATTGAATGATAGAATTGATGGAGTGCAAGGCTAGTTATGTTTGTGTGTTTTCAAGACACAAAATGGTCCAATCGAAATTCAAAGGGGGCGGCCAAAAGAGAAGAGTTCAAAAGCTTTTCCCTCCTTTAATTTTGTAACACATAGCATATTGTAACTAGTCATATATCACACAATAAAAGGTCACTACCTAGACTTATTTTATAATTGTGACATATGTGTTCTTTAATTAAACAATTTAATTAAAGTACACTCATATGTTATCAGTGTTATTTAAACCCCTTTTAAATGACAAGAATAACAATAAACTCATCAACAAATTATCCTTATAATTTGTTCCAACTCATATGCAATTTATTAAGAAAACCCATTTTCTCTAAATTTGGTGTAAATATTTAATTGTATGATCATATCATCAATTAAATATCAATTGGTGTTTGCTAAGCTTGTTATTGGGTATAACCCGACTTGTATCATAACGTACTAACCGCATCAATTTTCTACGTGTCTTGGGCACATAGAATCCTATAATTTCCCACTTGCCCAAGATTCATAGAAGATTGATGCAAGCAGTAAATACCGCCTAATAACGGTTTACTACCCTTAATACGCATGACTTATTGCCATTCAATAACATCATCCCATTGAAGTACCCTACTTGAAATGATTTAGGTGAATCAATCATCTATCCTTTTGTTACAGATGTCATGTTAAATCAAAGGACACATAATGATCATTCCTTGTTGATTTAACTTAATCAGGCCTTAGACATCTAACTCTTAAAGAATAAGAGGAACAAATTCCATCTTGACTACATACGTTTCTCACAAACCCCTCGTGTTATACCTGAACATATCCTTATGTACTGTCCACTATTTCAGGATAGTGAAGAATTAGCTCAAGGTATAATACTTGGTGAATATCAAAACCCAATATGTATCTCATGTCGGAGGATACCAGATGATATTCGCCTTTACTCAAATTCACTTATGATCAATCGATAAGATTACATGTAGTAAAATTTGAGATGCGGGTTAGTCCAATATTTGTATCCCACAAATATCTATGAACCTTGGTAGCAACCCATTGCTCTATATTCATCCTTATGAATATCAACCAATCCAAGTTCATAATAGTCTTACCCTCATACTTGCTCCCACAAGTCTGAATGACCACGGACATTTAGAGTAAACAATTTACTCATGGATTAAACATGCTAAATTGGAACATTAATTGAAACATTATAACCAAATAATTTTATTCAAATAATAAAGAGTTCCACATATCCAAATACAAAATTTACAGATCAAATCCAATCACTAGAATACCGAAGTCCCATGGCACAAGTATGACCTTCATGCTTTGCCTTTTCAAGGAGCTTCATGAGAGGATCCGCAATGTTTTGATCCGTGTGAACTTTGCGAATACATATCTTTCCCTTTTCAACTTCATCTCGTATGTAGTTGAATCTCCGCTCAGTATGCCTAGTCTTTTGATGAGCACGGGGTTCCTTGATTTGAGCAATCGCACCCTCGTTATCACAAAAGATCTCTAGGGGGTCCTGAATGGAAGGGACAACCCCTAGATCGGCAATGAATTTCTTCAACCATGCAGCTTCTTGAGCTGCCAATGAGGTGGCGACGTATTCTAATTCTGTAGTTGATAGAGTCACCACATCCTGCTTGGAGCTCTTCCATGAGACTGCTCTTCCATTCAGAATGAAAATGTATCCCGATTGTGACCGTGAATCATCATAATCGGTTTGGAAACTCGCATCCATGTAACCTTTTACAATGAGTTCCTCATCACCAGATCCATAGATTAGGAACATATCTCTTGTCCTCCTTAGGTACTTAAGTATGTTCTTAACAGCCATCCAATGACTGTTTCCAGGATTTTACTGGTAACGGCTTGTCATGCTTAATGCGCATGACATGTCTGGTCGAGTGCATATCATTGCATACATGATGGATCTAATAGCAGATGCGTATGGGATTGCCTTCATTTTATCTTGCTCATCCTTTGAGCTTGGACATTGAGTCGTACTCAACATCGTTCCTCTTTGATTAGGTATGGTACCTTTCTTAGAGTTCTCCATCTTGAACCTTTTCAAGATCTTATCAATGTATGCACTTTGATTCAAACCAATCAACCGCCTTGATCTATCCCTATAGATCTTTATTCCCAGAATATAGGCGGCTTCACTAAGATCCTTAATGGAAAAACAACTTCCAAGCCAGGTTTTTACACCTTCCAAGGTTGGAATGTCATTTCCAAATAGTAGTATGTCATCAACATACAATACTAGGAAAGTTATTGTGCTCCCACTAGCCTTCTTATACACACAAGCCTCATCAGCGTTTTTGATGAAGCCAAATTTCTTTACTTCCTCATCAAAACGGTGATTCCAGCTTCTCGATGCTTGTTTCAATCCATAGATTGATTTCTTTAACTTGCATACTTTATTAGGATGTTTTGGATCGACAAAACCTTTAGGCTGAACCATATAGACATCTTCCTCAAGATATCCATTTAGGAAAGCGGTTTTGACATCCATTTGCCAAATCTCATAATCATAATGAGCAGCTATGGCAAATAATATCCTTATGGACTTTAGGATCGCAACAGGTGAGAAGGTTTCATCATAATCAACCCCTTGAGTTTGAGTGAAACCCTTTGCTACAAGTCTAGCTTTATAAGTATCCAAGTTTCCATGCATATCGGTTTTCTTCTTGAAAACCTACTTACATCCAACTACCTTGGAATTAAGAGGTGGTACAACAAGTTCCCAAACTTGGTTGTCATACATGGATTGCATCTCAACGTTCATGGCTTCTAGCCATTTGTCATAATCCGAATTGGACATTGCATTATGGTATGTGATCGGTTCATCTGAATCTACCACATAGCATCCATCCATGAAAAGTCCATATCTTTCAGGTGGATTACTAGTTCTACCACTTCTGCGAACGTCTTGTGTGTATTGATCAACCCCTTGATCATCCTCAACATCCTCATGTTGAGTGCTAGTTTCTACTAAACGTGCATCGGGTTGTGGTTCTTGATCCTATTCAAGATCCACTGTTCTACTGCCAGCTCCTTCCATAAGGAACTTTGCTTCTAAGAACTCACCCTTTCTGGCAACAAACACCTTTTGTTCCAGTGGATCATAGAAATAATATCCCATAGAATCTCTAGGATATCCAACAAAGATACACTTAGTGGATCGGACTTCCAATTTGTTTGGGGTGGGAGTCTTAACATAAGCCTCACATCCCCAAACCCTTAAGTATGGTAGGGATGGAACTCTTCCATGCCATATCTCAAAGGGTGTCCTTTCCACCTTTTTGGTTGGGGCTGTATTTAGAATACGGGCCGTGGAGAGCAAAGCGAAACCCGAAAATGATAGAGGCAATGTGCTTCTAGCCATCATAGATTGGACCATACCCAATAAGGTTCGATTCCTCCTCTCAGACACACCATTATGTTGTGGTGTTCCAGGTGGAGTGAGTTGTGAGACAATCCCACAACTCCTAAGATGATCTTGAAAAACATCACTTAGGTATTCACCTCCTCTATCGGTACGGAGAGCTTTAATTGACTTATTGTGTTGATTTTCTACTTTATTCTTGAAGATTTTGAACATTTCAAAAGCTTCATCTTTGTGCCTTAATAAGTACACATACCCATAGCGACTATAATCGTCGGTAAAGGTAATGAAGTATCTATCACCATTCCTAGTCATTGGTTTAAAAAGACCACATACATCCGAATGTATGATTCCTAATAAATCTTTTACCCTTTCGGTAGTTCCACTAAAGGGTGCCTTAGTCATCTTACCTTCAAACAAGATTCACAAACATCAAATGAATCACATTCATTTGTTTTTAAAAGACCATTCTTTTGAAGTGTTTGTAAACGTTTCTTGTTTATATGTCCAAGACGACAATGCCAAAGATAGGTATCACTCAAGTCGAACTTGAGTTTCTTGGTGTTAGTTTGGTACAATGAACTATTTAAAGTACTTTCATGAACCAATTCATAAATACCATTAATTGGAATAGCTTTAAAATAGAACATACCATTTAAAGAAACATGAATATCATTTTCAATAAAGGATAATACATAATCATAATGTCTTAATTGGGCTACATAAATAATATTCCTAGTCAAACTAGGTGCATACAAAACATTCTTCAAAATAACTTCTAAACCACTTGGAAGTCTTAGGATGTAGTCCCTACGAGCTTCAACTAAGACTTTAGTTCCATTGCCCATGAAGAGGCTAACATCCCCTTGATTGAAGTCCCTACTTCTTGTGAACCCCTGCAACAAATTGCAAATATGAGTTCCACATCCGGTATCCAATACCCATGTGTTAGAAGATGTAACATTAAGATCAATATGAATCATGTATGTTGTACCTGAGGTCTGCCCGACATCCCTCTTTGCTTTCAACTCTTGGAGATGGACAGTACAATTCCTTGCCCAATGTCCTATCTCCCCACACTTGAAGCATGGGTCATTAGTAGCAACCTTTTGCTTCTTCTCTTGTGGTTTGGGTGGTACCCTTACCACCCCTTTCCCTTTTCCCCAAACGGGTCCCTTACCCTTGGCAACCTTTGCCTTGGGTGCAGGATGAGGCCTTTTGTTGTTCCCACCTTCATTGATGGTGAGAACGGGTAAAACCCTTTTACCCATGGCCGCCTCGGCCGTTTTGAGCATTGAGTGAAGCTCACCAATGCTTTTGTCCCATGCATTCATGTTGTAGTTCAACACGAATGTCTTGAACTTCTTGGTAAGGCCATTTAGGATCAAATCCGTGGCCAATTCCTTCGAGACAGGACAATTAAGCCTCTCGAGGCGGTGAATATGACTTTTCATCTTAAGTACATAAGATGAAATAGATTGGTTGTCGTCCATACGACATGCATGGAGTGCTCGAACCGTTTCGAAGCGCTCAACCCTTGCTTGCTGTTTGAACGTTTCCTTCAGCTGGGTTATCATGTCGTAAGCTCCGTGATGTTCATACTCCTTTTGGAGATCCAGAGTCATGCTCGCTAGCATGAGAGAAGACACTTGGACAGAGTACTCAGTGTATTTTAGCCAATCATTATAGGCCTCCTCATCATCCTCGGTAGGTCGATCGGGGATAGGGTCGTCTAAAACATATGATCTTCTCTCTTGCTTGAGAACGATTCTCAAGTTTCGATACCAATCAATAAAGTTGTTATGATTTAGACGTTCCTTTTGGAGGATCGCTCGTAGTGATTGGTTGGATGCGGATGAGTTATCGTGATTTTCATTATTGGTGGCCATCTACAAAATATAACAAAGATCTATTTTAGTATTTTCGATATTGCTATTTTTAATAATTAATGCCTTTTAAGGTCATTTTTATATTAAAATCTAGAACCCAACATTACATTTAAATTGTGGTTAGGTGACCTTTATCCCACGATTTAAATTAATAAGGTGGTCAACGATTGATGGTTGCAACCATTTGCAACTTCTAGAGGTATGGGATCGACTTTTGAACATCATATGTAAAGTCGGCATGTTAATCCCATCAACACCATTTGGAAACCATATTGTAGGTGATCCATTTAACATGGTTTGAAAATCAAGACATCCTACTTACATAAGTGTGAGTTTGCCAAAATGAGTGGTTAGGTGATCTTTATCCCACGAATATGGCATTCTCACCTTAAGTCATAAGTTCCCTCAAAATGGTTAGGTGACCTTTATTCCATTAAGAGTTTCCAAATGACTTAAGTGTTGTGTAATAGGATGATGTTGATCTTGTTTTTAAAATGTTTAGAGGTTTCATAATTCTAGTTTAGAAAACTCTATGTACTTGTATTTGTATGCTTTCAAATACAAGATATCCTATGGTCCTTTGATTAAAACCTATTTTAATCTTTAAAATCATTAAATCATTTTAATAACCTTTTATTACCTTTTAATGATTAAGAACCATCATTTTTTTTATAACTTGTTAAGTTTGTTAATTAGTTTGTAATGCATGTCAAAATTCCAACCATACAATCAAATAACAAACATCCAAACAAGTCATAAACATAAACAACCATAATATGCATAACCTTAGCTAATATTGTGACCACACTTGTTTGCCATCACAAGTGTGGTCATTTGGTCTTTCCTAAGGGTTGAATACAACACAAAATTGAGGTCTTGATAGACCCCCACTTGAACTTGCATCCATATGCTTCAAGTCATTCTTTTGTGTCTTCCTTTTGTGCTTCCTTCCCGAGCATCTTCTTTTACAAAATATATATCCTAATACGTATTTCTAGTAAAAGAAAAAACACTCCTAATCTATTATTACATCCCAATGAATAAATAGACAAATTACATTTTTAAACAAAGCACAAAAGAATAATATTACAATCCCAAATGAAAACAACCAAAACAAACATTGCAAGCATCCAAACAACACAAGGTCAATGGCTAGGTTATGTACACTAACATCCAATGATCATATCATCCAAACATATAATGAAACCCCACTTAAAACCACCAAATTTCAGCCAACATAAACTGAAATTTTGGATTTTAAACATTGTCCAAACAATCAACATTCCATAATATATATCTTTCAAGGTCTAATCACTAGCATGTGTGATATGACATTGAAAGTTTGGGGAATCATTCAAACAAAACATAGCAGCCCAAAATCAGCCTATACTAAGTTTATAATCATCCTTTAAAACCAATTTTAAAGGACAAAGCAAGCAAGTCATCCACATAACCGTCTCTTGATGCCATTGTTGGGTTTGTTAGAACACCAAAAACGAGTTTAACCTTTTAAACTTTCTGAAAACGCAGTGGAATAACAACTATAAAACCAATTTTATAAGCTGAAAATTTGTTCTTTAGGTGACCATACAAGTGTATAAAACAAACCCATATTACAAGGATCATTTTATGTGAATAGACAAGCTATGAAAGCATAAAACGTGCATAATATGACAGCCACAAAAGGGGCTGCCAAACTACCTTTTTCCAGCAGAAAAAACGACAAAGAGAGGAGGTTTTAGATGCTTGAAATCGGCCAAGAGCTCAAAGTAGAGATCCTCAAGCTTGTATACCCAAAGCTTGTTGCAAAACACTTCTTGTTAGGTAGAAATAACACCCAAAATGCAGCTCCAAAACCCTTTTCTTTGGCTGTTGTTTCCGTAAACAAGAGAGAGGAGAGGAGAGAATTTTGTTCAATTTTTGCATGTATTGAATGATGGAATTGATGGAGTGCAAGGCTAGTTATGTTTGTGTGTTTTCAAGACACAAAATGGTCCAATCAAAATTCAAAGGGGGCGGCCAAAAGAGAAGACTTCAAAAGCTTTTCCCTCCTTTAATTTTGTAACACATAACATATTGTAACTAGTCATATATCACACAATAAAAGGTCACTACCTAGACTTATTTTACAATTGTGACATATGTGTTCTTTAATTAAACAATTTAATTAAAGTACACTCATATGTTATTAGTGTTATTTAAACCCCTTTTAAATGACAAGAATAACAATAAACTCATCAACAAATTATCCTTATAATTTGTTCCATCTCATATTCAATTTATTTAGAAAACCCATTTTTTTCTAAATTTGGTGTAAATATTTAATTGTATGATCATATCATCAATTAAATATCAATTGGTGTTTGCTAAGCTTGTTATTGGGTATAACCCGACTTGGATCATAACGTACTAACCGCATCAATATTCTACGTGTCTTGAGCACATAGAATCCTACAAAGACTTCATTTCAAACACACACTCCAATCTCTACACTGTCTCTCCTCCATGCAAAGAGCAAAGAATCCTCTCTAAACTCTCTCTAAAAATCGGATTCTAGATCAAGAACAAGGCTGATTTTTTAGCTTTGAATCAAGGTTTCTTGGCTAAAAAATCGATTGTGCAAGAGGATTTCAAGTGGGTGCAACACAACCTAGCAAGTGGGTGTTTGAAGAAGCTTGGGGTATCATCTACTTGAGGATTGCTATTTGGAGTCTTTCCTTCAAGAACATCATCCTTCTCATCTCAAAAGAAAGTCTTGAAACATAGTTTTCATCACCTTTCCATGGTTGTTTTGTAAGTCACTTGTTCATGCAAATAGATCCATCTTAAAGGGTTTTATCAACATTCCAAATGGTTTATGTAAACTTCTAACAAGATGTTAAAATGATTATCCGCTGCGTTTTATGTTTAAAATGGTTAAACAACTTTGATAAACTTGATAAAATCACTTCAATGGCGTCTAGAGCCAGTTGCATGGACACTAACTTCTTTAGATCGAAATTTTGAGTTTTTCTTGGGTTATTAGAAATCCTAGAACTCAAGATTTAGCTTGGTTTCTCTTGATTCAAGTTGGTTAATCTTATATGCATTGAGATGGCTTGAATCTTGTGATTTTAAATTAGTTAAAAAATTGAAAAATCCGATTTTTTTTTAAAAAAGGCTGCTGTCGCACAGCAGTGTATATATATAAAAAAAAATTTTTGTTGGATTTTTTAATTAAATGAAACCATGCTTGAGTTGGATGATTTACATATTTGGATATGTTGTTTGGTTATGCATAACAAAGCCTAGATCTTGTGGATTGATTGATTGATTGTCATGATTTATTCATTTGGTTATGTAATAATCTAATTTTATGTTGAAAGCCTTGTTTTGTAATTTATTTATTCATTTGGTTTGTAATAAATAAATTAGGAGTTTTTCCTTTATTAGAAAAATTGTATTAGGATACATATTTTGTAAGGATGCTCAAGATCAAGATTTGAAGAAAAGATGGACAAAGAGGATGCTTGAAGATGTGGATTCAAGTGGGAGTCCTTTTGTCATCCTTGTGTCATGTTCTTAACCCTTAGGACAAGACCTTTTGACACACTTGTTTTGGCTAACAAGTGTGCTCAATTTAGTACGCTTTGGTTATGCATATGTGAATGGATTGTTTATGCCACCGAACCGCCAGCACCGGATTACCGACATCATCACCCAGCTGCCACCATTTTCCAACCACCCGAACAGCCGTACACCACCACCACCTCCATCACCGCTCCCAACCTCTCATCATCACCGCCCCACCCGTACACCACCACCACCTACATCATCACCCAGCTACCTTTATCATCTCCGGCCACCCGGACAACCGTACACCACCACCACCTCCATCACCGCCCCAACCTTACACCGGAGCACCCCGAAACCAAACCTGCTAGGCTGAACCTTACGCCCCCAACCCCAACCCAAACCCTACACCACTACACCGGAGACGCCGGCTCCGCCCCGAACCACCCAACCGCACAGCCTTCCCACCCCATCTCCATCACCGGAGCCTCCCCACTCCACCACTCCCCCTGCAACCCGCACCGCACCCTACCCCCCACCCCGGGTCTTCATTTGGTAAGATCGTTTGGTAAGATCGTTACATCACGGGCGTCCATTTTCCTACTTCTGGTGTACATTGCTGCTTTCCTGTTATTATATATATTGTTGCGTCCTGTGTTGTTTATGCATCGTGTTTTGCATTTGTCTAGGCAGTTCTAGCGTTGTTTTATATTTTTAAGGTGTGTTCCGCGTCTAGTGACTGTATTGTGATTTTGGGCTGGTTTTTGGGCCACGGAGGGTTAGTGAGTTAAAATAGATAGCAACAAACATTACACTGCTTTGAGATCATGTTCGGGGAGGAGAGGTGCTTCTTTAGGGAGAAATGGTTATAGACTGCGTGTGGCATCGTGGAATGTAGGCACCCTTACTAGTAAGTTATTAGAGATAATTGATGTGCTAAATAGACGTAGGGTTCAGATAGCATGCCTTTAAGAGACTAGATGGCGGGGTGGGAGAGCAAAAGAGTGCAATGGTTATAAACTGTGGTATTCAGGGTCGGATGGTATAAAAATGGAGTAGGTTTTCTAGTGGCTAAAGAACTTCAGGATAATGTTGTGGAGGTGAGAAGATACGATGATAGACTTACGCTGTTAAGAATAGTAATAGGGGATGAGCTAGTGGCAGTAGTTAGTGCGTATGCACCATAAGTTGGATTAGGGGAAACGGAAAGAAGTAAGTTCTGGGAGACTTTAGATCATCCTATGAGGGACATACCTAGAGAAGAAAAATTATGCATAGGAGGTGATTTTAATAGGCATATCGGTAAGGTTAATGATCAATTCCCGTCGGTTCATGGAGGTTTTGGGTATGGTCTAAGGAATGACAGTGAAAGGGAGCTCCTAGACTTTGCTTTTGTGCATGAGCTAGGCATCATAAACTCGTATTTTAAGAAAAGAGACTCGCACCTAATCACGTTTAGCAGCGGCGGGAGACACACGCAGATAGACTATCTACTGATGAGGGGAGAAGACCGTAGCTCGTGGAAGGACTGTAAGGCTATCCCGGGAGCGATAGTAGTGACTCAACATCATATGTTGGTGGCTGATCTACGCGTGAAGAAAGCAATTTTCCAACCAATAAAGAGAACTAGACCTACGATCAGATAGGGCCAGCTCAAAGGCGAAAATATTCTCACCTTTAGAGATAAGGTCATACTAATGATCCAAACTGGGCCTCAGAAAGATGCAAATCAAATGTGGGAGGATATGGCAACTACAGTTATGCAAGCTGCTAAAGAAACTCTTGGACTTACAACAAATACGATAGTAGGTCATAAGGAAGCATGGTGGTGGAACGAAAATGTACAGGAGAAGATAAGAACTAAACAACAAAGTTTTAGAGAAATTTTACAATGTAATAATGTCGAAGAACGAGCAGAGCTAAAACATAAATACAAGGAGGCTAAGCGAGAGGTGAAAAAGTCTGTGTCAGAGGCAAAGAACACAGCGCACGTGAGAATGTATAAGCGATTAGAGACGAAAGAAGGAGAATATGACATGTTTAAGATTGCCAGGGCAAGAGAAAATAGAAGACAGGACCTGAGAATGGTCAAGTTTATAAAGGCTGTGGATGGAAAGATATTGGTAAAGGAGAACGACATCAAAGCGAGATGGAAAACTTACTTCGATAACCTTTTCAACATAAGGAACCCAAACCAACAATCTGCGACCGATAACACAACCCAACTAAACAATCAAAACAAGTGCTATTGTAGAAGCATCACTGTCGATGAAGTTACGAGAGCGCTGAAGAAAATGGGAAGGGCTAAGGCGGTGGGGCCAGACAACATACCGATTGAAGTGTGGAAGTGCCTGGGAGACGGGGCCTGAAATTGCTAACAGACCTATTCAACAATATTTTCAAAACCGGGAGGATGCCAGAGCAATGGAGAAGCAGTGTCATGGTCCCCATTTATAAGAAGTAAGGGGATGTCCAATATTGCGCAAATTACAGGGGAATAAAGCTATTGAGTCACACGATGAAACTATGGGAAAGAGTTATTGACAAGAGAATTAGACGGGAAACTCAGATAGCGGTAAACCAATTTGGTTTTATGCTAGGACGCTCTACAACAGAAGCCATACACGTCATAAGAAGGATAATGGAGAAATATAGGGAAAAGAAAAAGGACCTATATATGGTTTTCATTGACCTAGAAAAAGCATATGACAGTGTGCCGCATCAACTCATTTGGGAAAGCCTACGACTTAGAAAGGTACCAGAGAGGTATATCAAAATAATAATGGATATGTATGAAGGGGCAAAAACATGTGTGCGAGCACCAGTCGGAGACACAGACTTTTTCTCGGTGGAAGTGGGACTTCACCAAGGATCGGCATTGAGCCCATTTCTCTTCACTATAGTGTTGGATGAAATGACCAAGTCTATACAAGAGCCAGTCCCGTGGTGCATGCTGTTTGCGGATGATATTGTCTTAATATCAAAATCTAAAACGGCGCTTAACGAGAGGCTAGAACAGTGGAGAGCTACAATTGAGGGTAGAGGCTTAAGGATAAGTCACTCTAAGACGGAGTACATGCATTGTAACTTTAGTGGCGAGGACGAAGAGGACACCCAAATCAGTATCCAGGGTATGACGGTACCACAGACGTCTAGGTTCAAATACCTGGGATCGTACCTATAAGAGGACAGAGAGATACACAGCGACGTATCTCACCGTGTGTAGTCAGGATAGTGCAAATGGAGAGTATCCTGTGTGATAAGAGGTTTACAACAAAGCTAAAGGGAAAACTATACAGAGTGACAGTACGCCCAGCTATGTTATACGGAACGGATTGTTGGACTATAAAGAAATCGCACCAGAGACAAATAAAGGTCGCGGAAATGTGAATGCTGAGGTGGATGTGTGGCCACACAAGATTGGATCGAATAAGAAATGACATGTTTTGACAGAGGCTAGAGGTGGTTTGTATCACGGATAAAATACGTGAGGGAAGATTAAGATGGTTTGGGCACGTAAAGCGGAGGCCGATGGTAGCACCAGTGCGAGCAGTAGAGAACATTAACGTAGAGGTTAGGAGGTGTAGAGGTAGACCTAGGTTGACTTGGGACGAGATAATTAGGCGAGATATGGTAGGCTTGCACCTCTCTGAGCACATAATCTAGGATAGGAGTGACCGGAGATGTAGAATTAAAATTAAGGACTTTTAGCGGGATCTGTAGGTAGGAAGGGTAGACATAGACTTGTTACGGGTCCCCTCTTTTCCTTAATCTGCCCTTCTACGCGATTTCTTGCTACTTATTTGTGGTACACACCTTCCGAGCTTTTTTGTGATATATGCACATGTGTGGTTTGCCGTATTTTATGACTGCTGCTGTTATTGATTTCGATTTTTGTGGTTTGCCGTATTTTATGACTGCTGCTGTTATTGATTTCGATTTTTGTTATCGAGTCGGGGGTCTCTTCGGAAGCGGTCTCTCTATCTCCCTAGATAGAGGAAAGACTTGCCACCATCTACCCTCCCAAGACCCTACTCTTGAGTGGGATCTACTGGGCTTGTTTGTTTGTTTGTTTGTTTGATTGCTTATGTTAATGTTTGTTTTGAATATTTGGATGTGATTAACAAACCATCAATTAAAACAAGCTATAACAAGAAATTGGTTCTCAAATCATTAAGCACAAAAGGATTAATGATTTGCAAAATAAAATGGGTTTTATTTAAAAGAACCAATAGGGTACCATATGGTTGAATGCATACAATCATATGGTACATAGAGTTTTCTAAACTAGAATTGTGAACACGTAAATCCCTTTTGAAAACAAGTTTAACACCATCCTTTTACATAGCACTTAGGTTACTTGCAAACTCTTAGTGGGATAAAGGTCACCTAACCACTTTGAGGGAACTTGTAACTTGAGGTGAGAATACCATGTTTGTGGGATAAAGGTCACCTAACCACTTATGTAGTAAACTCACACATGTGTGTAAGTAGGACGACTTGATTTGTGAAATATATTGAATGGATCACCTAAAATATGTTTTACAAAGGTGTTGATGGGATAAACATGCCGTTTCAAACATAAGATGTTCAAACGATCCCATACCATTAGAAGTTGCAATAGGTTGCAATTGTCATTCATGACTACCTTGTTAATTTAAATAATGGGATAAAGGTCACCTAACCAATATTTAAATATAACGTTGGATTCTAAAATTTTATTTATTAATCGTCTATGAGACATAAAAGGGTATTAATAAATGAAATATAATTATATCAACAAATACTAAAATGGAACTTTGTAAAATCTTGTAGATGGGCGACAACAACAACGCTAATAACGATGTACCAAACCAAAACAACCAATCTCAAAGGGCGATCCTTCAAAGGGATCGTCTAACACCTAACAACTTCATGGATTGGTACCGCAACTTGAGAATCATTTTCAAGCAAGAAAAGCGGGCCTACATCCTTGATGATCCCATCCCCGATGAACCCAACGAGGAGGATGAAGAGGCCTATAACGACTGGGTTAGATATGTGTAAGACTCCATCCAAGTCTCTTGCCTAATGTTAGCAAGTATGACACCCGACCTCCAAAAGGAGTATGAGCTCCATCGAGCTTATGACATGATCACCCAGTTGCGGGAAACGTTCCAGCAACAAGCTAGGGTGGAGCGCTTCGAAACGGTTCGAGCGCTTCATGCATGTCGGATGGAGGAATCCCAATCGGTTTCATCTTATGTTCTTAAGATTAAAAGCCACATCGACTGCCTTCAAGGGCTAAATTGTCCTGTCTCAAAGGAGTTGGCCACGGATTTGATCCTTAATGGCCTAACTAAAAGGTTTGAGGCGTTCGTCATGAGTTACAACATGAACGGATGGGACAAGAGCATAAATGAACTTCATTCAATGCTCAAAACAGCCAAGGCAGGAATGGGTAAAAAGGTTTTACCTGTTCTCGCCATCAATGAAGGTGGGAAAAAAAGAAGGTCTCAACCCCCTCCTAAGGCAATTGTTGCCAAAGGAAAGGGGCACGTTGGGGGAAAAGGGAAGATAGTTGTTAGAGCGAAACCTCTGAAGCCCAAGGAGAAGAAGCAAAAGGTTGCTGCAAATGACCCATGCTTCAAGTATGGTGAGATAGGGCATTGGATGAGAAATTGTCCAGTCTATCTCAAAGAGTTGAGAGAAAAGAGGGATGCGGGGCAAACCTCAGGTACAATTTATATGATTCATATTGATCTTAATGTTATATCTTCTAACACATGGGTATTGGATACCGGATGTGGAACTCATATTTGCAATTTGTTGCAGGGGTTCAAAAGAAGTAGGGACTCCAATCAAGGGGATGTTAGCCTCTTCATGGGCAATGGAGCCAAAGTCAAAGTTAAAGCACGTGGGGAGTACATCCTAAAACTTCCAAGTAGGTTGGAAGTAACTTTGAAGAATGTTTTGTATGCTCCTAGTTTGACTAGGAACATTATTTCTATATCCCAATTAAGACATTATGATTATGTATTATCTTTTGTTGAAAATGATATTCATGTTTCTTTAAATGATATGTTCTATTTTAAAGCTATTCCCATTAATGGTATTTATGAATTGGTTCATGAAAATACTTTAAATAGTTCATT
Organism: Flaveria linearis; assembly: GCA_024085815.1. NCBI lineage: Eukaryota > Viridiplantae > Streptophyta > Magnoliopsida > Asterales > Asteraceae > Flaveria > Flaveria linearis. The sequence goes on along the minus strand of CM044003.1, from coordinate 45,601,396 downwards.
GTATCAAACTAACACCAAGAAACTCAAGTTGGATTTGAGTGATACCTATCTTTGGCATTGTCGTCTTGGTCATATACACAAGAAACGTATACAAACACTTCAAAAGAATGGTCTTTTAAAAACAAATGAATGTGATTCATTTGATATATGTGAATCTTGTTTACAAGGAAAAATGACTAAGGCACCCTTTGGTGGAACTAACGAAAGGGCAAAAGATTTATTAGGTATCATACATCCGGATGTATGTGGTCCTTTTAAGCCAATGACTGGGAATGGTGAAAGATACTTCATTACCTTTACCGACGATTATAGTCGCTATGGGTACGTGTACTTATTAAGGCACAAAGATGAAGCTTTTGAAACGTTCAAAATCTTCAAGAATGAAGTAGAAAATCAACTCAGCAAGTCGATTAAAGTTCTTCGCACCGATAGAGGAGGTGAATACCTAAGTGATGCTTTTCAAGATCATATAAAGAGTTGTGGGATTGTCTCACAACTCACTCCACCTGGAACACCACAACATAATGGTGTGTCTGAGAGGAGGAATCGAACCTTATTGGATATGGTCCGATCTATGATGGCTAGGAGCACTTTCCCTCTATCATTTTGGGGTTTTACTTTGCTCTCCACGACCCGTATTCTGAATATGGCCCCAACCAAAAAGGTGGAAAGGACACCTTTTGAGATATGGCATGGAAGAGTTCCATCCCTATCATACTTAAGGGTCTGGGGTTGTGAGGCTTATGTTAAGACTCCCACCCCAAACAAATTTGAAGTTTGATCCACCAAGTGTATCTTTGTTGGATATCCTACAGATTCTATGGGATATTACTTCTATGATCCACTGGAACAAAAGGTATTTGTTACCAGAAAGGGTGAGTTCTTAGAAGCAAAGTTCCTTATGAAAGAAACTAGCAGTAGAACAGTGGATCTTGAGGAGGATCAAGGACCACAACCTGATGCACGTTTGGTTGAAACTAGTGCTCAACATGAGGATGTTGAGGATGATCAATACACACGAAATGTTCGTAGAAGTGGCAGAGCTAGTAATCCACCTGAAAGTTATGGATTTTTCATGGATGGATGCTATGTGGTAGATTCAGATGAACCAACCACATACCATGATGCAGTGTCCAATTCGGATTGTGACAAATGGCTTGAAGCCATGAACGTTGAGATGCAATTCATGTATGACAATCAAGTTTGGGACCTTGTTGTACCACCTCTCAACTCCAAGGTAGTTGGAAGTAAGTGGGTTTTCAAGAAGAAAACTGACATGCATGGAATCTTGGATACTTATAAGGCTAGACTTGTAGCAAAGGGTTTCACTCAAACTCAAGCGGGTTGATTATGATGAAACCTTCTCACCTATTGCGATGCTAAAGTCCATAAGGATATTGTTTGCCATAGCTGCTCATTATGATTATGAGATTTGGCAAATGGATGTCAAAACCGCTTTCCTAAATGGATATCTTGATGAAGATGTCTATATGGTTCATCCTGAAGGTTTTATCGATCCAAAACATCCTAATAAAGCATGCAAATTAAAGAAACAATCTATGGATTGAAACAAGCATGAAGAAGCTGGAATCACCGTTTTGATGAGGAGGTCAAGAAATTTGGCTACATCAAAAACGCTGATGAGGCTTGTGTGTATAAGAAGGCTAGTGGGAGCACAATAACTTTCCTAGTATTATATGTCGATGACATTCTACTGTTTGGGAATGACGTTCCAACAATGGAACGTGTAAAAGCCTGACTTGGAAGTTGCTTTTCCATTAAGGATCTTGGTAAAGCCGCCTATATTTTAGGAATAAAGATCTATAGGGATAGATCAAGGCGGCTGATTGGTTTAAATCAAAGTGCATACATTGACAAAATCTTGAAAAGGTTCAAGATGGAAAACTCTAAGAAAGGTACTGTACCTATTCAGAGAGGGACAATATTAAGTACGACTCAATGTCCAAGCTCAAAGGAGGAGCAGAATAAAATGAAGGCAATCCCATATGCATCTGCTATAGGATCCATCATGTATGCAATGATATGCACTAGACCAGATGTGTCATGCGCTTTAAGCATGATAAGTAGATACCAGCAAAATCCTGGTGATAGTTATTGGATGGCTGTCAAGAACATTCTAAAGTACCTAAGAAGGACTAAGGACATGTTCTTGATCTACGGGTCTGGTGAAGAGGAACTCGTTGTAATGTGTTACACTGATGCGAGTTTCCAAACCAATCGAGATGATTCACGATCTCAATCGGGGTACATCTTTATTCTGAATGGGGGAGCTGTTTCTTGGAAAAGCTCAAAGCAAGAATTCATAGCGTTGTCCACTACAGAGTCAGAATACATCGCCGCTTCATTGGCAGCACAGGAAGCTGCATGGTTTAAGAAATTCATAGCCGATCTAGGGGTAGTCCCTTCCATTCAGGATCCTCTGGAGATTCTTTGTGATAATGAGGGTGCGATTGCTCAAATCAAGGAACCCCGTGCATATCAGAAAACAAGACACATTGAGCGGAGATTCAACTACATAAGGGATGAAGTTGAAATGGGAAAGATATGTACTCACAAAGTTCACACTGATAAAAACATTGCGGACCCACTCACAAAGTTTCTTGAAAAGGCAAAGCATGAAGGTCATGCTTGTGCCATGGGACTTCGATATTCTAGTGACTAGATTTGATTTTATATTTTGTATTTGGATATTGGAACTTATGTTATTTGACTTAATTATATGGTTATAACGTTCATTTGTTCTTCTATTTTAGCATGTTTTAAATCCGTGAATAAGTAAGTTATTCTAAACGTCCGTAGTCGATCATACTTGTGGGAACAACTATGAATGTAAGACTAAAATGAACTTGGATGGTTGATATTCATAAGGTATGAATATAGAGCAAGAGGTTGCTACCAAAGTTCATTGATATCTATGGGATATAGGTATAGGACTGACCCGCTCTCAATTATTTCTGTATGGAATCTTTGTGATTAGTCATAAGAGATATTGAGTAAAGGAGAATATCATTGCATCCTCAGACCTGAGATACATATTTGGACTTGATATTCACCAAGTATTGTAATTTGACTTAGTACTTTGCTGTTCTGAAAGATTGGCAGTACACAAGGGTAGGTTCAGGTATGATATAAGGTGATTGTGAGAGACGTATGTAGTCAAGATGGAATTTGTTCCTCTTATTCGTTGAGAGTTAGATGTCTAAGGCCTGTTAAAGTTAAATCATCGGAGAATGACAATTCTGTGTCTCTGGGATTTAACATGACATCTGTAACAAAAGGATAAATGATTGATTCACCTAAATCGTATTCAAGTAAGGCACTTGAAAAGGAATGATGTTATTGAATGGCACTTAGTCATATACATTAGAGGTAGCAAACCGTTGCTAGGCGTTATTTGCTGCTTCCATCAATCTTCTATGAATCTTGTGCAAGTGGGAGATTGAAGGAATTGATCTGCCCAAGATACATATTAAATTGATGTGGCTAGTGTGATATGATCCAAGTCAGGTCATACACAATAACAAGCCAAACAAACACCGATGAATATTTATTCGTTGATAAGATCATATAAATAAATATTAGCACCAATTTAGAAACCGGGATTTCTAAAACATTGCTTTTGCAAATGAACAAAATTTATGGATAATTTGTTCATGAGAGATTATTTTGTTTCATTATTTAAATTAATTGAACAATGACAAATAATAGTGTGTTAGTTTTATAAAATTAAAAGGGTTTAATTTTATAAAACTTAAGAGATGAGACTGTGATTTTAATAAAACAATTTGGGGGGGGGGGAACCTATTTTCACATGGGATTCGGCCGCCCCCTTTGGCTTGAATATCCCACCCATTTTGTCTTGTAACTAGTAAGACTGTTGGGTTTGTTAGAACACCAAAAACGAGTTTAACCTTTTAAACTTTCTGAAAACACAGCGGTATAACAACTATAAAACCAATTTTATAAGCTGAAAATTTGTTCTTTAGGTGACCATACAAGTGTATAAAACAAACCCATATTACAAAGAGCAAAGAATCCTCTCTAAACTCTCTCTAAAAATCAGATTCTAGAGCAAGAACAAGGCTGATTTTTCAGCTTTGAATCAAGGTTTCTTGGCTAAAAAATCGATTGTGCAAGAGGATTTCAAGTGGGTGCAACACAACCTAGCAAGTGGGTGTTTGAAGGAGCTTGGGGTATCATCTACTTGAGGATTGCTATTTGGAGTCTTGCCTTCAAGAACATCATCCTTCTCATCTCAAAAGAAAGTCTTGAAACATAGTTTTCATCACCTTTCCATGGTTGTTTTGTAAGTTACTTGTTCATGCAAATAGATCCATCTTAAAGGGTTTTATCAACATTCCAAATGGTTTATGTAAACTTCTAACAAGATGTTAAAATGATTATCCGCTGTGTTTTATGTTTAAAATGGTTAAACAACTTTGATAAACTTGATAAAATCACTTCAGCATAGATGTTTTAATTTTGATTATCTCTTGTACTTTGAAATATGTAGTACAATTATGTAATTAATGTTTATCAACGTTTATTAATATAACTATTTTGATTATGGATGTGCTTGTGTTGTTTGAAATATTTAATCAAACAGATGAAAAGCAACAGACCGATGATTTTGATGTCCAACCCCTTCAGCAGGTTAAGAGTCAATTAACAATGATTCTTGACTTGCAAGGGATAGTCAGACGGTTTGTTAGCCACACGCCAGAGGAAGGAGAGATAATCCACGACCTCTCGGATGAGCAGCTGGCTGAGATCTTCAGGCTAAATCAAGATGAGTTGGTCAAAGATGCTCCTACAGTTGATGTGGCAAGTGACGATGAGCTTCACGATGTTGATGAAATCGAGATAGAGGATGTCACTGCTGATCACTATCCTTAGTACACTGATCCGGAAGGACATGCTATCCCCAATTTGGATGAAACCTTTGACAGTGGTACTTTCGATAAGTTGGATGAACTTGAGAAAGCAAAGGAGAAAGATGAAAGCCAAGCCCAAGCCTCAGATGCTGATGTTGATGCCAAAAAGGCTGAATGGGCAGCTTGTTTTGTTGAAATGAAAGCCCAGCACGCGCCTCAAAAGCAGAATGCCTACACAAAGCTCCATAGAGTCAAACATCATCAGAAAGTGTCTGGCACGATCATCGCATGGGCGTATTTTGAGGATCTTAACGTTTATGCTGTTAAGAGGGAGAAGGGAATAGAGTACTTCAGATTTTCACATGATCTGAAGACTCTCCCTAGTTTTGAGCTCAACCAGCTGGCACGCCTAAATCTGTTATATGTTGATCCGAGAAAGATGTCAGGTTCATTTGAGGTGGCATTAAGGAAAGAATACCACACCAGGTGGGTAAACTTCAGACCTCAACAACCGACGAGGTACATCCGTAGGTCTGAAGTGGATCCCATAACTAGAAAGCCTAAGATCATGCTGATGTGGAGTCCTCCGCGCACAATGTCATACGGGAAATGCCTCAGGACTTCACTCCACACTTCAAGTGGTGGTATTGTGACTGGAGGACGGGTGAGGCAGTCATAGTCTTGGATAGAGAAGGAAAGATAGAGACTATCCGGGTATTCGACCCCATGTGGCTATCCAACTTGTCAGCTAACGATATGTATACATTATACAAGTGGCCACTTTTCTATGACTCACAATAAATTATACAAGCTCTCCAGTTTCAACACTTCATAAGACTCTGCTTTGCATTTGAAATACATGCAGGAGTTAGAAAGGAGGAGAAGTACAAGCAATTCGAAGAGCATATAAAGAGTGTTGGGCAATAGAGGAAACTAGGTCCAAGGGGGAGTTTGTTGATACATGTCAATGTACCTAGTTTATGAGCTTAAATGTAAATGTCTTTCATGTCTTACACATGTGCAATTAATGTAATGGTTGAATGAATGATATAAAGTGCGTTATAATGTTTGATTTATTTTTTGATTATGTCATGATTCCATTATATTGAATGTGTTGCACATGTATGAGCTAACTATATAGGTTTGATGTTGTTTAATAGTTCATGCTAATGGCCCATGCTAATGGACCATACACATGAATTCATCATGCTTATGGACCAGTCGCACGACTGAACCAGGAGACTGGATTAGTCATACGATTGAAACGTAAGACTGACTCAGTCGCACGACTGAACCTTCAGTCGTGCGTATGACTCAATCGCATGATTCAGTCGCACGACCTAACCATACTAATGGTTCAGTCGCATGAATGAAAACTCCAAACCTATAAATACCACTTAATTCGTGGAAAAATTTAACAATTGATAACACTTCGAATACTTGCGCACCCTAGCCGTCCGGAGCATCCTTGTCCATTATTCCAACTTCATAGTTCGTTCTTGATTGATTTCTAATCATTCTTAACGTATAGTCTATTCTAACATCGATCATAGTAACGTTCTCACTGATTCGATCGCCAATCAAATAGGATTCCGCACTATTTGATCTGGTTTCACGCATTATCAGTTAGTACTCCGTACGTACACGGTCCTAACAACAAGAAGCACATACAAACACTTCAAAAGAACGGTCTTTTAAAAGCAAGTGAATATGATTCATTTGATGTATGTGAATCTTGTATACAAGGCAAAATGGCTAAGGCACCTTTTAGTGGAAAAACCAAAAAGGCAAAAGATTTATTAGGTATCATACATTTAGATGTATGTGGTCCTCTTAAGCCAATGACTAGGTACAATGAAAGATACTTCATTACCTTTATCGATGACTATAGTCGATATGGGTATGTGTACTTGTTAAGACACAAAGATGAAGCTTTTGAAATTTTCAAAACCTTCCAGAATGAAGTAGAAAATCAACTCAACAAGTCAATAAAATTCTCTGCACCGATAGAGGTGGTGAATACCTAAGTGATGCTTTTAGAGATCATCTTAGAAGTTATGGATTGTCTCACAACTATCCAAGAGGAGGAATCAAACTCTATTGGATATGGTTCGGTCTATGATGGCTAGAAGCTCATTGCCTCTATCATTTTGGGGTTTCGCTTTGCTCTCCGCGGTCCGTATTTTGAATATGGCCCCAACGAAGAAAGTGGAAAAGACACCTTTGGAAATATGGCATGGAAGGGTTCCGTCTCTATCATATTTAAAGGTTTGGGGATGTGAGGCTTATGTTAAGATTCCCACCTCAAAAAAGTTAGAAAGTTGTTCCACTAAGTGTGTATTTATTGGATATCCTAGAGATTCTATGGGATATTGTTTCTATGATCAATTGGAACAAAAAGGAGTTTGTTGCCAATAAGGCTGAGTTTTAGAAGCTAAGTTCCTTATGGAAGGAGCTAGCAGTAGAACAGTGGATCTTGAGGATGATCAAGACCCACAACCCGATACACATTTGGTTGACACTGGCACTCAATATGAGGATGTTAAGAATGATCAAATGGTTGATCAATACACACAAGACGTTCGCAAATCTGGTAGAACTGGTAATCCACCTAAAAGATATGGATTTTTCGTAGATGGATGCTATGTGGTAAATTCTGATGAACCAACCACATACCGTGATGCAATGTCCAATTTGGATTGTGACAAATGGCTTGAAGCCATGAACGTTTAGATGCAATCCACGTATGACAACCAAGTGTGGGACTTGGTTGTACCACCTCTTAACTCCAAAGTGGTTGGAAGTAAGTGGGTTTTCAAGAAGAAAACTGATATGCATGGAAACTTGGATACTTATAAAGCTAGACTTGTAGCAAAAGGTTTAACTCAAACTCATGGGGTTGATTATGATGAGACCTTCTAGCCGGTTGCAATGCTAAAGTCTATTAGGATATTATTTGCCATAGCTGCTCATTATGATTATGAGATTTGGCAAATGGATGTCAAAACCGCTTTTCTAAATGGATATCTTGAGGAAGATGTCTATATGGTTCAGCCTGAAGGTTTTGTCGATCCAAAACATTGTAACAAAGTATGCAATTTAAAGAAATCAATGTGTGGATTGAAGCAAGCATTAAGAAGTTGGAATCAACATTTTGATGAAGAGGTAATCAAATTTGGGTTCATCAAAACGCCGATGAAGCATGTGTGTATAAGAAAGCTAGTGGGAACATCATCACTTTCCTAGTATTGTATGTTGATGACATCCTACTACTTGGAAATGACGTTCTAACCTTGGAAGATGTAAAAACTTGGCTTGGAAGCTGTTTTTCCATTAAGGATCTTGGGGAAGCCACCTATATTTTAGGAATAAAGATCTATAGGGATAGATCAAGGCGGTTGATAGGTTTAAATCAAAGTGCATACATTGATAAGATCTTGAAAAGGTTCAAGATGGAAAACTCAAGAAAGGTACGGTACCTATTCAAAGAGGAATGATATTGAGTACGACTCAATGTCCAAGCTCAAAGGTTGAGCAAGATAAAATGAAGGCAATCCCGGGTGCGTCTGCTATAGAATCCATCATGTATGCAATGATATGCACTAGGCCGTACGTGTCATGCGCTTTGAGCATGACAAGCCGGTACCAGCAAAACCCTAGAAATAGTCATCGTATGGCTGTTAAGAACATACTTAAGTACCTAAGGAGGGCTAAAGATATGTTCCTAATCTATGGATTTGGTGAGGAGGAACTCGTAGTAAAAGGTTACATGGATACGAGTTTCCAAACTGATCGGGATGATTCACGATCACAATCGGGATACATTTTCGTCTTGAATGGAGGAGCAGTCTCTTGGAAGAGCTCTAAGCAAGATTGTGAATCCAAGGATCTCAATTCAAGAATTATCAGTATTAAAACAAAGACAAGTTAATGATCGCAGAATCATCATTAATTGTTGTTTAATTGTGTAAATTGTTAATTGAAAAACACAATCACATTGACACAGTAAATACGAACACAATAATTGATTCAAATGTATTTCATTAATATTGAGTAATGATTACAAAAGAATAATTATAAAAACTATGAACAATGATTTCTTCAATCGAATTGATGCTGTTATTGATGTGACGGCGGCTAGGGTTACATAATGATGTGATAGTCGACAACCGTAATATTGCTAAATTGTGTTTTCCGAGATGTGAAACCTAGGACTCATATTTATAGACATCTTTGAGTCAGTTAAGAAAACACCGGATCTCTTGGGATTTGAAATTGACGTTGACTTGTTGAATTGTTGAATTTTGACAACTTCATACGTGTCTTCGTCTTCCGTAGGAGCTATGTCTTCCGTAGGAACTTTTACTCTTCCGCAGGAACTTCGTCTTCCGCAGGAACTTGTTCTTCTGCAATAGTCTGCACCATCTTTTGGTGATTCCATCAGTGGATACTGATGTTCATCCGTAGACAATCTTTGGATGCTTGGTATTGTAAGAAACATATCTACGGAAGAACACAAATGTTCATCCGTAGATGTTTCTTACACTTAGCCGATTTCAAAAATCAACCAAGTATAATGTTTGCGCCTGTCATCATACAAAAAGCAACACAGATTATATGGGTTAACCTATATACTCAATGCATATATATATATATATATATATGCTGATAATCAGTTACAATCATTTATTACATGAATTGATTAAAGTTCTAAGCCTATTCAAATTGATCTAGACCTATTTTCTCTAATTTTAACAATACTCACCCTTAGGCTTAGATACTTCTAATCATTCCTTCAAAACTGAAGGCTCCTTGACTCTAGCAATTATTTTGTTGTAAAAGTAAGATACAGTAGACTTCTGATCATCATATTTGTAATTGATCTTCATCTTGCTGATCTTCTTCAGAGTTTCATCGCTTAGTCCCAAAACATCTTCTTCTATTGTGAGGGATTCTAGAACATTGTTGTTGTTTATAATTTCCAATTCATCTTGTTCTGAAATCCTCAATTCTGAGACTTCTTCATAGTTTGTCCCCTTCAATAATCCAGCATTATGTTTTCTCCTCTTGTAAGCTTTGGCATGGAGTTTGTCAATTACTTGGATTACATGCACAAATAGGAACAAGTCATTCTGCGCTTCATTATCTGTTAGCTTTGGAAAGAACTTGTCATGCAGGTATGATGTGTAGCTAGGATGAAGCAGTTTGATTTCCACAGGATCAAAGATCCTGACAGCCTTCTTATTATCAGCATTCCTCAGCAGCACCATTTCCTTAGTCCGTTCAACATATCCCCATTCAGTTATGGGATATGTGAATTGATTCCCTTCAATGGACTTGATGGCTGCTGTATTTCTATTGTTGTATCCAATCCTATTTAAGAATTCATCATCTACTGATTCTGAGGCATTGGACTTAAACCTTTTAACCCCTTTAATTCTCTTCCTGTGCTCATCCTCCTCTCTCTTAGCCTTAGCAAGCACATCATCTTTGAATTTGGTCTTCAGCTTACCCACAATAGTTGAGAAGTCTCTTCCTCTTGGGTGTATTGGGTAATTTGTAATGATGAGGCTTTATAGGTCTTTCAAATCACTTTCAGGCAAGCACAATACTGACAATACATCATGGAAGTATTCAACTCTTCCTGATGTTCTCTTAATAATAGCACAATCCCACTCTGGATCATATTTCCAGGCCATAATCATGTTCTCTTCAACAGAGCTGGGAGTTGTGAGGTGGTCTATCAGTTGTATCAAAGGTGGAATTTTGTTCTGTTATCTCCCTTACTGTAGTTCCAAGTGGCCCCACTTTCTCTGGAATTACTTCTCTGGGCTCTCTGATCAGTTTATCCTTTGCGTTGTGTTGATCTTTGCTTTCCACCACAACTGGTTCAACAGACATTTTGTTATGATGCTCAACAGCAGGATTAGGAGCTTCAATTCTGAATCTGACTCCTGTATCAAGCTCAACCTTCACTACATGCTCCATCATTCTTCTAAGCTCTCCAACTGACCTTCCCTTTAACTCATGTGGTTTGTAGTTGTGACCTTGTAACCAGCATGTCATGTTGTATTTGCTTAGCTTAGCTGTGTCACAATGGCCCAACTCTTTCTTTGTCTTTTGAATTGATTGAAAGGTGCTGAATGCTTCATAGTCACAGTTTGCAATCATGAATCTTACAAGCTTGAACTCTTTCAGCAGATTCTTCATCTCAGTCATGTTTAGCCTTTCAACCATGTCATAAGGGAAACCATGGTTTATGAGTGTCATAAACATGGTTGACTCAGGCCTCTCTTCTATAATGTCTTTAGTTGTTAGAAGATCATCAGCCTTTGAGTCTTTATGGTCAGTTAGTGAATCCATCTTGATAAGCTCATTCCACTCTTCATCACTATCACTATCATTATCGGATTTCAACTTCACAGTAGATAAATCTACTGAAGTAGTGTTTTCAGCAGATGTGGGCTTAGACTTCTCAGGAGAATCTTTTACAATAATCACCTTCTTTTGAGTAGCACTCAAGTATTTTCTCTTCCATTAATACAGAATCAGTTTCTTTAGAGCTTCAGAAGATTGTTTTGATTGTTTAACACTTGGGACATCCTTTGATTGCAAAGCACAAATCTTCATCTTCAACTGTTCAATCTCTTCATCTTTCTGCTTGATCAGCTCAACTTTTGTAGATAAGGATTCATTGATTTGATCCACTTTTGAGGCTAGATTTTCCTTTTCAATCTTCTCATGCCTTACTGATTCCTGCAACTCTTGTTCATGTTGTAGAAGTGCATCAATTACTTCATTGTTACTTTGTGCATCATCTCTAAGCCTTTCAGTCTGGCTTCTTGCTTTATTAGTTCTTCATCCTTCTATTTGATGATCCCTTTCAGCTCTTGAATTCTTTGTTTTCTTTTATTTGATTTGAGTACCAGTTTATTGTACTCAGCAACCAAATAGCTCTTACTCACAGGGATGTCTTGGTCACTCAGGTCATCTTCATGATAAGCAAAAACTTCAACAAAATTGTCTTGTTGTTCTTCTATTGGTTGACTAGCAGATTGATCATCAACATTGTCTTCAAGTTGAGGTTGAGACAGTTGCTGAGAATCAATAATTGGAGATATTGGTTCAGTGTGATCTGACAAGACAGTGTTCTGGGAGTTGGAGTGTTGGTCTATTGGTGATTGATTTCAGTGCTATTGAAATGATAATCACAGTGATATCCCACAAATATAGAATCAAACAGAGCAAAACAAAGAAATGAGTTTCAATATAAATCCATATGATCCAAACTCAATCAATATCAATAAACAAGGCTCGAAGATATGAAACAAACACAATTTCAGCCTTAAACAAGCTATGAAACAGTAATGCAAAAGTATATCTTAATTAGGTTTTGGCAAAACTTGCTACAAAGATACAAGAATTGCATATATATAAACAGAGACAAATTCGCTGGTAGATTCGCTGTAGCGAATCTACCTTGACCTACAAGTAAGTTCACCCGGCAGCGAACAACAGTTTCGCTTGGTGACCTTCATCAGCTGACTACGAGCGAATCAGTAGATTCGCTCATAGTTTCGCTGGGTCAGTGCGAAACTAATACATTACTTACATAAATGAAAGTTATCTAACATTAGTCCTATTACATAGAAGATAAAAGAAGCTAAACTAAACTAGGTGAGTCCAACCTATCTAGATCATCAATACTCCCCCTAGGTTGGACCTCACCTAGCGGGGTCTTCTCAATCAGCTCCAGCTACATCATCAACTTCGGGTTCAAAGTTCTCCATGAAAGCTCCTGCCCTCAACTCAATCCCGGCCAATGGATTAGTAACATCTTCAGATCCTGCCTTAGATTTAATATCAACAATAAAGTTCTTAGCAAACCTAGCTTCATTGACTTCTTGAACTGGTGAGTCTTCAACTACAACCTCCTCCTGATCTTGCATGATTTGATCCTCAGTATTAGCTCCAGACCCACTTGCCTCATCTATCACCTGTTTTTCAAACCTTCTTGATATTGATTGATCCAGTTTTTTACTCAAATCATCCACATCCATCCTTGTTTCGTCCGCTTGAATTATTTTTCTTGACAGCTCCCGGACTTCAGCTCTGAGTCCCCTAGCCTTGTTAGCTACTCTCATGAAGAGGCTCGCTTCTGCCAACGTTTCAGCTCCAGCCCTAACTTTAATGTGATTCTCGCATAGAATCACTAAGTCCTCATCACAGAAAGAAAATACGTCCATCGGATCAAACAATCTGATTTCAGGGGCCCCTTTTACTCTAATCACTGCTTCCCCGGTGTTGTTATCATAGAACCATTTATGAAATGCTTGCAGTCTAGGGGGAAGAGGATCAGGTATCCTAATATGATCCACAGTCTTTGACAGTTTTAGTTTAAGCACCATCTTGCCTTTTCCGGTCACCCAATCAACATCCTTTTTCGACCTTTTTCTTTCTATTTTCATGAAACCAAAAGCTTTGAAGTTATCAGCTAAACCCCTTTTAATTTCTATCTCTAGCAGCTTGGCCCGTTCACTCTGTTCTGCTCCAATCAAAGGAATCTCAGCCAATCTTCTTAAATCCCATCTTGGGAGGGTTTTAAAAGCTTTTCTTTTGTGAACATAAGATATTCCCCCTCCCCTTCTTTTGATCATAAACAATTTCAGCTCGAGTTGTATTTCCAACTGAAAATCTTCTTATCGCTCTCTTTTTTAGTTGGGTTTTTTATGTTCTGGAACAGTGGAGTTATTTCTTCAGCCTCCTTTTCTCTAACAAACCACTCAGATTGATCTAACTCCACCGTCCCAGTTTCAGCTGACCCAGTATCAGTCATATAGGTCATAGGACGTTCATCTACCTCGTAGAATTCTGGTTTTGAGCTATAATCCACCAACTGCTCATCAACTTCCTCCTCTTCATCTACTAACTTCATCTCAGCTGGTTTTTCATTCTCCAATCATTGCATCTCCCCCATAACCTCCTCACCTGTTAAGTCCTTCTCAATATCAAGTCCCAAATCATCAAAATCTTCATTCACAACCTCCACATCATCATTCTCATCCTGTGCTCCTTCATCATCAACAGGTTCATCATTTTGTTCTTCCCTCGACTTGATCCTGCAGCGTTACTAGTACCAACTGCTGAGCTTGGGCCCTCTCCTGCCGCAGAAAATCTCCCCACCTTTAGAAATGAGTATTTGGAGGTATCGGTGAGGTCATTGATTTCCTCTTCAGATCTAACATCTGGCAGGCCAGCCGCTTCCTTCAGAGAGTTTACCTCCTTGAACGGTGTCTTGATCAGTTCTTGTTGATCAAGCATCATCTTTGTGAAGCCTTCAATCATATCATCCTTCGTTTTCTCTCTCAACTATTGGTTTATCAGTTTGTTTTCATCATGCTTAGCTCATTGGCCACAGAAGCACTGACGTTTCTAATCACGTCTTGGTTAAGTTCGGATGTTGCGTCTTTTCTTGGAGGATTTTCTGTGAAGGCTGATGTTTGTGTTTCGTTCTCCTCTCTGATGCTTCAGTGTGACTACTTTCTTCAGGCCTCTTCTTAGTTCTTCTCTCCTTCTCAACTCGTATTTCATGCATTGCCTTATCAATTTCATCCTCAAAGTCATACTCTTTCTCTTTGGCATATCTTTTTCTCTTTTTAACTATTTCTTTTTGTTTCTCCCTGTTCTTTGCAGATCTCTTTTCCTCTGCTTCTATCACCTTCTTTATGTATTCCCATCTCTCAGCAGAATACATATTTTCCCATAAGTGGGTGATCTTCCCACTGAAGTCATGTCTTGCAGAAGAACAGTCTACAAATATCCTTGAGCTCATCTGGGCTAGTCTCTTGATTTCTCCATGCTTAGGAATGTTTGGAATCAAGTCATCAATATCATCTGAACAAATCTCGGATACAGAAGCCACTTCTCCTTCTTCACTGCCATTATGTTATCACACATGCACTCAAAAATTAATCTTGCTATATTTGCCTTTTGACCTCTGCAAAATATCACCATTTCTTTGGCCCATCTGAAGTTGAGACCACCTGATCCTCCTTTCCGGTCGTCTAAGCACATGATGAATATATGAGCAATGTATCTCCACTCTTTAGACAGCATAGACTTCTTTATCTCTTTCTTTGAGCCAAAGGATGGTCCCTCATACCCCATGCTTCTGAATCCCTCCATAACTTGATCTTCATAAAGTTCTACCTCATCTCCCTGATCTCCTTCCAGACGAAGCACTCTTGCTATGATTTCTTCAGTGATAGCAATATCATTTCCGTCTATCCTCGCTCGAATACAGTGTGGATTAGCTTTAACATCCAACTTAGCTGATCTCCAGAAATCTTGGATGTGCAAGATGTAGATGGATGGTGAGTGAGTGATAGCATGATAAATTGGAGACTGCTTCAGCCACTTTATGCAATCTCTGAACCCTGCAGCTTTGGGACTGTCTTCATCCAATAGAGCTACGGTGTTGTTCTTCTCATCGAACTTTAGGTTAGCCATGATTGCTGAAAACAAATTAGAAAAGTCTAAGTATACAACATAATAAATGTGTGAGAATGTAAAAGCAAAAACAAAAGAAATAAATTAAATTCGCTCAATTGAATCTATAAATTCGCTAAGATGAATCTATAAATTCGCTAAGGTGAATCTATAGATTCACTCGGATCATGTGAACTTTCGTTCAAATTCGCTCGACCTTAGTCAATTTACAGAGGCGATTACATAGATTCGCTTAAACTTAAGTGACTTTTAGTTTAATTTGGTTGGAAAACATTAAGTTCGCTGTGGTGAATTTATAGTTTCGCTCGGTTCAAGTGAACAGGCGAAGTTGTTGGGTGAATTTACAAATTCGCTCGAGTTCAAGTGAACTTTCGTTCAGATTCGCCTGAAGATCAGCAAGTTAGCTGGACGAGGGTTCCCGAACCCTAACCCAGGCGAACATGCCAAATCTCACAATGTGAAGTAAAGTACACCGATTAAATCCTTCACCGAGGTTCGTGACACCCACCTAAATCTTTTATAACACACGAATCCAACGGAAATCAAAACTAAAGGAACACTCTGAAATATCGCACGATGAACAAGGAGTGTAAGTTTAAGGTTACTGTTAAAATTTACTCGTTCACTGTACCTTTTATAAAGACCTAGATTCGCTTCAGCGAATCTATAGATTCGCTCGGTAAACTCAACATGTTCGCTTGACATGCAACTGGTCGAGCTTACTAGCGAAGCTATAGGTTCGCTGCGGCGAATCTTAATTTCACTAGACAATTTTTTTTAAAATAAGATAAAACTGAAAAATTAAAAATTAAAAATTAAAATAAAATAAAGTAAATTAAAATAAAATTGAAATAAAATAAAATAAGATAAAAATAATAAAAATAATAAAATTTGCCTATGAATACCTTATTGCCCCAAATAAAATTAACTAAGACTAAAATTATAAATTAGAAAAAATCAGAATATAATTAAATTAAATGGTGGAAGGATATAATATCATTTTTCAGAGGGGCATGACTTAGCGAGATTGCTGATATGTTTGTCCGCTTAAACCCATTCCCTGTTCTTTTCAACTAGCAACTGTTTATCATGTTCTGAATTGTCTTAAAAACTCAGCAACTTGGTCCCCACTGATATCTGATAAAGAATTAGTCTCGTCATCAAGGTTTATTGAGCATAATCATTGATTTTTCCTGCTCACTATACTGAATCTACTTAATGCAAATACAATGACTGGCATATATACATATGGGACACTATAATGTACAGATGCAGACACACATATATGCAAGATATACACATAAGATGCAGACTCAACCTTTAACTAATTGATGAGAGCTTCAGGTCAATGCTTTCGCATATCAAAGAAGATCATCTAGGTGTGTTGATGAGAACTTCAGGTCAATGCTTTCGCATAGCAGAGAAGATCATCACTCCAGGTCAATGCTTTCGCATAGCAGAGGAGATAAACACACATTTTTTATGTAAAGTATGAAAGTATATACAGTAATGGGCTATTTGAGATTATTTAATGTTTGACTTAGAGGGCGTTATCACCAAGTCACCATCCCAGTGGGAAACACCATATGCTTCACATTAATAATCTAATCCTAAAAGTATGAAAGTATATACAGTAATGGACTATTTCAGATTATTTAATGTTTGACTTAGAGGGCGTTATCACTGAGTCACCATCCCAGTGGGAAACACCGTAAGCTTCACATCAATAATGTAATCCTAAAAGTAAACTCAGTACAGGAGCAAGACATCAATTAGTAACTCTCAACCAAGTTTTAGACAAGACTTGTATCTTTGTGCAGACCAAAATATCATGAGGATAATCCTTATTACTGAGTTATGATCTTTAATTTGGCTACATGATCACTTGTTTACTTTGTTTTTGGGATGAGTCTATCATGCATATCCTAGCGTAAGATGTTCCCCTCTTTCTTACTTCATTTTCTTGAATTCTTGAGAGAATAAGCGTTAAAACCTATTATTAGCATTAATCTCCCCCGAAATTTTCATTTGATAGCTTACTTAATAGAAAATTCCTAACATCTAAAGTAAAAGAAAATTAAGAATAAAGGAAAGATATATGGGACACAAGGATTCTCTAAGCAGACAACAACCAAGACCATAAAGAAAAATATGTACATATATACATCTTAAACGGTAGTTTTTCCTCAGAAATGTTTTCAGAAGGATATTAATCCTAGCATAGAGATCAGTTCATAAAATTGTGGTTTATCAAATGTTTTAGTGAAAAGATCTGCTTTCTGCTTCCTTGTTTCAATAGGAATAATATCAATGAACCCCTTTTCCTGAGCATCACGGATGGCATGAATTCTTGTTTCGATGTGCTTGGTTCGAGTATGATGAATTGGATTCTTGGCAATTCCAACAGCGGCTTCATTGTCACAGAAAATCGGAGTGTGAAGGAAATTGATGGCATAATCCATCATTTGGTGTTGAATCCAGAGCACTTGGCAACAGCAGCTTGATGCAGCGATATATTCAGCTTCTCCCATGGATAAGGACACTGTTGTTTGCTTTTTGCTTTGCCACGAAACAAGACAATCACCCAGATATTGCCATCCACCGGTGACTGACTTTCTGTTAATCCTGCAACCACCATGATCACTATTAGAAAAAGCATGTAGATCAAAGTTCCCACCTTTTGGGTACCATAGTCCCAAACGAGAGGAACCCTTAAGGTAACGAAAAATGCGTTTAACAGCTAGCTCATGTGATTCTTTAGGATTGGCTTGATAACGAGCACAATAGCACACGGAAAATGTGATATCTGGACGGCTTGCAGTCAGATACATGAGAGATCCGATCATCGAGCGATATCGATGAGCATCCACGGACTTCCCATTATCATCAGGAGACAAGCACGTTTGAGCAGTGAAGGGAGCAAGTTCTGGCTTTGAATCATCCATGCCGAACTTTGTGATGATTTCCTTGATGTACTTCTCTTGGTGAATAAGAATACCTTCAGGTTTCTATTCCACTTGCAGACCTAAGAAGAAGCACATCTCCCCCATCATGCTCATTTCAAAGTGATCCTTCATCACTTCTTCAAATTCTTTACACAGCTTTTCATTTGTTGATACAAAGATAATATCATCGATATACACTTGAACAATCAGCATTTCACCATCCACCTCCTTCTTGAATAGTGTCATATCTATAGTCCCACGAGAGAAACCCTTGCTGAGGAGATACTGTGTCAAGGTCTCATACCAGATTCGGGGAGCTTGATGCAACCCATATAGTGATTTGTCTAGCTTGTATACTTTGTCTGGAAAATCTGGATCCTCGAAACCTGGTGGCTGACAAACATAGATCTCCTCATCAATGTTTCCATATAGAAATGCACACTTCACATCCATCTGAAAAACTTTAAAGTTCTTGTTAGCTGCATGTGCAAGAAAAATTCTGATGGCTTCGATCCGAGCAACCGGAGCAAACACTTCAGTGTAGTCTATCCCCTCCTCCTGAGCAAATCCTTGAACAACCAATCTGGCTTTGTTTCTGACAACAACACCACGATCATCTGGCTTATTCCGGAATACCCACTTGGTACCAATGGGGCATTTGTTTGGTGGAAGATCAACTAGCTCCCAAACTTTTAACTTTCTGAATTGCTACAATTCAGACTGCATAGAGTCCACCCAACTTGGGTCTTCAAGTGCCTGTTTGTAATTCTTTGGAACAATCTGAGATAGAAAAGCTGCATAAAGACATCATTTATCAATCCACTATGACTCCGAGTCCTTACTCCGTCTATGATGGATCCAATGATGTAGTCATGAGGATGATCTTTTAAGGTTTTAAAATTAGTGTGAAGCAATGAAGAGTTATGTGGAGATATGGATGTGGAAGAGGATGGTTGTGCAGGAGAAGATGAATTTGTGGGGATTGGATCGATAGGAGGATTTGAAATGGATGAAGATGTGGGTGGAATAGTAGATGAGATTGTAGGATTAGATGAAGATGGTTGAGATGGTGGAGGTGGTGGAGATGGGATATCAAATGAAGTGGGTGGTAATGATGTGGCAGACGGTTGCAGTTGTGGTGGAATAAGATTCACAGGCGGGTGAGAAACAACATCATCATCATCAGGAATTGGCAAATTGAATGAGTTGAAGACAGTGGTAGAATCATAAAACAATGCAGGCTCACTTCCAATGCTTGTAGAGTTAGATTCTTGCCAGTCGACATAGTAGGACTCTTGCACAATCCGCGACCGTTTATTGTACACACGATACGCCTTTTGTGTTTCTGAGTACCCAACAAAGAAACACTCATCAGAGACGGCACCAAACTTCGTATTCTGATCTTGAGTATTCAATAGAGTACAAGAGCAACCAAAGGGGCGTAGAAAATCAATGAGAGGCTTAATTCCTCGGAACAACTGATATGATGTCTTCATCTTGCTCTTGACAATCAATACCCGGTTGAGAACATAAGCTGCACAATTAACTGCTTCGGCCTAAAAGATAAATGGAAGCTTTGACTCGATCAACTTCGTTCTAGATGCTTCAATTAGTGTTCTGTTCTTACGTTCAGCAACACCATTTTGTTGAGGTGTTCTGGCAGCACTGAACTGTCTGAGAATACCCCTTTGCTCACAGAATGAATTGAAAATGTGGTTTCTGAATTCTGTTCCATTGTCGCTCCTGATGGCTTGAATCTTTCTTTTCCCAAGAACCGCAATCAGCGCAATCAGCTTCATCAACTCCTCAGCAGTCTCACTTTTGTGAGACAGAAATCTCACCCAAGAGTACCTAGAGTAATCATCTGTGACAACAAGATAGTAAGATTTCTTAGCAATTGATTTAACACTGATAGGGCCAAATAAGTCAGTATGTAACAATTCAAGGGGATGTGAAATCGAGTTTTGAATTTTAAGTTTATGTGGCTTTTTGTGCTGTTTTCCTTTTGCACAAGCCATACATTTTTCTACCACAGAATAATCTTTCAGTGGTAGTCCCCTGACTAAATTATTCTTAACTAACTTATTTATCAATTTAAAATTGATATGCCCTAATCTTTTATGCCACTGAAAGGATTCATGAGAAGAAGCTTTTGATAAAAGACAGGTCACGGTGGGCGATGATTCTTTTGATCCCATATTTAACAAATAGGTATCATTTCTCCTTGGAGCTCCATGATCACCATCTCTTCAGGGATAGAAAACTCTGATTTCAAGAATAGACATTCATTGGCAAGGAACATCACTGGAATATTTTTATCACAGATTTTTGATACACTGAGAAGATTGAACGCCAATTCTGGAACATAGTTGACTTTCTCCAAAGTGAGGGAACCATTCGAGACATCTCCTTGGCCAATCATCTTTCCACCCTTCTTGTCTCCAGCAAAAGCAACATAGCCACCATCAATTATTCTAAAATTTGTCAGCAGGTCCTTCAACCCAGTCATATGTCTAGAACATCCGCTATCTACATGCCAATAACTATTTACAGCGGCCTCTGAATGTTCCTGACATTTAAAAAAATTGGTTAGACTTTGGAAATTGGGACCCAAGTCTTAGTGTACTTAGGTCTTGGAGTAACATATTTTCTGCAAAAGAAACCATTCACAAAATCAGTCAATCTAGCTCCAAAGAATTTAGTCTGTATATTACTACCACCTGATTTAGGACAATGCTTTATTAAGTGATCATCCTTTCCACATCTAAAACAATGAGATCTCAAACCTGTTTTGGAACAATATGATGAAGGAATTCTATCAATAGATATTTCTTCATTACATTCAGACAATTTTGAATCTGAATCACTGGATGTGTCATATGGCTCTTTTGACTTCCCAGTAACAACTTCCACTTTAACTAATTTTTGATCAATTATAACCTTGTTGTTTTCAGTTGAAGAAGACATTTCTTTATCTTTTGGTTTTGAAATCTTTATTGGTGTAAAAGATGGGATTGGATGAGAGAAGAATTTGTTAAAGCAGTTAGTTTTTGTTTGACTTTCAGAGACATGAACTGAAAGTTGAGCTTCATCATTCATACACACATTAGCATCAAATGCGGAATTTAAAACATTCAAGTCATCACGAGAGTTTGAAACAGAACATCCTAAGTTACTATTACATGCCCCAGAGTTTGAATCTAAAATAGTTCCACTAGACACAAAATGATTACTTAAGCTAATGCCTACAAAAGACTTCTTGGAATTAAAATCAGGACTACTAGAGCTGCCAAGACCACTACTGCCACCATAATCATATCCTTCTCGCAACTCCTTAGAATTATGTCCTTCTAAACCTGCAATAGAGCTGTTAGTATCATTCTGTATAATCTCTTGTATCAACTCATTTGAAGGATGAGGAGTGGGCATAGGAGAATAACAGAAAGTACTAGGTGGAGGATATACCAATGCATCATTTTCATTACCCAAACCGGTCTTGATCTTTGCCCCCCATTGTTTTTTGCATAATTCCTCCCTTTTCATGCTCGAAAGTGACCACTGTTCTAATTTATTTTTAAGTTTTCTAACTTCAAATTCGGCAAGTGTAACTTGTTCAGTTAAATAGTTAACTTCACAGTTCTTTTCCAAAAGAGTCCTTTTTAAGTGTTCATTTTCTTTCAAAGCTTCTCTTAATTTGACAAAATATTTTGACTCATTTTGTTTAAGCTCTTTATTGGTTTTCTATAATTCATTTTCATTCATTATGAGCAACCTGTTAGCTTTATATATACCAACCAAACGAATTTACATGCAGAGGAACACATGTCTTCAACAATTTCATAAGGGAGATCCATTACTAGTTTTTCTGCTGCAAGAGCGCGATCACATTGGCAGTAGGGAGTGTTCCTCTTGTATTCCTCCACAGCAGCTTTCTTGGCATCTTCAATTATTGAATCCATGTTCAGCTCCTCTTTTTCACTAGCCTTCGTTGTAGCGGATTCACAAACCAGTTTAACCTCATCTTTAACAGCTTCACACACCAAACCAGTTTGAACAATAGCCTCATGATCCACAGCCTTCTGAACCACACCAGTACTTTCCTTAACCTGTTGATCTTGAATTACCTCAGACCCAATAGGTTCACCCTTGTCATCAATTTCAATGTCAGCTTCACTATAGAACTCTTTAAAAGGATCAAAACAGTCAATGTACTTATCATCAAGAGTTTGTTCCTCCACTATCTCAGCGATCAATGCATGGTTGATTTCCTCCTTTGATTCTTCAATTTCTGCACTCCAATCAAAGTTGGTCAACAGAGCAGTTTCTTTCTTGGGCTTAGCTTCTTCAACTTTATCCATGACTGGAATGGTTCTGGAGTTTCCAGAATTAACAGGTTCGGTGACAATGGGAGAAGGACACTCTTTTTGAAATGACCGAGCTGCTTACGGTTGAAACACCTGCGCTTAGATTTATTATATCCTAGAGCGTTGTTCTGGTTCTGGTTTCCAAAGTTTTTCCTGCCGGTTCTATCCATAAACCTTCTAGCACGAAGAGTAAGCATGGCTATTTGCCACTGAATGTCGGTTTCTTCAAGATCATCAGGATCAACCTGATACATGTCTTCCACGGTCATACCACGTCCCTTCAATTCTCCAGCGATCAAAGCGTCATAACTGTGCACAAATAACCCAAAAAGTGCCATAGTATCATGTGGAATTTGAGTAGAAGCTAAGGCATTTGAACTAGACCCATCATCCTTAGAACAACTACCACAGTTGACATTCTTACCATACCCAGAGTTAGCAAAACCACCATTACCAGATGAACTTCCACAAGCTGCACCATAATAGCAAGAGTTTGTAGCGGATGAAATCAATGCAGTATTTTGAGGAAGGACATTGGGAGACATCATGGTCTGATTATACTCTCTTCTCTTCACATCAAGATCAAATGATTTTAACTTGTTGATAACATCCATCAACTTGTAATCAGCAAAATTCCTTTCTTGCTTGAGTAATTTGATTTGCAGACTCCATTGAGCAGGAAGAGAGTCTAACAGTTTACTCACTTGCTCATGATTCCCAAGTTGTTCATCATACTTCTTCAGATTGCTTGAAACTGACAGAAAGCGGTTTGTTATATCAATAAGTGTCTCATGCTTATATCCCACAAATGAGTTAAACTCCTTCTGAGCTTGAGCTTTCTTGTCTTTCTTCAGATCTTCGTTCCTATTATAAAATTCACATAACGCGTCATACAACGCCTTAGCGGTGGTATGTTCAGCAAACCTGTTATAAATATCCTGATGCAGACACAGAATCAAAGCTCCAAGAGCTTTCTTGTCACGATCGAGCAACTTGATGTCAACCTCAGTATAAGTGCTAGGATCCTGATTTGGTGAAGTGATAGATCTGACAGTTGTTGTAGGTAAGTGAGGTCCATTAGTGATAGATTCCTACTGACCATGATCAGTGTAGAAGAAGAAAGCTTTCAAGCACTGTTTCCAATCCTCAAATTCTCTCCGTTGACAAGCCTCGGTGGCCTGTTTGGTTAAACACACTCCATATCAGTCAAATTCACGATTGAAGTAGACATGATAGAATCAGAAATTAGATTCGCTGAAAAGATGTAGATTTGCTGATAACTTCGCTGAGAAAGATGTAAATTCGCTTGTAAATTCTCTTGGCAAACCAATAGCAGATTCGCTCGAATCAGTGCTATTGAAGCTCTAGTTCGCTCAACAAGTTCGCAGAACTAGTAGAACTTTCGTTCTAGTGGTAATTTCGACGGTATCTTCGCTTGAGAATTAGGCAACAAAGATGAACTTTCGTTCAATGAATGCAGATTCGCTAAAAACACAGAGAAATATAGATTCGCTCGAAAGGTCACAAATTTGCTGGGAAAACAATAAATTCGGCCGATGAACAAACAGCACTGTTCGGTCTGAAAATCACTCTAAAATCATCCAAATCGCTATGAATTTGTGATTGGATGATTGGGATATCTCCTTACTACTTGAGCAATGGTTTTTCTATGAATTTCTGTAAGTAAAACACACTTTGATGATACAAATCGAATGAAACAGTAACTTTTCTTCAAAAACACCTCAAAACCCCAAAAACTCGACAAATCAAGAGCACAAAGGCTCTGATACTATATTGTTGGTCCATTGGTGATCGATTTCAGTGCTATTGAAATGATAATCACAGTGATATCCTACAAATATAGAATCAAACAGAGCAAAACAAAGAAATGAGTTTCAATATTAATCCATATGATCCAAACTCAATCAATATCAATAAATAAGGCTCAAAGATATGAAACAAACACAATTTTAGCCTTAAACAAGCTATGAAACAGTAATGCAAAAGTATATCTCAATTAGGTTTTGGCAAAACTTGCTGCTAAAGATACAAGAATTGCATATATATAAACAGAGACAAATTCGCTGGTAGATTCGCTGTAGCGAATCTACCTTGACCTACAAGTAAGTTCACCCGGCAGCGAACAATAGTTTCACCGGGTGACCTTCATCAGCTGACTACGAGCGAATCAGTAGATTCGCTCATAGTTTCGCTGGGTCAGTGCGAAACTAATACATTACTTACATAAATGAAAGTTATCTAACATTAGTCCTATTACATAGAAGATAAAAGAAGCTAAACTAAACTAGGTGAGTCCAACCTATCTAGATCATCATGGAGACTAAGAGTTGTATGGTGCTAGCTTAAGACATTAACTCAGTCTCACCAGAGTGAACTGAGTTCTGAGACTGAGATATTTGTAAGGGCTCAGTGTTGGCACTCTCAGAAGATTGTTGTTTAGGAGTATCACGGAGCGAATACAGAGGGGATATGGTTTGGAAGGGTGAGATTGGTTGAGTGTTTTGTGATGATAAGAGTGAAATTACTGATAATTCTTAAAGTATAGGAGAGATAGGCTGGGTGTTTTGGGTGGAAGTGGATAGTTGTTGTGGGGATACATGATGATGAATAGGTGTGATGGGCTCGGTGTTCATGCTGGCTGGTGATTGGTGTTGGTGAGGGGGTGTTTGATTTGGTGAGTGTGATGCTTGATCAGAATCAGCAGATGTCTCTCCTTGTTCATCTATCCATACCAATTCTTGTGGTATGTTAGCCTATGCATCCACTACATGTGCAAACATGGGCATATCTTCACCTTGATACTTGCCACTGATCTTGTTCAATACAGACCTACCCAGATGGGCTTGTACAAACACATCACCTTCCTTGCAATCCTCAGAAGTTTAGCACTGATGATCAGTTGTAGAAACCTTGGGAACATGTACATGTTGTCTAACCTTTGCACAGTAACTTGGTTGCACAGACAATTAAAGATGTATTTAGCATAGTTGTATGTCCTCCCTTCAAAGATTCCTATGATGCCTAAAGATATGTGCCTAGAAAATCTATCTAATCCGGACATTCGG
The DNA here is from genome assembly GCA_024085815.1 of Flaveria linearis. NCBI lineage: Eukaryota > Viridiplantae > Streptophyta > Magnoliopsida > Asterales > Asteraceae > Flaveria > Flaveria linearis. The sequence goes on along the minus strand of CM044003.1, from coordinate 45,575,597 downwards.
TTAGATATGCACTTGAGATAAGTGTGGCACAGAAACCTGTATGGCTTGCATAATCTTCCCTTCTTGATCTCCCCTTTATCGAAATCTCCATCATAGCCCATCAGATAGAACACCTTCTCAATGTACTCATTCTCAAACACATCTGGGTGCCCTACTTCTCGATCTCCCAACTCAAGTGATCTTCTGATTGTATGTTCATTGATCCTTATTCTTTCAGATTGGACTTCAGCAACAATCACCTCATCTTCTCCATCTTGCTCTATTTACGGTGAGTTCCAGAAATCAATAATGTGCGACTGATGGATCACAGGCTCTGTCGCCAGGGCATAGAAAAGCCTGGATCGTCGAAGACATCTGATGATATCTCGACATCCTTCTGATGCAGGATCATCAGCGTTTAGGAATGCGCACACATTATGCTCTTTCACAAACCTATTCGTCATCTGTACATAAGAACAATGATGACTATGTTAGTATCAGTGGTGCAGACATGAATACGAATAGTTTTAATAGTAATCATGAATCAAATAGTTCATTATTGATGATTATGACATTTTTACCTTCAAAGCAATAGTCTATGATCAAGATTACGTGTTTGTTTTGAGGTTTTTAGTTTGCAGGTTTGAATGTTTGTGGAAGAGGGAAAAGGGAGTGCGTTTTTCTTGGTCAAAAAGTGAAAATGGCTCTAAAAAGTGATTAATAAATTCTTAATTTCAAAAACCTCATTTATAAGCAGACGCATAAATTTTATTTATTTATTATGTTGGGCCCACTTCCCTTTTATCCCTTTCCGTGAACTTCATTTATTCCGGATGTATCACCGCTTCCGCAGAACATCTGTGGAACCATAACATCTGCGGATGCCATAATTAAAAGTTAAATGTAACATTACTGTTGAGTACATCTTATTCATAGATTACCATTCTATGAACATTAATTGTACTTTCAAAGTCATTTGCACATCCGTTAGGTTACCAATTCCTCGATTATGCAAAAAGTTATATTTTTACTGTTCGTTCTGCCTATGCAGAAATTTCACTGTTACTTCTGCGGATGCAGAAATTTTACTGAAACTTCTACGGATATTAAAGTTTCATTGAAACTTTAAATGTATGATTCCTATCAAGTGATAGAAGCATTTCTTGATGTTGGACCTTGTTGACTTTGTTTCTATGACAATTGAGTACAAGCAAGTTTCCTGTATCCTGCATCCAAGTTAGTGCTCAAGTTCCAATTCCTTCAAAGATGATTTAACAGCTTTTTATTGATTTTCATGCATTACCTACTCCCCCTAAATTTGTGATTAATGTTAAACTGTTTCATTCATCATAAATTTATGTTGGAAATAGGCATGAAAGTCATATGACAGTCCAATTGAGAAGTAATCATTAATGAAGAAAATTAAACAAAGGACTCAAACGATGCAAGCATGCATATACGTAGAGGGATCATACTATGACTCTAGGCTTCTGCTGATGTTGATTATTTGACTGATACTTGATCTGAAATTCATACATGAGTAATGTATCAACTAGGCATGTTCTTTATCATGTTTTGAAGTTTGTTAATCAGTAACTGTCATGTGCTCCACATTCAATGCTCATTAGAGTTTGTCCTCCGTTGGTGAGTCAAATCATCTATGTACAGTAAGTTATAAGTTCTATCTTGAGATAGAATTGCAGTCTCATTAATGCTTTGATGTTGAAGCTCTTTAAGATAATATACAGTTGATCATAAAAGATTCATTTAAGAGCTGAGATATGATCCTCATAGAGTCACCAGGTCTTTACTTTCGTAAAATAGAGGTGTACTTATCCCAGGTCTTTGTTTACATCAAATAGAGGGAGAATTAAGATCATACTCTTTAATCATATACCCAGGTCTTTGTTCACGCAAAACAGAGGGAGTATGATTTTTGCAAAGATAGAAGATTATAAAGTGTTTTACATAGTGTGCTTGGGTGAGTGATTTGATCACATCAGGATAAGACTTACTTGCTTGATCCTCAAAATAGAGTTCCCACTAACAGTTACCTTTTTCATTATGTTTGGCATGCTCTTAGTGTAGTTTCCACTCAAGATGAACCTACTCACATATCAAAATGTTTTAAATCAGTTTGAAGTTTAATGATGCTGATGATGTAAGCCAACGCATAGTGTACTATCATTTCCCATACATATGTCATGCAGAAGCAAACACAGAAATAAAAGGGTATATATATAAATTATTTTTTTATATTTTTTTTATTTTATTTTTATTTTTATTATAATTAATTAGTGATTACTAAACACAAGGACAGTCACATGCTTTTGATGATTTAATCTAAGTTAATCATACCCAAAGATTCAATTAGAAAATTAAATCTAACAGAATCAAAGGATTTAGTGAATACATCAGCAAGCTGATTTGTTGTATCCACTTTGATTAACTTGATTAAATCCTTTTCTGAGCAATCCCTCAAAAAATGATATCTGATTTCAATATGCTTTGTTTTGCAATGTTGAACTGGGTTAGCAGTGATGAATATACCAGCTGAATTATCAATATGAATTGGTGTTTGAAGGAAATTGTAACCATAATCAAGTAATTGGTTTTGCAACCAAAGTACTTGAGAGCAACCAACTGAAGCAGCTATGTACTCAGCCTCAGCTGTGGACACATACACATTGATTTGCTTCTTGCACTGCCATGAAACAAGTCTTGGTCCCAGAAATTGACATCCACCAGTTGTGGATTTTCTGTTATTATTGCATCCTCCAAAATCACTATCTGAGTATGAGTAAAGGCTGAAATCTCCATCTTTTGGGTACCACAGTCCTAGAGCTGGTTTTCCTTTCAGATATCTGAAAATTCTCTTTACAGCATTCAGATGAGACTCCTTTGGATCAGATTGATACCTGGCACACACACACACACAGCAAACATTATGTCAGGCCTACTGGCAGTTAAACATTAAAGATACGATCATTGATCTATACAATCTCTGATCTACAGATTTTCAAGTAGGGTCAGGCATAATCTTGTCTATTGTTGAAGCAGGTGTTTTGCATGAAGATGTATCAGCAAGATTGTACTTCAAAATCTGATGTATGTACTTTTCTTGATTGATAAAAATTCCATCTGTTTTCTGATGAACTTGTAATCCAAGGAAGAAGGTCAATTCTCCCATTGAGCTCATCTAAGACTCAGATTTCATTAACTCAAAACTTTGACAAAGCTTCTTGTTGGTTGATCCAAATATCATGTCATCTACATATATTTGAACCACCAAAAGATCTTGATGTTCTTGTTTGAGAAAGAGAGTCTGATCAATAATCCCTCTTTTATAGCCATGCTTTAGCAGGAAGGATGATAATGTTTCATACCACTACCTTGGTGCCTAATGAAGTCCATATAAAGCTTTGTCTAGCTTGTAGACTCTATGTGGGTAGTCAGGATCCTCAAATCCAGGGGGTTAAGCCACATATACTTTTTCATCAATTTTTCCATAAAGGAAAGCACACTTGACATCCATTTGATACACAGTGAACTTCTTGAATGAAGCATAAGCTAGAAAGACCCTGATTGCTTCATTTCTTGCAACTGGAGCAAAGACTTCATCATAGTCTATCCCTTCTTCTTGAGTATATCCTTAAGCAATCAGTCTAGCTTTGTGTCTCATAATTATACCTCTGTCATCCAGCTTGTTTTTGAAGAGCCACCTTGTTCCAATTGGATGCTGACCTTGAGGCAAGTCTACTAGATTCCAGACCTTTTCTTTCTGAATTGTTGTAGTTCTTCTTGCATAGCTTCAATCCTGCTATTGTCCTTTAGAGCAGTTGTAATGTTTGCAGAAACAACTTGAGATAAGAAGTTAGTGAATAAGCAAATGTTTGCCACTCCCCCTTTGCTTCTGGTAGTTCTTGCATTCACGTCTCCTATGATATTATCTGATGGATGAGACTTATGAATTCTGGTTGTTAAAATAGTATCAACTGGGATGGTGGATTCTAAATTTGTCAAATCCATTGGATCAGAGGGATTTAGCTGTGAAGATGAGCCTATAAAGTAGTCAAAGCGTTCTTCAGGTTCAACAGGGTCAGGTTGGACTTCATCTGCATCATGGTATTCTTCCGTAGGAGTTTCTACGGAGGCATTTTGTTCATCCATAGGAGTTACAACAACATCTATGGATTGAGTTTATTGATCTACTGACAAGTTTTGTTGATTCAAAACATCCTCTACACCCCTAGGAGCATCGGTTGAAACATTATTTACATCTATGGATGAAGTATGATTATCTGCGAATGTATTCTCATGGACTGCGGATGAAGGATTTGCTTCTCCGGATGTATCTTCATGCTGCTGACGTGTCAGATTATTTGATTCTTACTGCAGGATGTTTGAAGGTTGTGGCCTTGGAGGATCAGCTGATAGTGACACTCATTTAAACTTGGAGGAACAAATGGATAACATGTATCAGCAGAACCTGCATTGATTAAATATCCAGTGTTAAATGACTCTGTTAATGCATATATATCAAATAACCAAGATGATCCTTTATAGTTGTTATAAAATGGATTCATCAAAAGAAACATTAGGAGTTTCTTCAACAATGTTATGTTCTGGAATGTAAATCCTATATGACACCCAATTGTTCTTTAGTGTTTAACACAGATACATGACACCCAAAAGCTGTAAGATATCCTATAAAAGGATTCCTTTTGAATAAGAGCTCATAAGGAGTTTTATTATGTTCTTTGACAATTAAAGTCCTGTTTTGGACATTGCATGCTATGTTCACAGCTTCTGTCCAGAATGTTACAGGCAGTTGAGAGTCAGCTAGCATTGTTCTTGCTGCTTCTATGAGAGTTCTATTCCTTCTTTCAACAACTCCATTTTGTTGTTGAGTTCTTGGTGCACTAAATTGCCTTGCAAGACCTTTATTCCTGCAAAAAGAATCTAGATCAGCATTAACAATTTCAGTCCTATTGTCACTCCTGAAAATATTAACTTTTAGATCATGTTGATTCTCAATCTTGATCACAAAGTCCATTAATGTTTCAGATGTTTCACTCTTTTGTTTTAAGAAAAAGAGCCAGGTAAATCTAGTGAAATCATCTACTATCACCAAACAATATTGTCTCTTTCCAATGCTCATCACATTGGTTGGACAAAAAAGATCCATATGAAGCAATTTGAGTGGTGTAGTGTTAGTGTTGACAGTTTTGGTTTTATGAGACACTCTATACTGTTTTCCCTTGTAACATGAAGAATAGTGATTTGAACAATAAAATTCTTTCTTTGGTAGACCAACGACTAAGTCATTTTTCACCAATTTGTTCATATTCTTCAAGTTGGAACGAACAAGTCTTCTATGCCACAATTGAGATTCATCTTCAGAGGACTTGGATAAAAGACATGTTTCATGTTTTGTGAGTGTTATGTTGTTCATATCCAAAACATAAGTGTTTCCTTTTCTTGCTGCTTTAAGAAGGATCCATTCTTCTGGAACTGAAAAACCTGGCTTAAGAATATAACAATTAGTGTCATCAAATAATGTTGTGTATTTTTTATCACAAATTTGAGATACACTAAGTAAATTGTACTGCAATTTTTCACAATAATTCACTTTGTCAAATGTTAAAAAACCATTTGTTACCATTCCTTCACCAACTATTTTACCTCCCTTCTTATCCCCACCAAATGCCACATATGAGGCATGTTTATGTTTGAAGTCATGGAGAAGAGAATAGTTTCCTATCATATGCCTCGAACAACCACTATCAATATACCACTTGTTGTTAGCTCTCCATGATTGTTCCCGCACAAAAGAAGAAATCAATTAGAATTGACAACCCAAGCCTTAATTGTCTTGGGTTTGCCATAAGTGTCTATAATTGTTACTCCTTTATGAATTAATCTTGAAGTTTCAGTATTAATTTATGTCCTAATTGATTCTTGTTGATTTGATGGTGGTGAGGATGATTCTGTTGAAGATGAGGCAGATTTTTGATTGTCTTCTTTCTTGATTGATATATCTTCATCTTATCTTTCTTTGGTTGATATTTTGATTTTGAGGTTGATCCTGAATTTCTAAATGTTTCATCATCTTTCAATTTTGATTGAGTCACAGAAGTTCATTTTTCAAAATTATCAAAGAAATCATCATTCACGTTTGTCTTCTTGTCTGATAGATCCACCTTTTTGTGAGGTGTTTTTGACTGATTTGATACTCTTTTCTTCAAAGGCTTGTCTTCAGCAGATGTTTTCTGCTTGGATTTTTGTTGGATTTTCTTGGACTTTGATTCTTTATCACTTTCAGAAGATTGAGAATCTGATTCAGACACTTCCGCATTTGACTTCTTTAAGCTCTTTGTCTTGTTCTTCTTGTTGAAATAACATTCCTGAGTTGAATGATTATTTTTGTTGTAGATTGCACAATGTTTGTTGAAGTAGCAATCAGAAGTGATGTGATTGTTCATATTGCATATGGAACAGTAACTACTGAAGTAGCAGTCATTTGTATTGTGATTTTTCATATCACACCATTTGTAGTATTTTTCTTCTGAATTGTCTTCAGACTCAGGCTTCTTTTTCTTGTTCAGCTTATGGGACTTCAGCTCCTTTTCCAGTGGATCACTTGATTTCTCATTGCTTTTGCTAGAAGAACCATCCACTGAGTCTTGTTTAACTTTAGCTAACCTTGTCTTCTTGAAATCCAACTTTTTCTCAGCTTGTTTGTTGCCAGTCATTTGTGATGTTTCTTCCGGAGATTTAGCTTTACTCTTCCGGAGATGTTCTACGAATTCATCACCTTTTGCCCTCCGCAGATCTCCAAAAGAGTTTTTCTTATGTTTAGTTGATACTTGTTTCTTTTTACCTTTCTCTGCATGAGATGAAGGTACTTCCTCACTTGATCCATGGTTACCAACTTTCTTTGATGGTGAACTTTTGTGAAGATTCAATTCTTGAAGTCCTTCATTTAGTTTAGCAATCCTCTTGCATATTGTCTTCAGCATGTTTCTTTGCTTTGGAGGATATAGTAGCTTTGATTCTTCAAGGACATTTGGAAGACCAGTTTCAACATGAACGGTCTTACCAATGTTCAGTTGACCAACATCACGTTCATCAGAATCATCCAAGTCATCACATTTATCATAATCAAATTCTGAGTCATTATGTTTTAAAGATTCTGATTCAGAAGACTCAATTTCACTCACCTCAGCTTCATTGTTAATGTTGATTTGATTTGTTTTTATATCAATCTTGGTGCTAGGCATAAAATGATTTGACAATGTGTTTGTCATTGTTTCAGGTAGAGTTATGTAATTATCATTTATTGGTGGTGCAACAACATTACAACCCAACCCATACCTATTCTTTGATTCAATATAAGAGTTTAACAGCTTCTCATATTGCTTAGATGAAAGTTGAAACTTCTGAAGTTTCACTTCAGTTGAGGCATGATCACCCATGGATTTGGTTAAGGAAGTTGTCAGATGCTCAACTTGGGCTTTTAGGCTGTAGTTTTTAGGGGCTGTTTGATTGCGCTAACTGAGTACGATCTGACTGAGTAAGAAGCTGACCCAGTAAGAAGTTCTGACTGAGTCTGCATCTGACTGAAACTTGGCTGTTTGATTATGTATCTGACTGACTCTGCTGAAAGAAAATAATAATAATAATATAATAATAATAATAATAATAATAATAATAATAATAATAATAATAATAATAATAATAATAATAATAATAATAATATTATTATTATTATTATTATTATTATTATTATTATTATTATTTAAAACCCCTTCTCACCACCATTTAACACCCACCTCCTTTCTCCTCTCTTCTTCGGTTCTTCCCCCCCCCCACACACACACAATCGAAGGTGCAGGCCGACGGAACCATCTTCTCCAAAACCAAAATCATCTTCTCCAAAACCAAAATCATCACAGAGAGAGCTTTGAGAAAGAGCACCGAGACAACTTCTAGAGTTTGATTAGGGCTCGCGCAGGTCGATTAGGGCTCGTGCAGTGAAGGTGTCGATGATGATGATTCGATGGAGATGATTGCTGGTGTCGATTGGAAGATGATCGAAGGTGAGGTTGCGGTGGTCGCACAAATCGCGATTTCTGGTGTCGATTGGAAGATGATCGAAGATGATTGCTGGTGTCGATGATGATGGAGATGATTGCTGGTGTCGATGGAGTTCCGATGGGTGGGTGCTCCAGATGATTGCTGGTGTCGATGGGGTTCCGATGGATGGGTCAGCCGGTCAGCTATTAAAATCTCAGGTCCCGGTCAGCTCATATGACCCGGTCAGAAGCTGGTTTCACCAACAGCAAACGGGCTGACCGGCTGACCGAGTCAGCGGGTCAGCCGGGTCAGCCGGGTCAGACGAAAACAAACAGCCCCTTAGAAACAAATTTTTCTAAATCCTTTTACAATGAATTAATTTTGATTTGATATAATTTATGCTCTTTGACATGTGATTCATTCAAAATCATAGTTTCTTTTACTTTGACAGCCAACTGTTGAGCACGGACTCTATAACATTCAACTTCCTCAACACATGATGATGAACACAACCTTTCTCTTACCTCTCTGGCCATTGGAGGAACTTTGTTTTCCATGTGAGTCATCAAAGCTTGATTCTCTTTCAAGACTTCCTTTACATACATACTCCAGTCACAAGTTCCATATTGAAGTATGATCAGGCCTAACTCCTTTGAGTTACTAGGTCCTGCTGATTCATTTGTGGCTGGTGGGGATGTATTGGTCAGCTGAGGTTGTCTGTGCAGAGATCTTTGAGAGTTTGATTGTTGATAAGATTGAGTCTGATGTTGCTGATGCTGCTGATGTTGTCTCATCTCCAGGTGTGACTGTTGATTTCATTCTCTAGAAAATGTCCATAGAGAGTGTACTTGAAGCATCTTACCTTCGATTTGTCAAAATCAATCTTTGATGTTTTGCTTGCTACAGCGAGGTTCTTGTTTCTCCTGAGATATTGCTTCGCTCTATAAGCAATCATTGCCATCTGCCATTGTAAATCCATCTCTTCCACTACATCAGGATGTATTTCTTCCAAGTCTTGCTGGCAGATATTTGCTAAAGTTAGAGAGCTTCCCAGGTAGGCTTAAAAACTAAAACTAAAAGCTGCAAATGCTGCTTTTTGTTCTTCAGAATCCAATATCACAATGATTGGTTCTGACTGATTGTTTTGTTATGAAGACTTTGCTGTGGCTGCAGTTGTATCTCTTCTGTCAGTAGTTCTTCCTTTATCCTTTTGATTTTTACTTTGAGTTGATTTCTTTGAGGGTTTAGCAGCATAGAAACTGACTTCCTCTTCATCATCACTCAAAGCACAAGAGTTATCACTATCATTGTTTGAAATAAATGCACTTCCATCATTTTTTGTTTCTTTGAAGTGATAAGGTGAGACATGGGTTCTCACACTCTTGTTTCTTGATTTTTCATCCATTTGAAGAGCCTCTACTTTGGCAACCAGTGTGTCTAGACCAGTTGTCTTGAGATCTAAGGTGTTCTTGAACATGGACATAGTCTGCTTCCAACTTTCAGGCAAAGTGTGGAGCATCTTCTTGTTCAGTTCCTCAGTAGTGTATTTCAACTCCAAGATATTCATCTCAGTAACAAGTTGTATGAATGTGTGGAGTTGTTGAGGAATTGATTCACCCTGAATATGATGAAAGGTTTCATATTGTGGTCTAAGGGTGTCTTTCCTGATGCTTCTGATCTCATCACTTCCTTCGCAGAGAGTATGAAGTATCTTCCACAAAGAATTTACTGTTTTGTAGTTCTCACACCTGATTAATATCTCTTCAGCCAAAGCCATACTTAGCAAACTGTATGCTTTTTGACATCATCAGGTGACAGGTCTTTGGTGCTGATTAGTTGATTCTTATCATTATAATCCGGCCCAAGAGTGGGTGGAATATAAGGACCTTCAGTGATGGACTCCCATAAGTCAGAATCAGTGTAGTTCACATGATTCCTGAACTTGATTTTCCAGGATTTAAAATCAGCTTTTGTTTCCAACTTTGGTGGTTGATATGATCCACCAAAAGTACTCATTTTTTATTTATTATGAATTTAACTCTAAAAGTTAAAGTAGAAAAATCTATCAAAGACTCAGATCTAGTATTCAATTGATGTGAATATAGACCTAAATCAATCAAGCAACGAGATAATGCTTGCTGAATGATAAGTCACTGAATTAGTTGTTTAAAAGACAATTAAACAGTTTTAATACTGATAGATCAATTGATCTAAATCAATGAGCACTTGGCTCTGATACCACCTGTGAATCCAAGGATCTCAATTCAGGAATTATCAGTATTAAAACAAAGACAAGTTAATGATCACGGAATAATCATTAATTGCTGTTCAATTGTGTTAATTGTTAATTGAAGAACACAATCACAATGACACAAATACGAGCACAATAATTTATTCAAATGTATTTCATTAATATTGAGTAATGATTACAAAAGAATAATTATTAAAACTATGAACAATGATTTCTTCAATCGAATTGATGTTGTTGTTGATGTGACGGCAGCTAGGGTTGCACAATGATGTGATAGTCGACAGCCGTAATATTGCTAAATTGTGTTCCCCGAGATGTGAAACCTAGGACTCATATTTATAGACATCTTTGAGTTAGTTAAGGAAACACCAGATCTCTTGGGATTTGAAATTGACGTTGACTTGTTAACCTGTTGAATTTTGACAATTTCATACGTGTCTTCGTCTTCGTAGGAGCTTTGTCTTCCGTAGGAACTTTTACTCTTCCGCAGGAACTTCGTCTTCCACAGGAACTTGTTCTTACGCAATAGTCTGCACCATCTTTTGGTCATTCCGTCAGTGGATACTCATGTTCATCCATAGACAATCTTTGGATGCTTGGTATTGTAAGAAACATATCTACGGAAGAACAGAAATGTTCATCCGTAGATGTTTCTTACACTTAGCCTATTTCAAAAATCAACCAAGTATAATGTTTGTGCCTGTCATCATACAAAAAGCAACACAGATTATATGGGTTAACCTATATACTCAATGCATATATATATATATACTGAAAATCAGTTACAATCATTTATTACTAGAATTGATTAAAGTTCTAAGCCTATACAAATTGCTCTAGACCTATTTTCTCTAGATCTAACAAAGATGTTGTGGCATTATCAACTACAGAGTAAGAATACATCGCTGCTTCATTAGCAGCTCAAGAAGCTGCATGGTTGAAGAAATTCATTGCCTATCTAGGGGTGGTCCCTTCTATTCAGGATCCACTAGAAATTCTTTATGATGATAAGGATGCGATTGCTCAAATCAAGAAACCCCATGCACATCAAAAGACTAGGCACATTGAGCGGAGATTCAACTACATAAGGGATGAAGTTAAAAAGGGAAAGATATGTATTCGCAAAGTTCATACGGATCAAAACATTGCGGATCCACTCATGAAGCTTCTAGTGACTGGATTTGATCTTTTAATTTTGTATTTGGATATTGGAACCTTTCATTACTTGAATAAATTATTTAGTTATAATGTTTCAACTAATGTTCCTAATTTGCATGTTTAATCCATGTGTAAAGTGTTTACTCAAAACGTCCGTAGTCGTTCATACTTGTGGGAACAAGTATGAGGGTAAGACTATTATGAACTTGGATTGGTGGATATTCACATGGGTGAATATAAGGCAAAGGGTTGCTGCCAAGGTTCATAGATATTTATGGGATACAAATATTAGACTGACCTGCATCTCAAATATTACTACATGGAATCTTCTTGATTGATCATAAGTAATTTTGAGTAAAGACGAATATCATTTGGTATCCTTTGACCTGAGATACATATTGGATCTTGATATTCACCAAGTATTATACCTTGACTCGGTTCTTCGCTATTATGAAACATGGCAGTACACAAGGCTAAATTCAGATATAGTACAAGGTTATTATGAGAGACGTATGTAGTCAAGATGAGATTTGTACCTCTTATTCGTAGGCCAGCTAAAGTTAAATCAATGGAGAATGATCACTCTGTGTCTCTGGGATTTAACATGACATCTATGACAAAAGGATAGTTGATTGATTTACCTAAAACATTTTCAAGTAAGGTACTTGAAGGGGATGATGTTATTGAATGGAACTTAGTCATACGTATTAAGGGTAGTAAACCGTTGTTAGGAGGTATTTACTGCTTGCATAAATCTTTTATGAGTCTTGTGCAAGTGGGAGATTGTTGGATCTTATATGCCCAAGACACATCAAGATTGATGTGGTTAGTACGTTATGATCCAAGACGGGTCATACCCAATAGCAAGCTAAACAAACACCAATAAATATTTATTTGTTGATTTGGTCAAGAAAATAAATATAGACACCAATTTAGAAAATGGGTTTTCTAAATTATTGCATTTGATATAGAACAAGTTATATGAATAATTTTGTTCATGAGAAATTATTTGTATTATTATTTAAATAGGTTAAATAATAACAAATAAGAGTATGGTTGAGTTATAAAATTAAAAGAGGTTAATTTTATAAACTTATACAAATAAATAATGTGTGTGACATCCATCACTACAAGGTCTGTCATCTAACGTAAAATCCCGTTAACTACCTTTAGAGCATACATTTTTCATCTTCATGGATTATTCGTGAGGACGTCATGTTTGATTAGCTTTCAGTTTCAGTGGTGTTATCAATATTTGCAATCATACCATCCAAAACGCTCACGAATATCACAACCGACACCACTAACTATATTATGTTACATAATATAAACAACATTTAACACATCCTTGTAATTTGGTATAACGCGCGTGTTTACGTCATTTACAACCAAAACAAGTTTGGCGATCCGGGGACAAAGTGCAAGGGCTAAACTTGACAAATAGCCAAACTAGGCTAGGTATAAATACCCATTTCCCAGCCATTCTTCACATCATCTTCATCTTCATCGTTTCTTCTTCATCTTCTTCACTCTCTCTCGAACTAGCACCGAAATCGAGTCCGTTTGTCGCGCTTTCACCGTCAAATCTTGAGTGTCATCGTGTATACTCGTTTCTAGCAGGTAGATAACCTTGCTTACCTCGCTTTTAGCTCGAATTAGCTGCTGCGTTTTCTAGGGTTTCAGGTGCTCGGGTTCATTCGAGCACATGAGGTCGTGTGGGTTTGTGTGTTACGTTCCAGTGTGTCTTTCTTGTCTAGACATGTTAGAAGTATGTTTCTGGAAGTTTTTGTGGTGAAAAACTCGTGCTCGGAGCAGCTGGACGCTGCTCTGCACTTCAGCAGTCGCGACCTGCTTTACAGGGCGACTGGGTCTGTCATGCGACTGAGCCGTGCGACTGGGTGAGTCGTACGACTGAGTCCATGCGTCTGAGTCTATCGTATGACTGAGCTGTACGACTGGGTGAGTCGTACGACTGAGTCATGCGACGGAGTGTTGTATGCGATTGAGTCTATGCGATTGAGTCTATGCGATGGAATGCATGCGATTGAGTGTGTATCGTACGATTAAGGAATTAGTCTCACGAATGGAGGTTCAGTCATACGAATGAAGCTGATTCGTACGAATGGACGTTGAATCGTGCGTATAGATGTTGGATCGTACGAATGAGTGTTGTATGGTACGACTGAGTGCTTAGTCGCACGAATAAGGGTTCAATCGTGCGAATGAAGATAATTCGCATGACTGAGAATTAATTCGTGCGAATGGGGTGTCCAGTCGTGCGTCTGGTCTTGTCGTGTGAATGAAATCATTGTGTGATTGATGATGTGTGTGTGTGTGTGTGAATTCCCCTTTCTGGAGGTCTTATGATGATAAGGTAACATCAATAAGAGCGTCATAGCTTGACCACAAAGATTAAAGTCAACGCTATCAACAGGCACAAACTTTTTCCATACAAAATAACCTAACCTTTTACAACTACCGACAATCCATTTGGGACTATTCTTAGTACTGGGACCTACATAAGGTCTAATGTGTATGCCTGCTTGTGTGTGTGCTACCCATGATCGAACCGAACTGCCCGAACCTATTAAACATCATCTTATGCTTTATGATCATTATTATTGCTTGTCAGTAACTGTCAATAGGTGTTTGACGGTTCATAGCATCTTACCCTTGGAATCTACCACCATTGAAACCTATCTTCTATACTGTGAGTTTCGTGGCCCCTTTTTACTCTTATCAAACCTTTTTTTAAAATATTTTCAATTTGGGGGAAAAGAATGCTCACCCACTTAACTTGTTTTCACGTTCCTTCCTTGAGGAAGTGGTTGCTACTTCTATAAGTAACTTACCTTGTTTGTCATGTTGATTGATGCTAAGGACAAACAGATGTCACGTAACTAGTTTAAGCATCGTTCTAGGTGTTTCACGGAGGTGGTGGGAACGCTGCGGGGAACCCTATATATAAGCATCCTTGGTATACTAAGAATGTGCTTAAACTAGGCTACGCGATGATCCCGATCGACTGAGGCATGGATTGTTAGAACTTGACACTATTCTATGTTACCCCTTATATGTTACTTGGTGGCCTTACATTACTATGTGCTATTACTTGATGCTATGTATTGTGTGATGTCACCTGTAATGCTATTGTTGATGAATGTATTGGCTGTGTGGGACTTCTGTGTGGGACTTCTGTGTGGGGCTTCTGTGTGGGACTTCTGTGTGGTTCTTCTGTGTGGGACTTCTGTGTGGTTCTTCTGTGTGGATCTTTCAGTACAACCATTAATTCCAGAAATGGGACCTAAAGACTGGTTTGGTTGTAACATATACGTATGCGCTATGTGGATCTTGCTACGTCATGTGAAACTCATGGAATGTTTACTACTTGTTGGATGCCTTTGACCTTGGATGCTCTCGGCTGAGTGGTTCTTCTGTGTGGTTCCTCTGTGTGGTTCTTCTAAGCCGATCATCCATCACAACCATTAATCCCGGTAATTGGGACCTAAGGATTGGTTTGGTTGTAACCCAAACGTATGCGCTGTGTGGATCTTGCTATGTCACATTGAACTTATTATGCTATGTAAAACCTTTTGTATAACCGTTAATCTTGGTATTGGGACCTAAGGATTGGTTTGGTTATAAACTATACGAATGCGCTGTGTGGATCTTGCTACGTCTTTATAAACTATTTAAAACTTCGGGAATGTTTCCTTACAGCCATCAATTCCCGTGGGGAACCGATGACTAGGTTTGGCTGTAGCTATTTATAACTAGTAAAACCGCCTGCACATAAGTGTAGTCACGGTAACTTTTATCAAACTTACTTACTGATTACATCTTAACATCTTTTATTACTTAAAACCTGCGAAGCTCACTAACAATTATGTTGACCGTTTTGAGCATCTCTTTTCAGGTGATCAAGGTAATTGAAGATATAGGAGTGCTACCTTTTAGAGGAGACCCTAGGATGCATTTTGTGATTATTACTTTTGTAAAGCTTGAACATGGTCTTTTGTATACTTGTTCCCGAGTTGTGGGAATTTACATTACAAGTTATCCTTAATGCTTATGTGATCATTTATGTTGTGCTTACGGCTATGCTGTCGTGAACCTTGACTATACACGACACAAGTCTCCAATTGTGTTCGGGTGTCGTCATGACACGCTTGTGATCATATTATTATTATTGCTACTCTATTGCATACCATGTGTTATGACGATCCCGTCTAGCTCACATTCCCCGTGTTTCTGCTATCAGCGGGGGTGTGACAGACTGGTATCAGAGCCATTGGTTATAGAGAATTAGGCAATTACACTTGACCTAGACTATAACCTAGGAACCTTCATGTAGAATGCATGCTAGGACTGGCTTGCATCTAATATTACATGTATGTTCCTCTACGCTTGTTTCTTGTCACTATACCTGATGCTATGCATATGTGCTTGCTATCTGATCATCCTGAGGAAGACACTATTACTCTTAGTCTTTCTCCATGGGATACCCTTATACTGGAACCTTACGTTGTATGCGCACAACATCATATCATTAGGTCGAGATACCTAAACAGAAGGGAACTTCGGTGATCACGCGTAGCGTCGATCTCGGATACTAAATCCGACCCTAACATGGTTATGCCTGAAATCCTGAAAGTATGAAGGATAGGTAGCTACCATCAAACATATTGTGCTTATGTGCTTAGAGTTACTTGCTATTACATACTACTATTGGAATACCATTGGCTCACAGACATGAGGACATTAACTGATTTGTGCTTGATGAATGTGGATAATACTATGATGTTAACTTGGGGTAAGTGAAGCTAAGGGTGACCAAGCAAGGCAAATTACCATTACGGGTGCACACGTAATTGCAATTCGCCGTGCATGAGAAGTCTGGCTAATCACACCATGAGGTAACGATCATGAGTATTACTAGTTTTCTCTTCTATACCCCAAGGTACTAGGATCATAATTCTAGTAAGACCTAATACCTACTATTACCTAAGTCCTGTCCTACTTAGAGCCTTCATGGTATTTCTAATCATGACATTGATCTTATTCCTTATGAAACATTCCTCCACTTAGCATTTCAGTAACTAAGGAACTGATTGAATGTGTAGAATAAAAGTGGACTTCAAGAAATGTAGAGGAGTGATGATACTCTCTACACATTACATTATGTTGTTCATGGGGATTATGCTAAGGGAAATTAGGATGTCATGTAACTGGTTTAAGTGTCATCCAAGGTATATCGTGGATGCGGTGGGAACGCTGCGGGGGACCCTATATATAAGCATCACCGATATACTAAGAATGTACTTAAACTGGGCTACGTGACGATCTTGATGGACCGATGCTTGGGTTATTGGAACTTGATGAGTGGAATCATATGTGTATCTTAGAAGAGACTAAAGTTTACATGTTTGCACCTTTCTGTGATTAGAAGATGCCGCCTCGAAAAGTCACACGTGATACCAACCAAGATGGTGAGACCCCACAAGGCAGAGGTAGGGGTAGATCACCAAGAACAGGTGGCGCCCCAGCTGGCGACAACCAGGGAACTGAAAACCCTGATATAGCTGCTATGATTGCTCAGCAGCTAGCCGCACTGATTCCAACTATAGTGACTCAAGTGAGCGACACTCTTCTGAATCATCAATTCCACAGGAGTAATGATACTAATGATCAGTATAACCAAGGAACAGAGAAGAGAAAGGAGGTTGGAGAAACGAGCCGGTCTAACGCCGGAAGGTTTGATAAGAAGGCCAAGAGGACCCAAAATTTTGGGGCTGTGACTCAGGGAAAAAAGAATATGCTGGCCCACACCCCAAATGTGACAGGTGCAACCTTCATCACCCCCAGCAATGCCGTGTCGGGCGTGTGCGAACTGTAGGCGCCCGGGGCACCTAGCGAGAGATTGTAGAGTTGCATCGAACCTGGTGACACTCGTCAATGCGGCTAACCCCGCCGGGAATGCCAGGGCTTGTTATGAGTGTGGAGGTCTTGGTCACTACCGGAACATGTGCCCCGGACTGAATAGGGCACCGGGTCAACAAGGGAATAACCAGCAGCAAGTGATGGCCATAGCAGGCAACCCAGGCCAAGGGAATGAAAGAAGTGCTGCCAGAGGACGTGCATTCGTTATCGGAACAAATGACGCCCGTCAGGACCCGAATGTTAATACAGGTACGTATTTGCTCAACCACCCCTTCGCCTTCAAATTGTTTGGTACTGGAGCAGACAATACTTTCATATCTTCTGACTTTGTACACACGCTTGCCTTGAACCCTAGTAGACTAGAGACTAACTTCTCTGTAGAAATTGCCAACGGTAGTGTTGTATAAGCAGATGAGATTTTTAGAGAGTGCTCTAGGATATTGGAGAACCATGCCTTCGACATAGACTTAATACCTTTCGAGTTGGGGAACTTCGATGTGATTATGGGAATGGATTGGTTGTCGAAACACGGAGCCGAGATTGTTTGTCGGGAGAAAGTAGTACGAATCCCCATGCCAAACGGGGAGGTACTCAAGATTCAAGGAGAACGACCGGGAAGAACTCTGAAGCTTATTACTTGCATGAAGACGCGATGATGCTTACGAAAGCAATGTTACGCATTTTTGGCCCATGTAGTGGAAAAGAAAGAAGAAGGCAACAAGTTGGTAGATATTCCTGTAGTACGAGATTTTCCGGGAGTATTCCCTGATGACTTGTCGGGTTTACCTCCTCCACGACAAGTTGAATTTCGTATAGAGTTGGTTCCTGGAGCTACGCCGGTAGCAAAAGCACCATACCGGTTAGCGCCATCTGAAATGCAGGAGTTATCTAGCCAATTACAGGAACTACTGGAGGAGGGTTTTATTCGACCGAGTCATCCACCATGGGGAGCACCGGTCTTATTTGTCAAAAAGAAAGAAGGGTCGTTCCGCATGTGTCTCGATTATCGCGAGTTGAACAAGTTGACTGTGAAGAATCGATATCCTCTTCCCAGAATTGATGACTTATTTGATCAGCTGCAAGGAGCTTCGTATTTCTCCAAGATTGATCTTCATTCTGGATATCATTAATTGAGGGTTTTCGAGAATGACATACCGAAAACGGCCTTTAGGACTCGTTATGGTCATTATGAGCTCTTAGTCATGCCATTCGGACTGACTAACGCACCGGCTGTATTCATGGATCTGATGAATCGGGTGTGTAAACCATACTTGGATAAGTTCGTGATCGTATTCATTGATGATATACTTATCTACTCTCGATCGAAAGAAGACCACGAGGTACATCTTCGGGCCATACTAAGTTTGTTACAAGAAAAGAAACTTTTCGCTAAACTCTCGAAGTGCGAGTTTTGGCTTCGAGAAGTGAAATTTTTGGGGCATGCGGTTAACGAGAACAGGATTCATGTAGATCCTGGCAAAATTGAGGCAGTGAAGAAATGGGATGCACCCCAGACACCTTCAAAGACATGACAATTCTTAGGATTGGCCAGATACTATCGTCGCTTCATTGCGAATTTCTCAAAGATTGCCCAACCGTTAACCTTGATGACTCAGAAAGACAAGAAGTTTGATTGGGGGAAAGCAAATGTGGTGGCTGGCGCCCAGAATGCGTGAAGCCACTACGTGCTCGAGCTTTGGGATTGACTACTCAAACAAACTTGGAAGCTCGAATCCAAGTTGCACAAAGGGAAGCATTGAAAGAAGAAAAACCTTACGAAAGAAGAGTTCTGAGGCTTAGACAAACAGATGAGTTGCAAGGATGATGGCATACAGTACTTCATGGATCGCATATGGGTACCCAAATGGAGAGATGATCGTACCCCGATCATGGAAGAAGCGCACAAGACACGATATTTTGTTCATCCTAGTGCAGACAAAATGTATCACGATCTTAAGGATCTATACTGGTGGCCAGGCATGAAGAGAGACATTGCTATGTATGTAAACCGATGCTTGACGTGCTCGAAAGTTAAGGCTGAACATCAGAAACCATCGGGATTATTACAGCAACCTGAGATTCCCGAGTGGAAATAGGAGAACATAACTATGGATTTCATTACCAAACTCCCTAGAACAAGTAGCGGGCAAAACTCGATGTGGGTCGTAGTGGATCGGATGACAAAGTCCGCTCATTTCCTACCGATCCGGGAGGATTACAAGATGAAAAGATTGGCGAGGTTGTACATTAAAGAGGTCGTGACGACATGGTGTGCTGGTGTCAATCGTATCCAACCGTGACAGTCGATTCACTTCACGATTTTGGCAAACACTACAAAAAGCGATGGGCACTCGATTAGATATGAGTACAGCCTATCACCCACAAACAGATGGCCAAAGTAAACGAACTATACAAACATTGGAAGACATGCTCAGAGCTTGTGTAATCGATTTTGGTGGTAGCTGGGACACTCATTTACCATTGATTGAGTTCTCCTACAACAACAGCTATCATACAAGCATTGGATGCGCTCCATTTGAAGCATTGTACGGGAGGAAATGTAGATCCCCAGTTTGTTGGGCCGAAGTTGGTGAGAGCCAGCTTACGGGCCCGGAGATCATACAAGAGACAACTGACAAGATCTTCCAAATCAAAGACAGACTTAAAGCTGCTAGAGATCACCAAAAGAGCTACGCCGACAATCGTCGGAAGCCTCTAGAATTCAACGTTGGAGATCACGTTTTACTCAAAGTCTCTCCCTGGAAAGGGATTGTACGATTTGGAAAGAAAGGGAAGTTAGCCCCTCGCTACGTAGGACCATTTGAGATTACAGAAAGAATCGGTCCGGTGGCTTACCACTTGAGGTTGCCACAAGCACTCAGCGGTGTACATGATACTTTTCACGTGTCGAACCTCAAGAAGTGTTTGGCCAACAAGTCCTTACGCGTACCGATTGAGGAAATCAAGATCGACAAAAAACTTCATTTCCTTGAGGAACCTATAGTGGTCATGGACCGAAAGGTCAAACGCCTGAGACGCAGCAAAATTCCAATCGTTCGCGTGAGATGGAACTCCAAGCGAGGACCCGAATTCACGTGGGAATGGGGAGATCAGATAAAGCTTAAGTATCCACATCTATTCGAAGATGACGCTCTTGGACCTAGCACCAGTTGAATTTCGGGACGAAATTCCATCAACTGGGGGATATTGTGACATCCATCACTACAAGGTCTGTCATCTAACGTAAAATCCCGTTAACTACCTTTAGAGTATACATTTTCATCTTCATGGATTATTCGTGAGGACATCGTGTTTGATTAGCTTTCCGTTTCAGTGGTGTTATCAATATTTGCAATCATGACATCCAAAACGCTCACGAATATCACAATCGACACCACTAACTATATTATGTTACATAATATAAACAACATTTAGCACATCCTTGTAATTGGTATAACGCGCGTGTTTACGTCATTTACAACCGAAACAAGTTTGGCGATTCGGGGACAAAGTGTAAGGGATAAACTTGACAAATAGCCAAACTAGGCTGGGTATAAATACCCATTTCCCAGCCATTCTTCACATCATCTTCATCTCCATCGTTTCTTCTTCATCTTCTTCACTCTCTCTCGAACTAGCACCGAAATCAGGTCCGTTTGTCGCGCTTTCACCGTAAAATCTTGACTGTCATCGTGTATACTCGTTTCTAGCAGGTAGATAACCTCGCTTACCTTGTTTTTAGCTCGAATTAGCTGCTGTGTTTTCTAGGGTTTCGGGTGCTCGGGTTCATCCGAGCACATGAGGTCGTGTGGGTTTGTGTGTTACGTTCCAGTGTGTGTTTCTTGTCTAGACATGTTAGAAGTATGTTTCTGGAAGTTTTTGTGGTGAAAAACTCGTGCTCGGAGCAGCTGGACGTTGCTCTGCACTTCAGCAGTCGTGACCTGCTGTACAGGGCAACTGGGTCTGTCATGCGACTGAGCTGTGCGACTGGGTGAGTCGTACGACTGAGTCCATGCGTCTGAGTCTATCGTACGACTGAGCTGTACGACTGGGTGAGTCGTACGACTGAGTCATGCGACTGAGTGTTGTATGCGATTGAGCCTATGCGATTGAGTCTATGCGATGGAATGCATGCGATTGAGTGTGTATCGTACGATTAAGGATTTAGTCGCACGAATGGAGGTTCAGTCGTACGAATGAAGCTGATTCATATGAATGGATGTTGAATCGTGCGTATGGATGTTGGATCGTACGAATGAGTGTTGTGTGGTACGACTGAGTGCTTAGTCGCACGAATGAGGGTTCAATCATGCGAATGAAGATGATTCGCACGACTGAGAATTAATTTGTGCAAATGGGGTGTCCAGTCGTGCGTCTTGTCTTGTCATGTGAATGAAATCATTGTGTGATTGATGATGTGTGTGTGTGTGAATTCCCCTTTCTGGAGGTCTTATGATGATAAGGTAACATCAATAAGAGCGTCATAGCTTGAACACAAAGATTAAAGTCAACGCTATCAACAGGCACAAACTATTTCCATACAAAACAACCTAACCTTTTACAACTACCGACAATCCATTTGGGACTATTCTTAGTACTGGGACCTACATAAGGTCTGATATGTGTATGCCTGCTTGTGTGTGTGCTACCCACGATTGAACCGAACTGCCCGAACCTATTAAACATCATCTTATGCTTTATGATCATTATTATTGCTTGTCAGTAACTGTCAATAGGTGTTTGACAGTTCATAGCATCTTACCCTTGGAATCTACCACCATTGGAACCTATCTTCTATACTGTGAGTTTCGTGGCCCCTTTTTACTCTTATCAAACCTTTTTTTTTAAAATATTTTCAATTTGGGGGAAAAGAATGCTCACCCACTTAACTTGTTTTCACGTTCCTTCCTTGAGGAAGTGGTTGCTACTTCTATAAGTAACTTACCTTGTTTGTCATGTTGATTGATGCTAAGGACAAACGGATGTCACGTAACTGGTATAAGCATCGTTCTTGGTGTATCACGGAGGTGGTGGGAACGCTACGGGGAACACTATATATAAGCATCCTTGGTATACTAAGAATGTGCTTAAACTAGGCTACGCGATGATCCCGATCGACTGAGGCATGGATTGTTAGAACTTGACACTATGCTATGTTACCCCTTATATGTTACTTGGTGGCCTTACATTACTATGTGCTATTACTTGATGCTATGTATTGTGTGATGTCACCTGTAAATGCTATTGTTGATGAATGTATTGGCTGTGTGGGACTTCTGTGTGGGACTTCTGTGTGGGGCTTCTGTGTGGGACTTCTGTGTGGTTCTTCTGTGTGGATCTTTCAGTACAACCATTAATTCCAGAAATGGGACCTAACGATTGGTTTGGTTGTAACATATACGTATGCGCTATATGGATCTTGCTACGTCATGTGAAACTCATGGAATGTTTACTACTTGTTGGATGCCTTTGACCTTGGATGCTCTCGGCTGAGTGGCTCTTCTGTGTGGTTCCTCTGTGTGGTTCTTCTAAGCCGATCATCCATTACAACCATTAATCTCGGTAATTGGGACCTAAGGATTGGTTTGGTTGTAACCCAAACGTATGCGCTGTGTGGATCTTGCTACGTCACATTGAACTTATTATGCTATGTAAAACCTTTTGTATAACCATTAATCCCGGTATTGGGACCTAAGGATTGGTTTGGTTATAAACTATACGTATGCGCTGTGTGGATCTTGCTACCTCTTATAAGCTATTTAAAACTTCGGGAATGTTTCCTTACAGCCATCAATTCCCGTGGGGAACCGATGACTAGGTTTGGCTGTAGCTATTTATAACTAGTAAAACCGCCTGCACATAAGTGTCATCACGGTAACTTTTATCAAACTTACTTACTGATTACTTCTTAACATCTTTTATTACTTAAAACCTGCGAAGCTCACCAACAATTATGTTGACCGTTTTGAGCATCTCTTTTCAGGTGATCAAGGTAATTGAAGATCTAGGAGTGCTACCTTTTAGAGGAGACCCTAGGATGCATTTTGTGATTATTACTTTTGTAAAGCTTGAACATGGTATTTTGTATACTTGTTCCCGAGTTGTGGGAATTTACATTACAAGTTATCCTTAATGCTTATGTGATCATTTATGTTGTGCTTACGGCTATGCTGTCGTGAACCTTGACTATACATGACACAAGTCTCCAATTGTGTTCGGGTGTCGTCATGACACGCTTGTGATCATATTATTATTATTGCTACTCTATTGCATACCATGTGTTATGACGATCCCGTCTAGTTCACATTCCCCGTGTTTCCGCTATCAGCGGGGGTGTGACAATGTGTGTGATAAAAATTTCAAATCGGAGGGAACCCACTTGAAATTTTCGGCTGCCCCTTTGGTCTTCATATTGGGATTCCATATCTTGTTTTATTACAAGACTTTAACCCATTCACACACACAACAAGCTACACTCTCTCTCTCTTACATGCAAAGTAAAAATTTTCTCTCTTGTTTTCTCCTTTGAAATCTCGGCCCAGAGGAAGAAGAAGAAGAAAATTTTGGTGTTCATACTCCCTAACAAGTTAGGTGTGTTTGCATGAGGCTTGTGGGTATACTAGCTTTAGCTCCTCTCCTTTGAAGGCTTCTATTCAAGAGCATCGTCTTCTTCATATATTTTACATCACATATATTATTGTTCTTAGAAAGGTAGTAATCTAAGAACACCCTATGGTTGATTTCATTTTGATAGCACTTGTTTTCACATGATCCTATTTCTTGGGTTTGTCTTGTTGAACATAAAATGGTTTATTTTCAACATCTAAAACATGTTTTATATCTTAATATATCCACTGCGTTTTTGTTTAAATGGTTAAACAATCCTTGATAAACATGCAACAAACCCAACAAATTTATGTTATTGTGTCATATTCTGTTGTGTCATATTTTGTTGTGTTATTTTATGTTAGTATTTGGTATTGTGTCATATTCTATAGTGTCATTATTTGTTGTGTTATATTATGATGGTATTTGGTATTGTATTAAGCTATGACTTTTTTTATTGTTAGAAGAAAAGATTATTCATTTGGAAGAAGAAAATTTGCCACATCTTGACACAATGGATGTGTAAGGCCACATTCCCGAAGACCTCACAGTTGGACAATCATAGTATTATTATATAAAACAATACACATTTCATAAAATGTTGCAGTGGAATTAAGTTAACAAAAACCATTCATTAATTTACCAAAACAATACATCGTTGTAACTTAGGGTTAAAAAATAATCAATTAGTTGCATTACAATATAACAAAATCATTAAGCATGAATGGATGTCAGTCTTGTCCTGTCGAGTAACTTCCCCCGCGTACCTTCCTTAGCAATAACTATCTGCCAACTGAAAGCGCATAAAAGTCAGTGTTGCTGACTGAGTTCTAGTTTTAAAAGCATTAAAATATCTTGTATGATTTATATATAAAAATACCCTTTTCTATAAAATACTAACTTTACTTTCGTTCGTGAGCATTCATCATACATACATCAAAGTATACCCCTATTATCTTTTATTATCCTACGCATTCGTTCGTTTTGTAATTTTTCATTATCTTTCACTTTCATCCAGTCCAATGTGCAATACCCCGAACACTGTGCACGAAGCTGATACTGGCGGAAGTCAAGAAATAGACCCATAACATTGTGCGAGAAGCGTGACCCAGTACCTAGGGCATGCTACGAGGGTCCCCTCAATCTCAAGGATTGACCCTATGTGCATCTTTCGGGTTAGCTAAACCGCACACAGTTGAGCTAATGATAACATGGTCATGCACCTCCATTCAATTTGCTTGCAAGACTTTCATTCGTTCTTTATGTTCCACTTTCCATTATCATTAATCTTTCACTTTCTTTAATGATAGTACTTTACATATACGAATATAATCACACCATGTAAAGCCACATAATAGATACATACTAGGGAACATAAAGAACAACCCAAAAACATGCATAAAATAAATAAATATAATCATCAAGTCAAATCAGGGTCAAACCCTAGAATTTCTATTTTTCCTAAAATTACAGAAATTTTTTTAAGTATTTTAGGCGCATGAGCACTATGTAGGCGCCTGAGCACTATGCAGGCGCATGGGTACTTAGGCGCTTGGGAATGTTAGGCGCATGGGAAAAATCCAGGCACATGGGCACTGCTTGGGCGCAAGGCCCAACACTTAGGCGTCTAGGCACAAATTTTGGGCGCATGACCACTATATGGACGCATGGGCTGATACTTAGGATATTTTGGCAAATATTTTAGGCATATGGGAACTACTGGGGCGCATGGGTTAGTACTTAGTCTTTTTGGCTAAATATCAGGCGCATGAGCCTAAACTTGGGCGCATGAGCAGCAGTTATACACATTTCTAAATCATTTTCAGTCCCAATCATCATTTAACATGTTCTTAACATAAATGTATCATTCCAGGCATCCAAAACAAGCATATAACCGAAAAACACATGAATTAGTACGCGCATACATACGATTACATACATGTCATCTTTAAAACATTTTACATGCATTTTGAGCCCTAAAGAAGTTTAAAAACATAAAAACACTGCTAGAAAAACTGCAATAGATGACACGCATTGCACGTCATCTTTGGGGTCAGATGACGCGCAAATGCGTGTCAAGGAAGAGGTAGTCATAAATGATAGATGACGCGCATCCGCGCGTCATCTGTTTATGACACGCAAAAGATGACACGCATTTTGTGACGTGCAAAAGATGACGGGCAATGCGCGTCAAGGAAGGGTAGTCATAAATGACTAGATGACGCGCATCCGCGTGTCATCTATGAAATGTTTATGACGTGCAATAGATGACGCGCAATGCACGTCATAAAATTAGCAGCATTTTTTAATTTTTTTTATTTTTAATAAATTTACCTGTTGTTTTCTAAAACAAATTGTCGAATAACATTAAAAGCGAAATCTATTAAATACCAACAAAGTTTACAAAAGTTGTTAATTAACAACTACAAAGCATAAAACAAGTCCAAATTCAATTAATACCAATACTAATACCAGTCCAATACCAATACTAACACAAGTCCAAATATATCATTTCAGGCCTACATATAAATGAAATTCGATGCATAGCGCGCCCAATATTCACGAACTTCATCCAAATCACCATCATTGTATTCTTCTTTACCTTCTCCAACCTAAGACAAAACCAATTTCATCAAATTAAACTTATCAGTTTTGACCCAAAAACCCCTTTATGTAAAACACTTGTAATTTACTTGACTAGTTTATATCAACTACAATTGTTGGCCGGTCAATCCAACCCAATTTTCCCTGTCCTAAAATATACCACTTCCCAACTCCTCATTTTACAACCTAAAGAGAGAATGAGTCCTTACTGTCCTTCTTTCACTGAAGTCCTAGATATGTGCACGAATGCAGGTCGGATATCAGGTGGCATATCACCACCCAATTGATCAGCTGGAGGCTGTATATATGTAGACTGTAAAAGCAGTTCAATCAGATGACTTCCCACCTGAAAAGAATTAATACACGTAAATATACATATATACTTACATGTATGTATGCATGATCATTTGAAATGTGTGAATATGAAAGTATGACCTCAAACCTGACCTTTGACAGGCTGCGACCATGGTTTGAAACATCTCCTCCCTTCATGATGCGCCCTACAACTTGCAACTTCTTTTTTCTCATCAGGCTAGTAACTTTCTTATGTAGTCCCTCTTGTTCCTTGCTAACGACGTCTGGAACTTTTTCTTCTCCTTTAGCATCTTTTGCAGCTTTTTTTGTTCTTGTTTTCTCCAAGAAATTGTGTATCCTAATCTGATACATACCAAAAGCACCATATATCACAAATTAAATTAGAGGGTTTACACTAAGATGATAAATCTTAACCATAAGAGTGGTGAATATAGTTAAACAAACAAACAAACAAACAAACCCAGTATATCCCACTCAAGAGCAGGGTCTGGGAGGGGTAGGTGGTGGTAAGTCTTTCCTCTATCCAGATAGGTAGAGAGACCGCTTCCAAAGAGACCCCTGGCTCAATAACAAAAGCTTTAAGAAATAACAAAGGTTTAAAACCCATGTCTTTATTTTTTACTCTTATCAGAGTCCCTTTCTATATTTTTTAAAACTTCCCAACCCTTTAGTCTTAAAGTCCTTTGGTTTTTCTATTTAAGATATCAAGGATTTTATAGCTTTAAATTTTGGCAGTTACTTCTGTGTGTTTTCTTCATTTAATAATAAATATTTTTTTCTGAAGGATGAACTTGCAAGTTAACTTTAGGTTATAAAATTTTTAACATTTAGACTTGTTGACAAAATTTATCACATTATCAATAATCAGATTTTATGTAAGAACATAACTGGCTACATAAATTTATGTCAAAAAAGAAAAAAAGGCTCAAGCTGTTAAACCTGCCAAACCAAACCTTTTTCTTCCCTTTTCCATCCAACTATGACAATCAGGACAAAATCAGTGAGAGTAAAGCCAAAAAGGAAACAGAAACCAAAAGATTGACAATGAAAGATCAGATAAAATTGGGATTTTGTACACATACATTACTAATATGTCAGGTTATAAAAAAATATGACAAAGGGGATGGGAAGAATATGATGAAGCACTATGCATCAATTATACAACACTATATATAGTTTCTCATATAGCAATCAAAATTGTCAAGAATAGAAAAGCTTATGGTTAGTTAAAATCCTTGAATATAGTTAGCAACTTGTTATTACAATTAGGGGTGTCAGGATGTGCATCTAGAGTGTTTGGGAAAGACAAATTATGATTCTGATTTTCTAGTTATTTGGGGTCAGATAATCAGATTTGGAGAACCATATATTGAGCAGCTATAAGAACTTGATGATTAATATAAACTCAAAACTAACAAACTGATGATGATTTTTTAAGTAAAACATACATCTACACACCTCCTAGGATTCACTTTAGTATTTTAACATCAAAATGTCTACCTACCTCCCCTACTCCCCAATTTTGTGCATACTCAAATTTGACATTGTTTCAACAATAAATATTCAGAAAATGATAATCACACACACTTTTATCCAAGCCCTATAAAGTAATAGTTCAAACAATACCACAAAAATACAAACATAATTCAATGGCAAATAAGAAATTACTCACACCTCCTGTTCAATGGCTTCACCGATGCTACAAGAAGCTGCTACAACTCTCGCACAACCATTCTCCCCTCCTGTCATTATCAACCCCATAATCTTATGCATTGTGATAACCGCCATCTTATCAGCTGGAAGCAGATCAAAACAAAGTGCATATGCAGCCTTAAGCTTACTTTGCCTACACAATTGTTGCTCTTGATCAATCTTTTTGCACAATGGTTCAAACCACCCAAGAAACAATGACTTCATATAAGGCAAATTAGGTGCCAATTTCTGTTCACACATATCACTCAAAAGCTCCTTGTACTCTTTAGCCGCTTGTTCCCACGCTTCCGTTTCGATCTTCACCTGCCGTCGTTTAAGCTTCATATAACTCCAATTGATGCCAGTTTTCTCCCTCTTCTGCCTCCACCAACCCCTAACAGCCTGTCTTTGCTCTTGTTTCCCTATTTTATCCAACAACTTTTTAACCTCATCACCACCGTTAACTTCTTCATCTACATCAGCTGATGAAGAAACAACAGCCTCTGCAACACTACCAAAACTTTTCACATTGAAACCCACATGATTCCCCCCTCCAATAGCAAAAAACTGACCCATTTCGAAGAAATTCCTTTCTGGGTATCCTTTAATCGATGAACAACATTCAAAATCCAAACCTTTAAGTGTTAATTTCTTAGAACCAACTAGATTTCCGGCGTACCCCCAAAAGTTGCGATGAAATTGAAAGCGATTTAAAGAACTTACAGCGATTCTCCAAGTAAACCGAGCGACTGGGGTCGATTTGGAGTCGAAAGGGGGAGCAGGGGGAGATATTAGGCGGGTATAGGTTTTAAAAAAATATAAAAAATGACAAACGAAGATGATACGCAAAAATGCGTGTCATCTTTTCTAAAAATATTTTAAAATATGACATATATTTTATGATACGCGTAAATGCGCGTCATCTTTTTTCGCGCGTCATCTTTTGCGCGTCATCTATTAACAGTTTTCTAGTAGTGAAACCGGGGTTCTAGAACTCACCTAAAGCAGGTTTCAAGTAAAACTCCACCGAACTTGAAGGTACCAAGAGTTCAAACACCTAAAACACAACTAAACAAACAACCAAGCACAAGGAACATATAAAAATCGGTTCTAAGGTCGAAAACCCAACAAAGCCGAACCAATTATACGAAGATATGCTTATCAAGAGTAAAAACACAATCTTCTTCTTCTTGCAAACCGAAAGAAAAGGTTTATTCTTCTATTTCTTTCTTCTTTCAGTCGAGCAGCAGAGTGAGAGTATGTAATAGGCGGCCATGCTCTCAAATATATTAAAATATTTGACTTTTGTACTTTTTAAACTTTGGCCCCTCCACTTTTATTATTTTCCCTTATTGCAAGATATTTTTATTTTCTTTTCTTATTTCTTTTCTTTTCCTTTAATTTGACAAAATTTCAGGTGTTACAAATCTATGCCCCTTAAAGAGGTTTCATCCCCGAATCTTGTCACCCTTTGAATAACTGTGGATAATGTTGTCTCATTTCTTCCTCAGTCTCCCATGTAGACTCAGAACCCTTTCGGTGTTTCCATTGCACTCGCACAAGTGGAACCGCATTATTTCTCAATCTCTTCTCCTTCTGACGATCATTGCCACTGGTTGCTCCACATAATTAAGCCATTCATCCACCTCGATATCCTCCAGTGGTACAATCATGTCTTTATCGGCTAATCACTTTTTCATATGAGATACATGGAATGTTGGATGAATTCCACTTAACTCATCAGGTAGTTCTAATCGACAGGACACCTCTCCTACTTGTGTGATGACTTGGAAAGGCCCTATGTACCTTGGGCTCAGCTTACCCCGTTTCCTGAGCCGGATGATCCCCTTCCAAGGTGAGACCTTCAACATGACTCTATCACCCACGTTGAATTCGATCGGTCTACGCCTTTGGTCGGCATACGAATTCTAGCAATCCTTGGCTTCCTTCACAAAGGCTTTGATCTTTTCTAACTTTTGTGTCGTAGCCTCGATCACCTTGATACTTCCTAACTCCTTCTACCCAATGTCTCCCGAACATATGGGCATCCAACTCCTCCTACCGTATAGCATCTCGTATAGTGGCATGCCAATGCTGGCATGAGTACTGTTGTTGTATGAGAATTCCGTGCTAACGGTAAGTGATCATCCAAACTTCCTCAAAAGTCGATCACGCATGCTCGGAGCATATCCTTGACCGTCTGAATTCTCCTTTCAGACTGACCATCTGTCTGAGGATGGTAAGCAATGCTAATGTATAGCCTCGTCTCTATCACATCATGGAATCTTTTACAAACTTTAATGTGAACCGGGTGTCACGGTTCGACACGATAGACACCGACACACCATGACGAGCTACAATCTCCTTGATGACCAGATCTGCCTGCCTCTCAGATGAGTATGTCTCGTGGATCGATGGGAAGTGAGCACTCTTTGTTAGACGATCAACTATCACCCAAATGGTATCGTACCCCCTTGTCGTACGAGGTAGCTTCGTTATGAAGTCCATGGTGATGTGCTCCTACTTCCACTGGGGTATATCCTATAGTTGGATCTTTCTGTATGGCTTCTGATGCTCTGCCTTCACTTGCAAGCAAGTAAGGCGCTTACTCACACACTCTGCTACGTCCGGCTTCATTCCCGACCACCAATAATCTTTCTTCATATCCTGGTACATCTTTGTGGCACCGGGATGAATTGAGTATCGAGTATTAGGAGCTTCATCAAGGATTGGTCCTTGTAGGTCTCCATAATGAGGGATCCACATCCGCCTGCAGCAGATTCTAACTCCGTGGGTATTTTCTCCCAACTCCGTGACTAAACCTCTCATTCGTTCATAGTTAAGGAGATCTTCTTTTAACGCCTCATTTTGAAATTCTTTGACCTGGGTCATCATGTTAGAGGTTATCACTAGTTGTTAAGCTTTCACCCGGATTGGCTCGGGTCTATCCTTTTAACATAGGGCATCAGCCACTACATTGGCTTTACCCGGATGGTATTGGATCTCACAATCATAATCCTTGATTAACTATAACCACCTACTCTGCCTCATGCTGAGATCCTTTTGCTCAAAGAAATATTTTAAGCTTTTGTGGTCTGTGAAGATTGTGCACTTTGCCCCATACAGGTAGTGCCTCCAAATCTTCAATGCAAAAACCACAGACGCTAGCTCCAAATCATGGGTTGGGTAATTGACTTCACGAATTTTTAGCTGTCAGGACGCATAGGCTATTACCCTTCGACGTTGCATTATCACGTAACCAAGTCCCGAGTAAGAAGCATCCGAATATACCACTAAGTCTTCACTCCTTCGGGTAATGTAAAGACAGGAGCTTGAGTTATTCTTTCCTTTAACTCCTCAAAAGCATCCTCCTGTTCCCGACCCCACACAAACTTCAAGTCCTTGCGAGTCAATTTAGTCAAAGGTAGACTATCTTGGAAAAGTCTTGAATAAATCTTTTGTAGTAGCCTGCCAATCCTAAGAATCTTCAAATCTCGGATGGCGTTTTTGAAAACTTCCATTGCGTCACTGCCTCAACCTTCGTTGGGACCACCATAATTCCTTCAGGATTCACCACGTGACCAAAAATTGAACTTCGCGCAACCAAAAAGCACAATTAGATAATTTAGCATATAACTTCTCCCTTCTAAGTGTCTCCAACACTTCACGTATGTGGCAGGCATGTTCTTCTTCGCTCTTTGAACAAATCAGGATATCATCAATAAACACGATCACTGACTTATCCTACATCGGCCGACACACTCGGTTCATTAAATCGATAAAGGCAGCTGGCGCGTTAGTTAGACCGAAAGACATAACGAGAAACTAGTAGTGTCCATAACGCGTGCGAAAAGCTGTCTTAGGAATATCTTGCTCCTTCACCTTCAAATGATGGTAGCCAAATAGGAGATCTATCCTTGAGAACCAACTGGCACCTTGGAGCTGATCAAACAAGTCATCAATTCTCGGTAAGGGATATCGGTTTTTAACCATTAACTTGTTTAACTCTCGATAGTCTATACACATCTTCATACTACCGTTCTTCTTAACAAACAAGATCGGAGCACCCTAAGGAGATATGCTTGGTCGAATGAACCCTTTGTCCATCAACTCCTGCAGTTGAACCGTTTGTTCCTTCATCACATTCTGAGCTAATTGGTATGGTGCTTTGGTAATGGGTTGAGCACCGGGTATCAAATCAATTTGAAATTCGATCTCGTGGTCCGGTGGCACACCAGGTAAATCTTCCGGGAACACGTCTGGAATGTCACACACAACTGGCACTGACGCGTTCGTATCCTTTACGTAAGCCAGGTAGGAATTACATCCATGTTTCATATTTCCCTGCCACCGCCATCGAAATAACCTTCGGAACCATAGTGACGCGATCACCGTAGACAGTCACCGAACTTCCATCGGGCGCAATTAATCGAATCATCTTCTTACGACACACAATGTTTGCCTCATAGGATGCTAACCAATCCATCCCTAGTACTACATCAAATCCGCCTAGGGACATCACAAATAGTTTAGGAGAAAACCTTTGGCCTTCTAGTTCTATGGTGCAGTCTTCTATCATATCAGAAATTCTAGTTGACTTACCAATAGCAGTTTCTACATCAAATGGCTCATCAATACTTCTATTACTAATAGAAATTTAGCACAAAAAGTAGTAGAAATGAAACTCCTACTAGCACCAGAATCAAATAATACAGAGGAACAAGTTTGGTTTACTAGAAACATACCTGACACGACATCGGGGTCCACCCTGGCCTCCTCCCGCGTCATTGTGAAGGCTCTCGGCCCTTGGTTTCTTGCAATCCCTACTCATATGTCCCTCTTCACCATAGCTATAACACCTCAACACCTTACAAAATCGTTTGCAATATGACCGGGCTTCCTACACTTGAAGCATACATTTAATCCCAACCTGCACTCACCAGTATGCTCCTCCCCATACTTACCGCACCTCTTTACCCCCGAACCTGCTAAAATCACTCGTCAATCATCCACCCTTGCCTTCTTGTTTTTTGGGGTGAAACCACCACGCCCAATCTGCTTCCTGCTTCGGTTCTTGTCTCCACCAATTGTCTTCTTCACCTCCACCACAGCGTCCTCCCTTTCGTCATACAATCTACCCGCCAGGTCTACCACCGACCGAAAGGTACCCGACCGAACAACAATCAAATGCCTACGGATGTCAGCTGGCATTCCTTGGATATACCTCTTGATTTTCCTTGACACCGACGTCACCTGATCCGGTACCAGCCTCGCCATCTCATTAAACTTGTTAGTGTACTGCTGGTGTGTCATGGTGCCTACCTCTAGCTGTAGAAACCCCCGCTCTATCTTGTCTAGTTCCCTGTGAGGACAGAATTCCTCAATCACCATTTTCTTTAATTCTCCCCACCTCATTTTGCCGATGGCTCTGCTACCCTTGGCTTGAACATATTATCCCACCAACACAGAGCCGAGTCAACGAACAATTGAGTGGCAAACTTCACCTTCTGGTCCTCCCTACACTCACTAATCTCCAACACTGCCTCCATCTCACTTACCCAATGGTGAGCAGCAACAGCATTACCATTGCCATCAAAATTCGGGGGTCTGCACCGTGGAATGCCCCATAGCTGCATCCCCTCATGGTTTCCTGCAATCCACCTCCTCCTCATCATTAGAGACCGCCTTCTCCGCATTCAGTTCCTTCTCTTCATCATGACCCCTCCCATTCCCTCTTCTTCCCTTCGTAGTCCTTCTCTCCTCCTCCTTCCTCTTTCTCTCATCCTCCCTCACAACACGAATGACTTCAGTCACTACAGACGGTAGGATCGTCTGCATGACTTGGTGAACCTCCTCGACCACTGCCTCTTTCACTGAGGCCCTCAGGTTGGCTCTCTCATCAACGCCCTCATGCTGAATCTCGAGATCTGCTAGGGTCGTTTCAGCAGTCCTAACCCCCTTCCTTGTGGCACGTGTTCCCACACCACGTCCACTACGTGCTCTATATTTAGAAGCCTTAGACGAGGTACCTCCAGCCATCCTCTAAACACTATAAGATTCAAACACTAACACTATCATTTAAGGTAATAGCTCAATTATTGTTAAGTATAGTAAGTCCCTAATTACAGTGGTCAGTTGTGATTTGCCACTTACTTTACCCTTCATCCCCCAAGCATTTCCTATCCTGAGTACGTTAGTATTCAAATCTACTATAAACACATAAATCAAATAGCACACACACATACTACCGGTTAATATTAAGAAAAGAAATACCTGATGTTACGTAGCTACTCAAGCTAGCATCCCTCCATTCGGTCCCATTCTCAGTTTAAGTTTAGGTTTTTTAAAAGTATTTACACAATTCTCTTAAACTTTAGCTCTGATAGCAACTTGCAAGGCCTCGTTCCCGGAGACCTCACAGTTGGACAATCATAGCATTATTATATAAAACAATACACATTTCATAAAATGTTGCAACAAAATTAAGTTAACAAAAACCATTCATTAATGTTGCAAAATAATACATCGTTGTAAGTTAGGGTTATAATATAATCAATTAGTTGCATTACAATACAACAAAATCATTAAGCATGAACGGATGTCAGTCTTGTCTTGCCAAGTAACTTTCCCCGCGTGCCATCCTCAGTAATAATTACCTGCCAATCGAAAATACATAAAAGTCAGCGTTGCTGAGTGAGTTCTAGTTTTAAAAGCGTTAAAATACCTTGCATGATTTATATATGAAAATACCCTTTTCAATAAATATTTCCTTTACTTTCATACGGGAGCATTCACCGTACATACATCAAAGTATACCCTTATTATCTTTTATTATCGTACGCATTCGTTCGTTTTGTACTTTTTCATTATCTTTCACTTTCATCCAGACCAATGTGCAATACCTCAAACATTGTGCACGAAGCTGATACTGGCTGAAGTCTATAAATAGACATCTAACATTGCGCATGAAGCATGACCCCATACCTAGGGCATGCTACAAGGGTTCCGTCAATCTCCAAGATTGACCCTGTGTGCATTCTTCAGGTTAGCTAAACCGCACACAGTTGAGCTAACGATAACATGGTCATGCACCTCCATTCAATTTGCTTGCAAGACTTTCATTCGTTCTTTATGTTCGACTTTCCATTATCATTAATCTTCCACTTTCTTTAATGATAATAGTTTACATATACGAATATAATCACACCACATAAAGCCACATAATCGATACATAATAGGCAACACAAGAACAACCTAAAAACATGCGTAAAATAAATAAATATAATCATCAGGGTCAAACCCTAAAAGTTCTATTTTTTCCAAAACTACAGAAAATTTTCTAAGTGTTTTAGGCGCATGAGCACTATGTAGGCGCCTGAGCACTATGCAGGCGCATGGGTGTTGGGACCGTGTACATACGGAGTACTAACGGATTCTACGTGAGACCAGATCAAATAGCACGGAATTCTATTTGATTCGCGATCCAATCAGTGAGAACGAACATCCTGATCAATCTAACAATGAAACAAACGTTAAGAATGAGTTGGAATCGATTAGGAACGAACTATAAACTGGGATTTACGACTTAGAACGCTCTGGACGGCTAGGGTATGAAAGTTTTCGAAGTGTTCCGTTTTCCATGAATTATTTCGTATTTATAGGTTTTCAGTGTTCATTCCTAAGACTGAACCATTAGCATGGTTCAATCGTGTGAACCATTATCATGCATCTGACTCATACGCACGACTAAAGGTTCAGTCGTGTGACTAAATCAATCTTATGTCTCCATCATACGACTGATCCTGTTACCTGGTTCAGTCGTTCGACTGGTCCATAAGTATGGTTCATTCATGCGTATGGTCCATAGTCCGTTAGCATGAATAACCACATGACTAAGTTAAACACATTTCTAAGTTCTTATTGACTTAGAACTATGTAAAACAACATCAAACCTATATATTAAGTTCATACATATGAATCACATTCAATATAATGATAATATAACATAAT
Organism: Flaveria linearis; assembly: GCA_024085815.1. Lineage (NCBI taxonomy): Eukaryota > Viridiplantae > Streptophyta > Magnoliopsida > Asterales > Asteraceae > Flaveria > Flaveria linearis. Next base: position 45,538,963 of record CM044003.1, on the reverse strand, counting down.
CAATCACAAATAAACATCATAATGCATTTCATATATCATTAATATCATCACATTGCATCATATTACATCAGTGTGAGACATGAAAGACATTTACATTTGAGATCATAAACTAGGTACATCAAGATGTATCAACAAACTCCCCCTTGGACCTAGTTTAGCCTAATGTCTAACATTCTTCACATGCTCTTGGAACTTCTTGTACTTCTCTTCTCTTGTGACTCCAGCGTGTATCTCGAACGCAAAGCAAAGTCTTATCACGTGTTGAAACTGTAGAGCTTGTACAATTGTGAGTCATAGAATAGTGGCCACTTGTAGAGAGTATAAACATCATCCACAGACAAGTTGGTCAGCCACATAGGTTCAAATACCCGGATAGTCTCGATTTTCCCGTCCTTGTGCAAAACTATGACCGCTTCACCCGTTCGCCAGTCATAATACCACCACTTGAAGTGTGGATTGAAGTCCTAAGGTATCTCCCGTAGTGGGACCTTCAACATTGTGCTGGGGGACTCCACTTTAGCATGACTTTAGGCCTTCCGGTGATAGGATCAACTTCGGTCTTATGTATGAACCGTATAGGCTGTTGAGGCCTGAAGTTGACCCATCTGGTGTGCTATTCCTTCTTGAGAGCTATCTCGAACCAACCCGACATCTTTCTTGGGTTGGCGTACAAAAGATCTAAACAGGCAAGCCTGTTCAGCTTAAAACTGGGAAGAGTCTTCAGATCATGAGGATATTTGAAGTACTTAATCCCCTTCTCTCTCTTAACCGTGTAGACATCCAAGTCCTCAAAATATGCCCAACTGATAATCTTACCTGACACCTTCTGATGCTTCTTCACTCGATAGAGTTTAGTGTAGGCGTTCGACTTTGGAGGAACTCGTTGGGCTTTCATCTCAGCTAAACACGCTGCCTACTCAACCTTCTTTAGATTGACATACGCATCCGTAGCTTGGGCTTTTCCTTCCTCTTTCCCCTTTTCCTTCTCTGTTTCATCCAACTTCTTGAAAGTATTACTGCCAAATGTTTCACCCAAGTTGGGGATAACATTTCCCTGTTGGTCAGTGTACTGATGATACTCTTCTAAAGTGATATCCTCTATCTCAATCTCATCTACATCCTGTAGCTCCTCATCCCTCACAATATCGACCTTAGGAGCATCTTTGACTAGCTCATCAGGATTGAGTCTGAACATGTCAGTTAGCTGCTCGTCAGTAAGATCATGGATGATCTCTCCCTCCTCAGGGGTGTAGCTCACAGATCGCCTTACAATCCCTTGCAAATCAAGAATCATGGTTAGCTGAGTCTTGATTTGCTGAAGGGGGCGACATCATAGTCGTCTGTCTGTTGAGCTTCATCTGTATGATTAAACATTCAAAACACAATCATACACAAATCAGTAATCAAGACATTTAAACATTAATAAACATTAATTACATTAATATAATACATAACTCAAGTACAAAAGTATTCAAAAACAAAGACATCTATTCATTACTTTTGCCTTGTTCGCCCGTTTCTTCAGCCGGAGGAGCGGAGGAAGAGGGTCCTTGATCTTGATTACGGTTTGTGCGACTCTCCCGAGCAGATGGATTTGAGGCTGATGCAGATGCATCACCTTCCTGATCATGCTCATCCTCATCATCTCCATTCTTATCCTTCCTACTTCCTCCTGCTTCAACCTCGTCATCATCATCATCCGATTCATCATTAGAGGAATCGTCATCATCATCATCTCCATCATCACCATCACCCTTTATCTTCTTCTCCACCTCCTCAATCCTCTTAACCGAAGCCATCAGTAGCTCATTCTGTGCAGTAAGGGCATGATGAGCTCTGGCTAATGCTCTCTCATGAGCAGCATCTCTCTCAGTCAGATGGGCTATTTGTTTGCCCTGAGCAGTATTGACTGCCATCAACTGATTTAGCTGGTTAGCTCTTATCTCATCTGTCATAAAGCAGCTTGAGCACCAGTCTGTTAAGGCTAGCCAACTGCTCCTTTAACCCGACATTGGGTAGAGAAGATCCCTATAGAGGTGTGAATGAGGTAGAAGGGCCTGCTTTGGGTATGGTAGGTGTGGTGGTGGATGTGGTATAGATGGGAGTAGGGATGAAAGTGGGGTGTGGTGGAACAGATGTGGGTATGGTAGGTATGGTGGTGGGTGTAGTGGTTGTTGTAGTCGTGGCTGTAGTGGTGGCTGTGGTGGCAGTAGGAGTGGTAGTAGTGGTGGTGGCTGTAGTGGTAGTGGTAGTAGGAGTGGTGGTAGTGGTGGTGGTAGGAGTAGTGGTAGTGGTGGTGGTAGGAGTGGTGGTAGTGGTGGTGGGAGTAGTAGTTGTGGTGTTGGAAGAGGTAGCTGTGGTGGTGGAAGTGGTAATCAATACAATCAATCGCCTCTTGCCCTTCTTGCCGTGAGGCTGGGCCATTCTCTTCCTCCTCGAGCCCTTAGCAATCTGGGCTCCCCACAGGCTACTAGGCTGGTCGGGTGTATAAGTAGGATCAGTGATATCAGCATCACCACCCTCTGAACCAGCCTGGCGTCCCCCAACCGCCTCTTTGCCCCTTTTGGTAGCCACTACTCGGCTACTGATCGTCCTCGTCAGAGGCTCCTCATCAGACTCCTCGTCTTCCTCATCAACCATGAAGTCCCGGTGGAAAGCAGCCTGCTCAGATCCACCAGGAGCAGATGAACTACTATGTGGAGGTGGTGGAGATCTAGTGGATGTGTCTTTGGCTTGTGTATGACTGGATCCTGCGTCTCCACCACCCTGACCATCATCATGGTCATCATCATCATCATCATCATCAGGAACCATGATAGGCTCGACATCTGAATCACTATCGTTGTGACGCCACTTCTTATGAGATGTTCCAAGTAATCCTCGTTGGCCAGATGGTCAAGAGTCTCCTCACCGGGGGCTTCACCTGCTTTCCCCGGTATACCTTCATTTGGCCCAACGTGGTGTCATCCATCCCCTCTAAGCTCACTGCATCGTCCTTCTCCTTGGGCAGCTGAGGAAGCTTCTCATCTATAATCATCTGTAAGAATCGCGGATACACACATAAGCCTTCCTTGCCCTTGGCCTCTATGTTCTCTGTCAAGTATGTGAAGAACATGCAGGAGAAACTAAACGGGTGGTTCAGTACCAGCGTAACGTATGCATTCTAGATTTCGTCCGACATCTCATTGAATCCCCCACGCCTAGAGGCATGCACTTAAGGATCACATGTGCCAAATACTTAAATTGGGGGCACATGTTACTCTTGTTCAGCATGCCGGCTGTCGTCGGCGTACTTGATCCTTAAGAAGCATCCCAAACCGTTAGGGGATGTAGCTTGGTTGGGTGGGCTCCATCGTCACCCAGATGCAAGACTCTCCTCGGGTTGTCTTCCCTGATCTCAATATCTTGTCCGAAGATAGAACTCCGGATACGGTAGGGCTCGATAGAACAGTCGACAGAGGCATTCTCCCAGAATGCCTGCTGAATCGATCTGTATGGTGTGCAGGGAGTGGAGATAGCCTTGTAGAACCTCGATCTACATAGAAAGGCAATAATCCCGGAGAACTCAGAAGCGTTCCGAGAAGTAGCGCCTAGATGAGCACAAATGTTGTGTTTGGTGCTCATCGTCCATCTCTCAGCCATGTTGCTGCAAAATATGAAACATACACGTTAGATCCGTTTGTTAGAAATAACATTTGGATTTGAACAGATTGTGACCAACTGATTCAATCGTAAGATTGAACCATGCTACCAAGCTTAGTCGTACGATTGAGCCTGCCACTGAACTTAGTCGTATGCTATACCAGTCAGTCGTATGACTGAGTCACCGATTGATTAAATCGTGTGATTGAATCATACGTCTGGCTCAATCATGCGACTGAAGTTCATCAGTCTGTACATTCGTATCTTGCACTGTTCGACACCATAAATTTGAATCTTTGTCAAAATGTTAAATTATACTTCGTGTTTAGATTCATTAGGTTTGAAGGCCTCGAAATAGCACTTAATGTCTTTTAAATCAACGTTTATGTCCATTTAAGTGGTCCATTTTAGGGTTTTAGTCTCGGTTCTTGACTTTAACAATTTCGGTCATTGTTTGTTTGATTAAACCCCTTATTTGTTACAATTTCAGTCGCTTAGTACCTGTAGATGCACACGATATAGTGAGAGACAAAATTAGAGAGTAATAGCAATACGAAAAATTTGGGAAGAGTGTCTGGGTATTAGGCGGCTTTTGTGAGTTTTGAAGTCGCGTAGGGTTTATGACCGACTGAGCCTCCTTTTATACTATTTTGGGGTTCAGTCGTGTGACTGGACCCATACGTATGATTCAATCGTGCGACTGGGGTTTAGTCGTGCGACTGGGGTTCAGTCGTGCGACTGACTCAGGCTCCTTCATTCAGTCGTACGATTGGTTCATTCTTATTATCCAATCGCATGGTTGCCCCATACTCATGGTCCAATCGTATGATTGTTCCCATACCTATGGTCCAATCGTGCGATTGTTCCCATACTTATGGTCCAATCTTGCGATTGGCTCATACTTATGATTCAATCGTGCGATTGGTTCATACTCATGACCCAATCGTGCGATCGATTCATACTTATGAGCTTGACTTCATACATTTCCAAACACTCAAATTTAACTTTTGATATATAACGTTATGACCAATGATCATCTCAGACATGATCTTTTAACAGAAATCATTTGATCACCTCAGACGTGATCCTTTTAATTGAAAACCGGTTGATCACCTCAGACGTGATCCTTTTACTTGAAAACCGTTTGGTCACCTCAGACGTGACCCTTTTAATTTTCAAACCTTGATCATCTCAGATATGATCCTTTTAAATTCACTACAGTTTGATCACCTCAGACATGACCCTTTTACTTTATGATTCACAGAGTTAATCTAGTTACATAGTATGACATTGACACATAATTGATAAATAAAATAGAGAACACTTGAATTAAAACAAAATAGGACATACTTTTGTGTTTTTGTTTGAGGTGGGTTGAAAACTTTTAAATATCATTTAACTGATTTCTTCCCCTGAGCAGATTAGCTTCAATTTGTTTTTATCATTTTTGAAGAGATTCATATGGAATCATACAGGTGTTAACATAATCATTTGGGACCCTTTTGTATATGTTTGTTTAACTTATTCTTATTTGTCTGAGAGTCAGAAGCACTTAAAAGAAATCACACTAGAACTGTAAGAAGCACATAATGATTTTGACTATCGAGGATTGCAGCCACGATGATTGTCAGTATATTTGTCCACTTAAATCCATACACAGATTTTTGACTCACATTGGTGATAAGTTAGGTTTATTACTTCAACAAGAATTTGTGGATCCCATACTTATATGGTAATCAACATTTCTCAGGAGATTTTTAAGCGGTCTATGGGTTTTTTACAAGAAGAAACTATTCTAAGAGCTTTCAAAGAGATGCCAAACCTCAGGTCAGTGCCATCGCACAACAGAGAGGCACAAACAACAATGAATTCTAGAATATTTAGGTTATGCTTATCCTCAGGTCAGTTCCATCACACAGTAGAGAGGCAAACAACCTATCTTCTTGTTTGAGCACTTTTCTTTTACACATTACGCACCAACAACATTAGTCATTAGCTTGATTGCATTTAACATTTTTTTTCATGTGCTTTGCTCATTTTTATGGTCATCCGCACACATTTGTGGCGTTTATTTTGCTCGTCACCCCTTATTGGAAATACGTTGATTGTGTTAACCAGAGATAAGATGGAAACCCACAGCTAGTTGAACTATTAGTTTTAATTTGTTTCACCATTGAAGTCTACTCGTCTATTGTGTTGAATCTACTGACACATCATATAGTGGACTGACAAACCCTAGGCCTACTTTCTCTTTGTAACCTTAGTAACAGACTAGTTTACTATCATTTTTCCTTTATTTAGCTTATCCTTCTCAGACTCGTAATTTTAATATAACATTTTGAACATTTAAGTCTTTTTGATGTCCCAAACAATTAGTTTCCTGTATAATATTATTTTCCATAGTTTTGAATCTATCTCACAGATTTGATGTCTTTGCTTTTCGGCCTTTCTGCTCGCCCTCGTTTTTTTTTGTTTTTTTGAGTTATTTAAATACTAACTACTGAAAATAAACCTATTCTCCCCCTAAAATTCTAAAACCGAAAATCTTTTTGTGTTTTTGGATTTTTAAAGACAGGAAAACAAAATAATTAAAAAATTAAAAAAATAAATAAAACATAAAGACGGACTAAGAACTCGATTCTTCTGGACTCACATCACTTTTCTTTTTAACACCATTTACCTCTAAGAGATGTAAAAACCGAGATTTATCAAATGCTTTTGTGTAGAGGTCGGCGCGTTGAAAATCCGTATTAATTTTAACAACATCGATTAATTGCTTTTCAAAACAGTCACGTATAAAGTGATATTTAATGCCGATGTGTTTAGTCTTTAGGTGTTGGACTGGATTTTTAGTGACAGCAATCACAGCAGAATTATCAACAAAAATAGGGGTGTTAGAAAATTGCAAACCATAGTCTCGCATTTTCTGTTGAATCCTTATGATTTGTGAACAGCAACTTGCAGCGGCAACGTATTCTGCTTCATATGTCGATAGAGCAACCGACGTCTGCTTCTTACACTGCTAGGTGGCTAATCGTCTTCCAAAGAGCTGACATCTTGCTGATGTTGACTTGTAATTCATCTTGCAACCACCGTAATCCGAGTCGCTATACGCTGTAAGCTCAAAGTCATAATCATGAGGATACCACAACCCAAGTGTTGGAGTACCCTTCAGATAACAAAATATCCTTTTACCCCAATCAGATGATTTACTTTTGGTTTTGCCTGATATCTGGAACAAAGACATGTGGCATACATAATATCAGGATGAGAAGCTGTGAGGTACATGAGAGATCCGATCATTCCTCGATACATAGTGGCATAAACCAGAAAACCATTTTCGTCGAGTGCCACATCATGGTTCGTGGCAAGTGGAGTACCTGCAACCGTTGCATTCTCCATGTCGAACCGACTCAGAATATCTCCAACATATTTGGTCTGATGCAGGAAGATACCATTTGGTGTCTGATCTACTTGTAAATCGAGAAAGAACTTCATCTCTCCCACGGCACTCATTTCAAACTCAGCTTTCATCACAGACTCGAATTCATTACATAATGCTTCATTCTTGAAACTGAAGATTATGTCATTCATGTATATCTGCACCAGTAGTAAATCACCATCCTTTTCCTTGATGAACAATATGCAGTCAATAACACCTCTGCGAAAACCATGTTTCAGCAGATGAGTGGAGAGTTTCTCGTACCATGCTCGAGGGGCTTGATGAAGCCCGTACAAAGCCTTGTCCTGTTTGTACACTCTATCCCAATGATAAGGATCCTCAAATCCTTCGGGTTGACTGGCATACACCGTTTCACGGATTTCACCATGAGGGAATGCACTTTTCACATCCAGTTGATAGACTTTAGTCTGCATATAGGATGCATAGGCTAGGAAGATATGAATTGCTTCCATCCTTGCCACAGGTGCAAACACTTCATTGTAGTCAATGCCTTCGACTTACCTGAACCCTTGAACGACAAGTCGAGCCTTGTTTCTAATTTTTACCCCTTGGCCATCTTTCTTGCACCGAAGAACCCATTTTGTGCCAACCACCTTTGCACTTTTTGGTCTGTCCACAAGTGTCAAGACTCCTAACTTCTTAAACCGAAGGAGTTCTTCTTGCATAGAACTTACCCATGCCTAATCTTTTAAAGCCTCACTGGCATACTTTGGCTCAACTTGAGACACAAACAATGATAAGCGCCATCATGTAGATATCCCTTTTCCATGACTGCCGCATAATCAGCAGAGTATAACTGATTTCTTGTCTGAACTCCCGATGGAATATCCCCGATGATGTTATCCAGGGTATGATGCATATTAACTCGAGTTCCAGGAGTGGTGGGTACTACTACTTCATTATCCATATTCTAAACTATTGGAGTATGCGGTTCAGAAGTTCCTGTTGCATCATGATTAGGTGCAGGTGTACTTTCGGTAGTGGGAACCTGCTCCTCCTGGTTTGCACTCACGGTTTCAACGGTCTCATCATCGGAGGAAGAATCACTTACCTCAAGCTCCCTCTGAAGGGCTAGAAGTATCTTCTAATGAAACCGATGATGTCAAGTCTAGTGTAGGAGTGTTCAGAACATCATACATCATTCGAGCAGCTAACTCATCATCAGAATGGGAAGGAGGTGGATTGAAGGATTTAAAAAATCCATCATAGTCAAAGAAAAAGGAAGGTCCTTTTCTAGTAGGGGGTGGTGTATCTTTGAACATCAACATTGCACCATACTTCTACCTAACTCGTTGAGTTGTTATAAACTCTCTTGTCTGGTATACTATAGCCGAGAAAGATACCTTCTTCTGCCTTCTCGCAAAGCTTCCTAGTATGATTTTTCTTTAGCAGCATACAGGGTGCACAAAATGGTTCCAGATACTTTAAATTGGGTTTACATTGTTGGAGTATGCATTAGCCACTGCCTCGTTCTAGAATTGAACTGGCAATTTTGAGTCAGCTAGCATTGTCATTGTTGTTTCTATCAAGCTCCTATTCTTCCATTCAGCCACACCATTCATCTGTGGAGTGTAGGCAGAAGTGAATTGATGAACAATCCCTTTCTCATGACAGAATGTATCCATCCACTGATTCTTGAATTCTCTTCCGTTGTCTGAACGTATTTTTCTGACTTTCAGCTTGTAGAGAGACTCCAATGTGATAACAAGATGTTTTAATGATTCAAAGGTCTCTGATTTCGCTTTCAGAAACATCACCCAAGAGAATCTTGAGTAATCATCCATCACCACAAAGCAGTACCAATCTCCAGCTATGCTCTTTATGCTGACTGGGCCAAAGAGATCCACGTGTAGAAGCTCGAGAGGAATATCGATAGAATTAACTTTCTTTGACTTGTGAGACTTCTTTGTCCGTTTCCCTTTCTTGCATGCTATGCAGAAGTCTGGAAGCTGGAAGTTCTTGACTGTAACTCCATCCACCAGATCATTCTAAACCAAATGATTCATCTTCCTGGGATTTGTATGTCCCATTCTCCTGTGCCAGGAAACTGAATCTCTTTCTGTAGCTTTTGACAAGAGACACTGAGCAGTAGCCTCAGTTGTGGAGGCTTTTGATAGGTCCAAGACATAGAGGTCGTTATATCTTGAAGCCTATATTAGAACTCGCTCCGCCGAGATGACATACTCCTTCTTCAGTATGTAGCACCTCTTGTTGTCAAATACAACCTTGAATCCCTTATCACAGATTTGGGAGACAGAAAGAAAGTTGTTTTGTAATTGCTGAACATAGTTGACCTTGTCAAACTTCACTTTCTCGTTTCCCACTTCGCCTTGTGCAGTGATGTAACCTCCTTTATTCCCAGCGAATGATATGTGTCCCCCTTTAATTTGCTTGACGTTGAAAAGGAGGGACGAATTCCCGGTCATGTGTCTGGAAGCCACGCTATCAATAATCCAGGTATTAGTGATAGCGCTGTAGTGGACACCCTGCACATACAAAGGAAATGATTAGTTTAGGTTTGGGACCTAAGCCTTAACTGGCTTGGGTGTCTCAGAGGTATCACACATCATGAACTCAACCGACTGACCTTCAGAGGATGAGGGCATATCTTTCTTTTTCTTGTCTTCACTATCAGACACACTACTTGATTTTTCTTTCCAAAAACCAGTTTTGTGTAAGGCCTGTTTGTGGTAAACAGACGACTGGCTTATGGTTTGACCTTTAGGCTCACTAATATCCCTAGATTTAACCTTAGGTGGCACAGCTTCGCTTTAAGCTTGTCTGTGTTGACTTTGGTGTTTTGGAGGAGTATTAGATCTGATTTTAGAAAATCTTGGTTTTTCATCATCAAAAAGTTCAATTTTCTTTTTAGGTGTCGGATAGTAAGGACAATTTGGAGAAATATGCCATCGTTTTCCACAACTATAGAAGGATCTCCCTTTGACAGTATGAGGAAAGCGTTGATGTGGGGTTGAGTTTGGTCGGGGGCTGGGTAGTTTCTCTTTGTTTTTAAATGTTTCACCTTCTTTAACAAAATTAATTGTTTTGACATTTTGAACATCTTTTGCTTTCATTTTATTTAGAGTTGACGACTTACATGTTTAGGGTTCACTGATTTAAACTGTTTAGGATCTGATATAGACGTCTTTAAACCTGACCCTAAGTTAACCTTTTCAAATTTATCAGTCAAGTCCTCAACAGGCATCTTACCTTTAGATCCCAAAGTAGTATTCTTCTGTTCAATGATAGACTTCACAGGTTTACCCGTAAAATCTGGATTACTAACCAGAGGAGTAGACACCACATGATCCATTTCAGGGTTATTATTGATTGGTCTACATTTTGTCTCAAATTAGACACAAATGGATGCCATTTGTCTGGCAAACCATCCGTAAAACTTGAAACTTTATCTTCCATGGATGTGATCATGCCATGAGTGTGCAACTCACTCATTTGTGTAACAAACTTAAATTGTCAAATTCCTTTTTAAGAGCTTTAGCCTTCAGTGCCTTTAGAGTTGCATTCCCCTCATATCATTTTTCTAAGGCTTCCCATAACTTCTTTGACTGCTTATTCTCTAAGAACTGATGGAAAATGTCCTTAGGTATAGACTGAGTCAACAGGGCATAAGCTTTCTTTTTAGCATTAAGCATAGTCTTCTGTGATTCACTCATTCCTCCCAAAGTCAATTTTACCCCATTGGCACTGGCTTGTACCACATAACCAGTCTCAATAGACATCCACAGATTGGGGTCAACTCCATTCAGGTAGATTTCAAACCGCTATTTCCACTGTGGGTATCCATCCAACGTTAACAACTTTGGTGGTTTGTTGTGGTTCCCGATCTCACTTTCCAAAAGTAGAAGATTCTAGATACGTGAGCCCTTTCCAGCAGTGAATGTAGAGAACTGATCTTCCATTTCTTTGAATTTAATGAACTAAGAACATGACAAATTGACTTATGCGATTGGACAAGATGATTGGGTCAACCGTGCGATTGAAGGATACGGATGACTTCAATCGTGCGATTGGATCAGTCGTGCGAATGAACAGGGCGAATGAGGTCAACCGTATGGAATAACTCAACCGTGCGAATGAACTATGCGAATGAGTCCAGTCATGCGATTGAACTATACCAGTGGGATTCAGTCGTGTGATTGAGCTAATCGTGCGACTGAAGCTGCTGCTGCGGGAAAAAATCGAATTTTTGAACACTTGACTCGAAATTACGAATTTTTACGAACCCTAATCTGCCGTATGGTAAAAGGTCTAAACTTTGACACAGAGACTCGTCAAAAACACGTTTTTTAAATGAAAAAGTGGATCTTTTGATCAAAAACGTTGATTTTAACACCAAAGCCAATTGAATCCACGCAAAATCACGAGCCTAAGCTCTGATACCACTTTTTAGGACCGTATACGTACGGAGTACTAACGGATTCTGCGTGAGACCAGATCAAATAGCGCGGAGTTCTATTTAATTGGCGATCCAATCAGTGAGAACGAACAACCTGGTCGATCTAACGATGAAACAAACGTTAAGAACGAGTTGGAATCGATCAGAAACGAAATACGAACTTGGATTTGCGACTTAGAACGCTTTGGACGGCTAGGGTATGAAAGTATTCAAAGTGTTCTGTTTTCCATGAATTATATGGTATTTATAGGTTTCAGTGTTCATTCGTACGACTGAACCTTTTGCATGGTTCAGTCGTACGACTGAATCGTGCGTCTGATTCATACGCACGACTGAAGGTTCAGTCATGCGACTGAATCAATCTTATGTCTCAATCATACGACTGATCTAGTCACCTGGTTTAGTCATGCGATTGGTCCATAAGTGTGGTTCATTCATGCGTATGATCCATAAGTATGGTCCATTAGCATGAATAACCACATGACTAAGTGGAACACATTTCTAAGTTCTTATTGTCTTAAAACTATGTAAAACAAAATCAAACCTATATATTAAGTTCATACATGGGAATCACATTCAATATAATGATAATATAACATAATCAATCATAAATAAACATCATAATGCATTTCATATATCATTAATATCATCACATTGCATCATATTACATCAGTGTAAGACATGAAAGACTTTTACATTTGAGATCATAAACTAGGTACATCAAGATGTATCAACAATGGGTACTAAGGCAGATGAGAAAGTTAGGTGCATGGAAAAAATCCAGGCGCATGGGCTTTGCTAGGGCGCATGAGCTTAACACTTAGGTGCTTGGGCATAATTTTTGGGCGTATGACCACTATATGGCGCATGGGCTGATACTTAGGATATTTTTGCAAATATTTTAGGCGCATGGGAACTATTGGGGCACATGGGTTAGTACTTAGTCTTTTTGGCCAAATATCAGGCGCATGAGCCTACACTTGGGCGCATGAGCAGCAGTTATACATATTTCTAAATTATTTTCAGTCCCAATCATCATCCTAACATGTTCTTAACTTAAATGTATCATTCAAGGCATCAAAAACAAGCATATGACCACAAAACACATGAATTAATACACGCATACATACATTTACATACATATCATCTTTAAAATATTTTACATGCATTTTCAGCCCCAAAGAAGTTAAGAAACATAAAAACCGGGGTTCTAGAACTCACCTAAAGTAGTCTTCAAGTAAAACTCCACCAAACTTGAAGGTACCAAGAGTTCAAACACCTAAAACACAACTAAACAAATAATCAAGCACAAAGAACACATAAAAAGTCGGTTCTAAGGTCGGAAACCCAACAAAACCGAGCCAATTGTACAAAGAAATGATTACCAAGAGCAAAAACACAACCTTCTTTTTCTTGAAAACTAAGAGAAAAGGTTTCTTCTTCTCTTTCTTTCTTCTTTAAGTCAAGCAGCAGAGTGAGAGTATGTAATGGGCGGCTATGCTCTCAAATATATTAAAATATTTGAGTTTTGTACTTTTATACTTTGGCCCCCTCCACTTTTATTCTTTTTCCCTTCTTGCAAGATATTTTTAATTTCTTTTCTTACAACGTTTCGTTTCTTTTAGTTGATAGAGTTAATTGAGTTATAAAATAAAGCAACAAGAAATAAACAAAAGGAATCAACAAATGAGAGAACTAGTAACCTTTCTGATGGACCAAGCTTTGATTTGGTTGGTAAATTAAAACATAAGAAAATGAAGAAGTTGAAGTTGTGGTTGGAGAAAGGGTAGGAGATGAGGTACAAGGAGAGAAGCCTATTGAAGATTACATAATAAAAGACAAAAGACATAATGGAGAAGACCTAATAAAAGTTAGAAGTTGACTAGTAAAAGGAATTGGCTATTGAGAAGAAAGAATAATATAGAAAGAAAGTGAAAATGGAAAGAAGGAAATTCTAGCGGAGAAAGAGATAATTAATGATAATCCTGCTAAAGAGACATAATGAATGAGAAAGATGTTGAAAAAGACAAACTTTTTGGAACTGTTAAGGCTGATGTAATCAAAACAACACTTAGAAGAAATCTGTACAAACTAAGAGAAGTCTTCCGAAGGTAATGCTGCAACTTCCAAAGGAAAATGCTGCAACTTCCGAAGCTTATATGGTGATCTTTCAAAGAGCATCCGAAGGATGAACTCAGTCTTCCGAGACTTAGAAGATCCCCTTCCAAAGTAAAGCACTTTGAAGAATGAAGACAAAGTCTTCCAAAGACAAAGTTTCGGAAGAAACTATGTCTTCCAAAGTATAAAATGGTTCAGAAGAACTTATTCTACCGAAGCCATTTTACCTTCGAAAGAAACACAATATGAACCAGTGGAAAAAGCATGGTCTGACTGACACTTGCTGCCTACTCTGATCCTCTACAAGATACCTTCCACGTTCATGTGGTTGACCTTACTTTTGTACACTGTTCACCATTCCTTAGTTAGTACAGCTGCCACCTTTAGTTGGTGACCAAAAGGTAAGTCATGGACCTGTCATGACTACCTTATCTTAGATAATACTTTATCTAAGATACCCTGCCTCTAGTAATGTAGTATTTGTCTAGGTGTAAGTCCCAGCATGTTATTTAAGTCTAACAAGCTGTAGATAGTAGTATATATAGTCGCTTATTGTAACTTAGTATCCATGCTTCTGCACGAGTCTTATAATACTTAGTTGTGAGATAATATATACAAGTATCATGAAAACTCTTGTGCTCTTTTACTTATTATATTATTATCAATTGAGTTCTTGATTCTGCATTCATCAAACGAGTGAGATTTACAAGTTTGTGAGAAACACTTAGTGTTAAGAGAACCACATCGATCTTGCAATTGGTATCAGAGCATCCAGGCTCTTGATTATGAGATCTAACCATCCCAAATCAACCTTGTATCTTAAAACTTACTCAACCAAAATGGCCCTTAACCAGAAATCTATTAAACCAGAAATGGGAACCATGACCAAAGCTCCTATTATCACACCTGATAACTTCAAGCGCTGGTGTCAACGCATTGAAGGATTCATCAAGTATCAAGACTCCCGTATGTGAAAGTCCATCACTCATGGACCATACATACCAAAAGTTGCATCACTAACTGGAGATGGTGCCATAATTGAAAAGGAAGTCAAAGATTACTCTGATGAAGACTTCAAGAAGATGGACGTTGATAGCAAAGCTATGAATGTATTCCTCACTACCATACCAAACTCGATTATGGCAGGTTTTGAGCATTGCACTACAGCCAAAGAACTCTTTGATACTTTGAAATTAATGTACTCAGGGTCCTTAGAATCCAAAGAATCCAAGAAGCATGCTCTGAAGCAACAGTTTGAGAATTTCACTAACATTGATGTTGAAAACTTAAGCCAATAATACTTCAGATACATGGATCTGATAGCATCTCTACAGTCATGGGACTGACTCTTGAAAAGAAAGACATAGTAAGGAAGTTCATGAGTGCTCTTCGTCATGAATGGACTTTCTATTGTGTTTCTATAAGGAGATATGAGAATCTTAGAACACTCACTATGACTGAACTATATGGAATCCTAGACGGATACCGTATGGAGATGGAAAATCTGAATAGGCGGCAGATGAATGGCAGCTCAACCACTCCTGTTAGCAACGTTCTACATGTTGATGAAGGTGCAAGAACTCCCCAGTCCCGGATGTGCCTGACTTACAACCAGCAGCCATCATGTTCATCTGGACCATACATCACTTTCGCAGAGACACCCAAGTGTCAACAAGCTTAACAAGGTCCTTTTCAGGAAAGTTGTGCTTTTGTCTCAGGAAAGGAACACTCTAGCGATTTCTAGTTATGTTTTGATGATCTGGAGTGTTTCAGTCCATATGATGTTGAATATATGGACATTATTCAACAAATGGCTCTTCTCACCTACAGAGCAAGGAAGTTTTACAAGAGAACTGGAAGGCAATTCCCTCAGAACCCAATAAGTAGCAAATTTGGGTTTGACAAATCATAGGCTTAGTGTTACAACTGTAATCAACTTGGGCATTTTGCAAGGGAATGCAAGGTTCCAAAATCTAATCCAGGAGCAAGCCAAGCTTCTCAACATCATGCTACCTCACAAGCTGCAACCAAGCCAACAGAGCACACTATACCCGTTGCTCAATAAGTTGATTGGAGCTTTATGGTATAAGATGTTACTCTTGCTCAAGCTCTCATGGCAGACACAGATGATACCAAGGTATATGAACATCTTTTTACTCCTAAATGTGTAGCTAAGGTTAAGTTGTACCAGGACTACAACTTAAAACTTAAATCTGATATTGAGTCTTTGAACATATTGAAAGCAGATTTTAAAAGAGCAGAATCTAACTATAAACTAAAAATTGAAGAGTTAGAAAACATTGCATCTACTTTAAAACATGAACATTCAAACTACAGGGCACAAATAAAAGATTTAATTTCAAAGTTGACTGAGGCTCAAGCCCAGCTAGTAATAGCTGAGGCTGAAGCAAAGAAGTATGCTATCCAAGAGCGTAACTTCAATAACATTCTTGCATCAACTTCTCACTCAAAAGAATGTTATCAAAACAAGAGTGGGTTGGGAACTTATGAAACTGCTCCACCATATTCTTATGTGTCTATTAGACAGCCAAGATGTAGTACTGATGAGCAAGAGGTTCCAACTGCTGACCCACCATCTATTAAGAGTATAAGCGATGCAAAAATGGTTACCACCACCACCACAGAGAAGGACAAAGTAGAAAACCTCATCCTCACAGCTGAGAACAAATCTCTCACCACCAAACAAAGAAAGAATAAGATTCAAGCAGCCAAGAGAACTGCCAAGAAGGTGGCTGAGTCCAAACTAAAAATTTACCCAAGACAAAAGGGTGTTTTTATCTCAGCTACATTCCAAGTGGTTGGAAGCTCAGATTCAGGACAGGAGTATAGTACCAGTACTCCCATCTAACTGAAGGATCTGAAGCAGAAAGAAAAAGCTATGGAAGAGGACAAGAAGACCAAGAAGCAACAATCTACATGTCCCACCAAAGCAAACACTGAATGCATAATGTGTGGTCTGCACATTCACATGGCCAAGGATTGTTTCTATAATCCTGCAAGCACACACTATGCAAACAGAGTAAAAAAAGGAACAGCCAAGGAAGGTGTCACACTTGGATCACATAACCAGATCCAAAGATTAAAGAGAGGAAAGCAGTCTTCCGAAGCAAAGTTACCTTCAGAAGGAACATCTTCTTCCGAAACAAAAATAGCTTCGGAAGAGAAACCAAAAAGAATTCCGAAGAATAAGAAAGCACCTCTCAAACCTTCTGAGAAGAAGACTGCTTTGGAAGAGAATGGTCTGAAAGCTCCTTCCAAAGAGTAAGAAACTTTGGAAGAATTCTCTACTACTCAAGCTTCATCAAACTCATCTTCAATGATCAACCAAAGGATGGAATGGAAAATCAAAGAAGATGTTTGTGACAACTGACCTCTAGGTCATAATTCCAACCCTGATCTACTTGCATCATTACCATCTTATTAAATATTAATGATTGTATCATCCTAATATTTCCAATAGCATTAGAATCATCATTTGATATTCTTACTCCAGGATAATCACTTGAATCAAATATTGAGAAGATTTGTAAGATCAAACAATGATAATCACAATAAAACCCCTTTGATCTATATTGATTGCATATGATTTGTACAAACTGGAAACCCCAATCAATGGTCATTCAACCATTAACCAATTCTAATTACAATTAGGCTATTTATAGTCTAGACTAACTTTCACTATGTTAGGACCGTGTACGTACGGAGTACTAACTGATTCTTCGTTATACCGGATCAAATAGTGCGGAATCCTATTTGATTGGCGATCCAATCAGGGAGAACGAAATCAAGATCAATCCTAACGATTAGAAAACGTTAAGAATGGAATAAGAATGATCTGGGACGTTCTATGAACTTGGAATGGATGATCTGGACGTTCTGGGTCGACTAGGGTTTCAAGTATTTGAAGTGTTACGTTTTTCCATGAATTAAGTGGTATTTATAGGTTACAGCTATCAGTCATACGACTGAGCCAGGCGACTGGCTCAGTCATGCGACTGAGTCATATGATTGGTTCATTCGGACGACTGAGTCAGTCTTATGACTCAATCGTACAATTGACTCAATCTCCTGGTTCAATCGTGTGACTGGCCCATTCGCATGGTCCAGTCATGTGACTGAATTAGATAACTTAGTTAAACACATTCTTGAACCTTTAATGGTTTAGAACTATGTCTAACAACTGTAAACCTGTATAACATTGTCATATATGTGTGTAACAATAAACAATATAGATAGATATAACATTAAACAACCAATACACATATATAGAAGAGTTTCTTATTCAATTGATCAAACATTACATAAGTGTTACAAGAAAAGAAAGTCTATTACATTTAAGCTCACTAGACTAGAACTGGGGACATGTGTACCAACAAACTACCCCTTGGACCTAGTTCTATCTAGACTTTGACTTCTTTCTTGAACTCTTCAAATCTCTTTATTCTCTCCTCTTTAGAAACCCCGATATGGATATTCAGTGCGAAGCATAGACGTATGATATGCTGAAACTGTAGTGCTTGCACGATATCCTGCGTGTCAAAAAACAGTGGCCACTTGTACAGCGTATAAACATCGGACGCTGACAAGTTTATTAGCCACATAGGGTCAAACACCCTTATTGTGTCCATTGACCCGTCCTTCTCCAAAACAATGACTGCCTCTCCTGAGCGCCAGTCATAGTACCACCCCTTAAAGTGTGGGGTAAAGTCCCGTGGCATCTCCCTCAGTGGAATTCGGGACATTGTGCGTGGAGGTCGCCACTTCAGGACTATCCTCGGTTGACCAGTAATGGGACTCACTTCAGACCTTCTAATGTAACGTGTGGCCTGCTGTGGTCTGAAGTTGACCCATCTAGTCCTGTACTCCCTTTTCAGGGCAGCCTCAAACCAGCCTGACATTTTCTTCGGATCAGCGTATAATAGCTTCAGGCGCGCCAGCTGGTTGAGCTCAAAACCAGAGAGAGTCTTCAGATCGTGAGGGAATCTGAAGTACTCTATTCCCCTCTCTCTCTTTACAGCATAAACCCCAAGATCCTCAAAGTGAGCCCATGCTATAATCTTCCCTGACACCTTCATGTTTTTCTTGAATTTGTAGAGTTTGGTGTAGGTACTCTGTGTCGCTGTAGCACATTGTGCTCGGACCTCGGCGAAGCATGTCGCCCATTCAGCCTTTCGAATATCGACTTCGGCGTCCGAGGCTTGGTCTTGACTTGTTGATGTTTCTGCTCCTTTCTCCTTATCGCTGAGTTTATCCAGAATGTCACTGTCAAGGTTGTTTACCAAATCTGGAAACACGTTTCCCTCTTGATCAGTGTATTCTGGATAGTGCTGATCTGTGATCTCTTCAATTTTAATTTCTTCAACATCGTTGAGCTCGTCATCATTAGCATCATCAAAAATTGGAGCATCGTTAACAATTTCGTCTGGATTCAGACCAAATATTTCAACAAGCTGCTCATCAGTAAGGTCGTGAATAATTTCTCCTTCTTCAGGAGTATAACTCACTGACCTTCTGACGATCCCCTGTAGATCAAGAATCATTGTGAGTTGAGACTTGACCTGTTGGAGGGGAGCAACATCATGCTCATCTTGCTGAAATCCCTTATCTATTTAATATCAACATGTAGAGTAGCAAACATTAGTATAAACTCAAGTTAATTAAACATTAATCATTAAATATTTACAAGAGTTTCATATACGTCAAAAGATGAATCAAGTACAAAAGCTTTAGAAATAACACATCTAATTAGTACTTTTGTCTTGGATCATTGCTGGATCTCCGGCAGAAGGGGAGGTAGGTGGGGCAGCAGTTGATGCTCCCTGGTCTTGTCTTTTCTTGCTTCGTTGCTCATGACCAGAGGCAGAGGTAGATGCATCTCCATCCCCTTCATCATCATCATCATCATCTTCTTTATCTTCATCATCACCTTCCTCGTTATCAGCATCACTATCATCATCCTCATCATCCTCATCTTCACCTTCTCTTATCTTGAGAGGCTCAGTCGGATTTGCTTTCAGCTTTAGCAAGATGGACTTGTTTTCAGCCTGTAACTTCTCCAACTTCCTATCAGTCTCAATCTCATGCTCTAATAGACCAGTGATCTGATCAGTCTGTGAAGCGATCAGCTGAGCTTGAGATGAAGTCAACTCCCTTAACTGATGAATCTCAGCTGTCTGGGAGGAACACTGCTCTGTTAACTGCTGAATCTGAGCAGTCTTGGCCTTGTCAGAAGCTAGCAGCTGGAGCACCATGTTGTTCAGTGCTGCAAGCTGCTCTGTCACTGAGACAGGTGGAATGAATGAGCTAGAGGGTGCAGATGAGGGTTGGGTTTGGTGAGTGGTGGTTGTTGTGGTAGCTGTGGTGTAGATAGGTGGTGGTGGGAAGGCTGTAGTGGGGGGTACAGTGGTGGTGGAAGTAGATATGCAAGTATGAGGTGGAGGTTTAGTAGTGGTGGTGGTTGATGTGGTGGCTGTGGTGGTGGATGGTGTGGCTGTGGAAGTGGTTGTAACGAAGGTGAGACGTCTTTTCTTCTTCTTCTGACCATGGGGTTGAGCCATCCTTTTCTTCCTCGTTCCCGATGAAATGGATGGTCCCTCAACAACCCTGCTAGCTGACTCCAGTGCATAACTCGGATCAGTGGCTATCTCTCCTGAGTCTCGTGGGGATTCACCGACCGCCCTTAGCCCATGTTCGGTGGGAACAACCTTGCTTCCCACAGTACGTGTCAAGGGCTCCTCTTCTGACTCCTCTTCCTCCTCACCAAGAACAAAATCCTGATGGAAACCAGCACACTCAGTTCCATCGTGGGTGGGTGGTGGAGATGGTATATCAGTGGTAGTGGCCCTAGATGGAATGGGGCCTGTATCTCCACCATCACCACTGTCATCATCATCAGAATCATCTGATGGAATAGCTATCACCTCAGTGTCAGATCCACTGTCATCATGACGCCATTTGCGTCTCCCTGGGGCAACATAATCCGCCCGGGCCAGATGCCCAATCAACCTCTTCATCACCGGCTTCACCTGCTTGCCTCTTTAAACCTTCATCCTCCTAAGAGTGGTGTCATCCATAATCTCTAACGCCACTGCATCACTCTTTTCCTTGGGCAGATCAGGCAACTTTTCATCAAAAATCAACTGTAGGAACCGGGGGTACATACAGAACCCTTCCTTCCCCTTTGCCTCTAAGTTCTCTATCAGATACGTGAAAATCATGTTGGAGAAGCTCAAGGGGTGGTTAAGGACCAATGCAACATATGCATTCTGGATTTGGTCCGATAGATCATCAAACCCACCCCTCCTGGATGCTATGCACTTCAGTACGACGTGTGCTAGGTACTTGTACTGGGGGCTCAGGTTGCTCTTGTTCAGCACCCCCGAGTTGATGTCCCCGCAGTACCCGATCCTCATAAAGCACCCACAAACCGTCAGAGGATGTAGCTTAACTGGATGATCCTCATCATCTCCAAATTCCAATACTCTCCTGATATATGCCGCTGTGATCTCTATCGCCCTACCAAAGATAGTACTTCGGATACGGTAGGGTTCCACAGATCGATCTACTGAAGCTCCCTCCCAGAATGATTGGTGAAGGGACTGGTAGGGAGTACAGGGTGTAGATATAGCTCAATAGATCCGTGACCTCCTCAAAAAGTCGATAATCCCTTCAAACTCACCACCGTTCCTCGAGGTGGAATCCAAGTGAGCACCAATGTTGTGCTTTGGATTTATGGTCCATCTATTAGCCATATTCCTGTAATCAATAGCAAACACACGTTAGAAACATGTAAAACAGAGTTTGACTAAATTAGAAAACAGTTTAGTTCAATCATGCGATTGCACTGTGCGACTGGGTTTCAGTCGGATGGTCATATGTGCAACTGGACTTCAATCGATTGAACAGTAATGCGACATAATTTCAGTCGAATGATGTGTCAAGCGATTGAGTCTAATTAGAAGACTGAACCTGCGATTGAGTCAGTCGACCGAATGACTCATTCGCATGATTTATTCGGCCGATTGAATGAATCGTCCCTTTCAATCGTGCGATTGAAGTTCAATCTGGAGTCCAGTCGTATCACACACTCAACCCATTCGCATTATTCATTCGGCTGATTGAATGAGTCGCCCCTTTCAATCGGGCGATTGAAGTTCATTCTGGGGGACCAGTTGCATCGTAGACAAAACTGTTCTATTTCTAACTCAGATTTATCAAATGGCTAAATTAAACATTAAGTTCATGTTTATTAGACTCGCAATCATGTATCTAACCCACCTAATCCATTGATTTTAACATTGTATGTGATTAAGGTAGTTTATTTTACAAAGTTGGTGTCGGTTCAAGAACTAGGTCAAATACGATCGGATTCAAACCCCATTTGACTGTAAGCATCATCAATCACTCACGTTATACCTGTAGAACAATGCTAAAGCGTCAGAAATTGGATACAGTAGGTGTTTAAGATCAAATGAAATTTGGGCAGCGTAACGGTGTGATTTTGAGTTTAGGGCGAATGAGTTCTGCGATCGACTGAGGAGCCTATTT
Organism: Flaveria linearis; assembly: GCA_024085815.1. NCBI lineage: Eukaryota > Viridiplantae > Streptophyta > Magnoliopsida > Asterales > Asteraceae > Flaveria > Flaveria linearis. The sequence goes on along the minus strand of CM044003.1, from coordinate 45,516,755 downwards.
ATACTAAAAACATAGTTCAGTCGGGCGAATGAACCCATTCGCTCAATTCATTCGGCCGATTCAATCTCCAGTCGTACGACCAAGTCTAATCGCATGACTCATTCGTGCGATTGAAACTGGGTCGTACGATTTACTCAATCGACCAGTTCCATTCGATCAATTTACCTCCATTCGCTTGTTTGACCTAGGCGGTCACTTTCAGTCGGCCGATTGGGCTCATTCGCATGTCCCAATCTTACGATTGTATTCAATCGTATACCCCATTCATACGACTGTGTCAGATCAGATTCAGTTGTGCGATTGGGCTATACTTCTGCCATTTTTGTCAAGTTATGGACCGACCCTTAGTTTTCTTAACCAATTGATAAGACATTATAATCTTTTGATCATCTCCGACATGATCACTTTTAAAAGCAACACATTCACTGATCACCTCAGATGTGATCCATTTATCCACCCGATCACCTCAGACGTGATCCATTTATCCACCCGATCACCTCAGATGTGATATATTTATCCAACTGATCACCTCAGACGTGATCTATTTATCCACCTGATCACCTCAGACGTGATCCATTTAACCTTTCAGAAACAATTTGTTAAGTAAACGTTAAGCACATTTGGTGACATTTAGCAGATAACAATACACACAGTCCGACATTGACACATTATACTAAAATAATTGAAAAATCTTAAAACTACGAATAGAATGAACATGTTTTTGTTGTTTTTGTTGGGTCAAGTTTGTGTAGCTTATTAGCATTTACATCATATCAAGAACAGACTCATATGGAATCAGACAGGCATAAACAACATTACTTGGAACCTTTGATTAGAATTGAACTTTAAACCCTTGCATATCACAGCTTTCTCACTTATCTAAGACTTCTGAAATATAACTGGGAATCATGCATGATATGATACGTAACGTACTTTGATTATCAACTTTAGTCAGTGCATACACCACGATTGTCAGTATACTTGTCCACTTAAATCCATACACAGACTTTTGACACGCATTGGTAACGAATTAAGTTATATTATTTCAACCAACATTTGTGGATCCCAAGCTTATATGGTAATCATTATTCCATAGAGGACTTTCGAGCGGTCTATAGGTATTTTGACAAGAAGAGACTATTCTTAGAGCTTTCAAAGAGAAGCCAATCCTCAGGTCAGTGCCATCGCACAGCAGAGAGGCGGCAAACAACAACGAATTCTAGAATATGTAGGTTATGCTTATCCTCAGGTCAGTGCCATCGCACAGCAGAGAGGCACACAACCTATCTCCTTGTTAGAGCATTTCTTGTTTTTCTTTTTCACATAACGCACCAACAACATTTTGTTATCAGTATGATTGCGCTTGTATTCATTTTTTCATTTGCTCTTTTTGCAGTCACACGCTCACCTTTGGTGGCGTTTATTTGCTCGTTATCCCTTATCGGAAATGGCTGATTGTGTTAACCAGTGATAAGATGGGAACCCACAGTTGATTGAACCGTTTAGTTAAGATTAAGTTTACCAATGACGTCTACTCGTCTATTGTGTTGAATCTACCGACACATCGTATAGTGAACTAGCACCTCCCTAGATCAGCTTTCTCCGTGTAGTTACAGTACCAACCAAGCGTACTATCATCTTCCCATTTTGTTAGACTTAGACTTCTCAGATTTATAATTTTTCTATGATATAATTAACTTTGCAGAACCGAAAATCCTTTTGGTGTTCCAAGTAACTCGGTGCCTGTGTACTATCACTTTCCATAATTTATCGAGTCACATTTTCAGTTTAGATGTTTATGCCTTTTTAGCTTTACTTACCTTCCCCCCTTTTTGTTTTTTAGAGTAAATGAATACTGAAATAAATCTCCCCCTAAAATACTAAAACAGAAAATCTTTTTGTGTTTTTGGATTTTATATAACAAGAAAAAATAAAAAAAATAAAAATAAACATAAAATAAAAAAACACAGAAAATAAACACATAAATACGAGTCGGACTATGTATCTGCTTCTTCCACAATCACATCACTTTTCTTTTTAACACCGTTGACCTCTAGCAGATAGAAAAATCTAGGTTTATCAAATGGTTTGGTGTAGAGGTCAGCGCGGTGAAAATCCATGTTAATTTTAATCACATCAATCAATTGTTTTTCATAGCAATCACATATGAAATGATATTTAATGCCGATGTGTTTGATTTTTGGATGTTGAACAGGATTTTTAGTAACAGCTATGGCAGCAGAATTATCAACATAAATAGGGGTGTTAGAAAATTGCAAACCGTAGTCGCGCATTTGCTGTTGGATCCAGATAATCTGAGAGCAGCAACTTGCAGCAGCAACATATTCAGCTTCACAGGTTGATAAAGCAATCGAGGTCTGCTTCTTGCATTGCCACGTGACTAATCGCCTTCCAAAGAACTGACACCCTGCTGATGTAGACTTGAAGTTCATCTTGCAGCCACCATAGTCTGAATCGCTGTATGCAGTAAGCTTAAAGTCATCATCATGAGGATACCACAACCCCAGTGTTGGAGTACCCTTCAGATAATGAAAAATCCTTTTCACCCCAATCAGGTGATTCACTTTTGGCTTCGCTTGATATCCAGAACATAAACATGTGGCATACATAATATCTGGACGCGAGGCAGTGAGGTACATAAGAGATCCGATCATCCCACGATACATAGTGGCATCCACCAAATCCCCATTCTCATCAGGAGCCATATCATGATTTATGGCGAGAGGGGCACCGGCAATGGAAACATTCTCCATATCAAACCGACTCAGAATATCGCTGACATACTTGGTCTGATGTAGGAAAATACCGGTTGGTGTTTGATCCACCTATAATCCTAGGAAGAACTTCATTTCTCCCATGGCACTCATTTTGAACTCTGGCTTCATCACAGATTCGAATTCTTTGCACAATGCTTCATTCCTAGACCCAAAGATGATGTCATCCACGTAGATCTGCACCATAAGCAAATCACCATCCTTTTCCTTGACGAATAATGTACACTCTATGACACCCCTGCGAAAACCGTGTTTCAACAGATGGGTGGAGAGCTTCTCATACCAAGCTCGAGGAGCTTGATGTAGCCCATACAGAACCTTATCCAGCTTGTAGACTCTGTCCCGATGATACGGATCCTTAAATCCTTCGGGTTGACTGACATAGACCTCTTCACAGATTTCCCCATGAAGGAATGCACTCTTCACATCCAACTGATAGACTTTTATCTTCATAAACGATGCATAGTCAAGGAAGATCCGAATTGCTTCCATTCTTGCCACTGGTGCAAACACTTCATTGTAGTCGATCCCCTCGACTTGTCTAAATCCCTGAACAACCAATCGTGCCTTGTTTCTGATAATACCACCTTGGTCATCCTTTTTGCACTTTAGTACCCATTTGGTACCAATCACTTTAACTCCTTTTGGCCTGTCAACGAGGGTCCAGACTCCAAGTTTCTTGAACTGGAGTAGCGCTTCTTGCATAGCATTGACCCAGGCCTCATCTTTCAGGGCGTCACTGACGTATTAGGCTCGATTTGTGAAACAAAACATGAGTAAGCCCGTCATTGACATAACCCTTCTCCATGACTGCAGCATAATCAGCAGAGTACAGCTGATTTCGCGTCTGCACACTGGATTGAATATCCCCAATGATAGCCATGGGGGGATGATTCACACTGATCCTAGTCACTGGTGTGGAAGGAACCACAACCTCAGAGTTAAGATTGGTGACTACAGGTTCAGTATCCGTATTTCCCAATGCTGATTCAGCAGCTGATGACCCACTTTGTTGATTAACATTGTGTTCAAGGTCTGGTTCAGCTGCTTCTTCATCACCTGATGAGTCATCACTCTCGTATTGAGCAGGAGTTGAAGAACTTGAGGCACCGCTTGCAGGTATGATGTTGCTTGAATCCAGATTCGGTGTGTTGAGAAATCATACATCATCTGGGTAGCAACTTCATCATCTGACTCAAACTGAGGAAGATTAAAGGATTTGAAAAAGCCATCATAATCGAAGAATGATGATGGACCTTTTCCAGCAGGGGGGTGGTGTATCTCTGAACATCTACGTTGCACCACACTTCTACCTGACCTGTCGAATTAATGTAAACTCGTTTGTCTGGTATGCTGTATCCTAAGAATATTCCTTGATCAGCTTTCTCACTGAACTTGCCATCCTGAGTCTTCTTCAACAGTGTACAAGGAGCTCCAAAAGGTTCCAGATACTCCAAGTTAGGCTTGCGCTTCTGAAGCAACTCATAGCAAGTCTTTCCATGCCTTTTGACTACTAACACACGGTTAAGTGTGTAGCAAGCATTGGCAACCGCCTCATTCCAGAACTGGACCGGAAGCTTAGAATCAGCTAACATGGTTCGCGCAGTCTCGATCAAGCTTCGATTCTTTCGTTCTGCAACTCCATTCATCTGTGGCGTGTATGCTGAAGTGAACTGATGAACAATCCCCTTTTCCTTGCAGAAAGCATCCATCCACTGATTCTTGAACTCTGTGCCATTGTCAGAACGAATCCTCCTTACCTTCAGGTTGTGTCGTGACTCCAGTGTCGTGATGAGTACCTTGAATGATTTAAATGTTTCTGATTTAGCTTTCAGAAACATCACCCAGGTGAATCTTGAGTAGTCATCTGTGACTACAAAGCAGTACCAGTCTCCTGCGATACTTTTTGTGCTAACTGGACCAAAGAGATCCATGTGTAGCAACTCCAGAGGCATCTCTGTAGGATTAACTTGCTTGGTCTTGTGAGATTTACTGGTCTGCTTGCCTTTCTTGCATGAGACACAGAAATCAGGAAGCTGGAAGTTCTTGACAGGAACTCCATCAACTAAGTTGTTATGAATCGGATGATTCATCTTCCTATGATTAATGTGTCTCATTCTTCTGTGCCACGAAATAGAGTCCTTCTCTGTAGCTTTAGATAAGAAACATTGAACAGTAGAAGAACTAGTAGAGGCATTTGACATGTCTAGAACATATAAGTCATTATATCTAGATGCTGACATTAATACTTATTCCTCTGGAATATCCATTTCTTTCATGACAGGATCTCAGCCTCTCGTTTGATCAATCAGATTGGTTTGCAGCGGATTTAGCACGAAATTAGCAATTAAATCAAGAATACAAAATGTTTTGCATGTAACAGTACAAACATAGAGAGAGAGAAGAGTTCTGCGAAAAATTAATTTTTTTATTACTCAACACGTTTCGTCAATTAAAACAGCATGGTTCACCATCCTTTTATAAGAGGCAAAAGGATGGTGATGATGTCCTTTTGACAGGACATCAACCGATTATTAAAATTACAACTGATGGAACATAAAACTACTGAAGATGTCAACAACTGACATCTTCTTACAAAAGTGTTCCTATCTTTTACAAGTACTGAAAAAGTAAACTACTGAAATCCTACAACGACTGAAGAACAAACTCTTCAGTCGTTTATAACTACTGATACTATAACAGCTGAAGAACAAGCTCTTCAGCTGTTGTACAAACTACTGAAATAAAATTACAAAACTACTGAAAGGGAAAAACCATCACAACAACTGAAGAAGACTTCTTCAGCTGTTGTGACAAACTCTGAATCTTCAACACTTGGTTCTTCAGACTTAGGCTTCAGATGATGTATCAGCTGATGACTTCAGTAGATGTCATCAGCTGTTGTCTTCAGTCTTTGTCTTCAGACGTGCATCAGTAGATGATCTTCAGTTCTTCAGTTCTTCAGCTTTTGATCTTCAGTACTTGTCTTTAGTACTTTAGACTCTTCAGCTGTTGTACTTCAGATCTTTGATCTTCAAACTTTGCTTCTTCAGACTTTGTCAGAATAGCTGATAAAAGTCTTCAGCAGTTGTTGTAATGGCATGTGGGACTTAGAGGTTTTCCTGATCTTGGCTCATTGGTTCTTTTGGTCCAACAAACTCCCCCTGAACCAATGCAGCCAAAACCTCTAATTATTTGTTGTCCCACTTATTGTTGGTAGAAATATTGGTCTATTTCCTTCTAGATCAGATTAGAAGTTGACCCAGATAAGCACTGGCCTGAGAGGTAGTCTCTAAGGTTTGATTGGCTGAGTATGGATGGGAGCTCTGTTTTGGGGAATTGGACACAGAGCCGTTGTCCCATCCATGAGATCTACCTCCCATGTACTAGCCGGCAGGATTCCCGGGTGTAGGCCTGAAGAAATATCATCTGCTCTTCTTTGGTTAGGTCTTCAGGCTCACCTTCGAACAACCCCTCCCGGCCATACAGCTCTGAGACATACTTGGCCTGTCTCCCATTTTTGAGCTCAACTGTTGTCACTTGCCTATATGCAAACTCATCTGGATGTTTTCCTTCTAACAGCAAGTTGAGCTCATCCCTATGGAAGTTCTCAAGCCTCTTATAGACCAACCCTTTCCTAATCACCCTATTATCTAGCATTGTTTGGGGTGATTGGTTGGCTCTATAGGCTTTCTCAAACTCCTCTACTATTTCCTAGGGTGTTATTACAAGAGCCACAGAGATCACTTCATCTACGATTCTCTTAAGTTGGCTCTTGTATCTCATAGGCATAGCCTTTTGAACTATCCTGTGAGCCACCCTAGGATCAGGCCAAGTCCTCACTCTTTCGTTTTCATATTGAAAGGTTTGTTTAAGAGTGAAGAGTCTCAAAGCCTCCTTCTTCATGTTCATGATAGAAGTAGAAGCAGCATATGATTTGTCAATGCTTTTCAGCATTGCCTCATCATGTAATCTTTGCTGCTCCTCTTCTTCTAGTTTTACCCTCACAGTGTCCATTTGTGAGGTGGGAGTGATGGTTTGGGATTTGGCTTTTGGTAGAGAGATAACTGCTGAAATGGGCAGACTATCCTCCTCATCCTCCTCTTCTTCTTCTTGCAGCCTCAACACCCTTCTCTTCTTCTGCAAGGGTGGATCATTGGCTGCAGGTTTTGATGGTGAAGGGATTGGTTTTGTGGGTTTTGGTTGGGTGGTTGGTGTGGGAATGTTGGCAGGCACTGTTAGCAATCTAGAGATCAGAGATGTTTTAGTCTGTTTTGCTAACAGTGTCCTGTTCCCAGCACCGGCTTCTGAGAGGGCCTCAGCGACCAGTCCTTTGGTGAAATCACCAGCTGAACAGATCTTGGCGGCTATAGCCAAGATTCTGTCCCTGGTCCATGCTTTAACATCAAGGACTGGCCTGCCCAGATACTTCGAAATGAATCTACTCATAGCCTCGAGTCTCTTTTTGTCCTCTTGGCTATAAGTAGACCATCGGTGTTCGATCTCTCTCATTTCCATCTTCCTGAGCTCCTGATCTAGCATGGTAGTGTCCTTGTCAAAGCCTTGCCTGAACAGCTGCTCAATGGCAGAGTCCATTGATTTGCTCTGTTTAGCATCAGCCTCCTTGACAAGGGCTGCTAGATCAGAGTCAATCCTTTCTCCCTCCTTCTTTCCCTTTTTCTGATAAGTGACACTGAAATCCTTTTGGATTCCAGCCACTTCTATAGGCTCACTCTCCCCCTCACTTTCCTCTTCCCTTTCTCCCTCACCCTACTACTCTCCTCAGCCCTCTCCCTCTCAACCACCACCTCTTTCTCTACCTCTAACTCCTCCTCTCCCCTCTTCCTCTTAGCTTGCACTGATGTCTCCCCCTTTTTGGATGCATTGGTTGGGGTTTGACAATCAACAAGCGCCTTAGTAACTGCAACCTCCACCAGGGGTTGGATATAAGTGGGAAGCCTCTCATCAATGGTTTTAATGACTATATCTGTTAGTATGGGTGTGATGAGAGGCAGGGATTTCTAGAGGATAGCATCCAGCTGCTCAGGGGGGTTCTGACCCTGAGAGCTAGTGCTAGAAGCAGGGGCTGGTGGTCGAGTTTGTGGGAGTGGCTCAGTGTTTATGAGACCTTCGGGTGAAGGTGCCATCTGTGGGTTTGTGGTGGCAGATGGACTTCTATCTTAAGTCATTTGAGCAAGCAGCTCTTTGAGTCTGCTTATCTCATCCTCCAAGATAGTATTTTGAGCAACTACATCAAAGAAGAAGCTCAGGTCATCATCAGTGCGAACTGAATCACCTGACCTCCTGACAATGTCAGGATGTACATGCTCTGAGTGTGGATCAGAAATAGCATGTGCCCCTTATTTATGGTACTGGGGACTTCCAGCCTCCGGATTGGATCCATCATCGGCAGTTGCCTCTGGTGAGGTCTTATTGATGTTACCAGCTTCACCCTGCTCAGATGCTGATGCAGAGGAAGTGGCAGCCTCACTAGATTGTCCTATCTCCCTAGCCACACTAGGAGATTGGACTTGTGATTCTTTGTGCTGTGGGCTCCCACCGGCACTAGTATCCACCCCCTCTTCGGTTGGAGTCTCCCCAGTTATGTTAGGTTTCTGGGGAGAGGGTGGAGTGCTCAGATGGGTCAGCACTTTGGCTATCGCCAATGTAGGGCTTTGTGGGGCGGTCTCAGTGGTTGAGGGGCTTGAAGCAGTGTGCACAGGGGGAGGACTGTGCTTTTCAATGGCAGTCTTCTCAAGTGAGATAGACCCCAGAAGTGTGGCTACCCCAGAAGTGGTTGCATCAGGCCCCTGTTGAGAGGAAGCCTGTGCGGTTGTGGTGGGTGGAGTCGTGGTGACTGCTGGGAGAATCGAACCAGCAGCCACATCCTGGCTTTGTGTTGCAGGGGCATCCTCAGGGGACTCATCTCCCTGAGTAGCCTTTTTGGGCTTCTTTTTGGCTTTTGGCTTGGTAGGGACTTTGGATTTGGAGGTGGAGGCTGTGGGTTCCTGCTGCGTGGGTTTTCGCAGCCGGCCAGCCTGTTTTAGGGATTGGTCAGAGTTGTGCCTGGAGTATACCTCGGCTAGAACAGCCATGGCAGGGACCCCAGTGCCAACAAGTCCCTCAGCCTGAAGCTGGTTCTCTATTAAGGCCATGATGAACCGAGGATACAAGATCCATCGGTTAGAAACTGGTTTTGTGGCCATATCCTTGATTTCCAAAAATATAATATCTGTTAAGTTTAAAGGTTGTTTTTCAAGGATAGAGAACAATACCTGTTGCCACCTTGTTGACATCTGGTCCCATGAAGAGGTTTTGGGAGCCAGACACACGTTCACCATATGAAAAATGAGGCGTTGGGGATCAGGAAAGTGTTTCTTCAACAAGGTTGCGGCGGAGAGGTAACCCTGGTAGTCGTTGGATGTGAAGGATAGATCCAGGTCGCCTTTGGGGTAGGAGGTTGGGTAGGTGGCATCCTCCAGCTTTAGGGTTTGGCGCAAGGTAGCTGGAGTGATAACCACTGGGTGGTTGTTGACGGAGGACCGGAGAGAGACCTCGCCATTCTGCTCTCCGGTTTGGACGATGATGTTCGTCCAAAACTCCGTCAGTGAGTCGGTGTAGATGGTAGGGTTCAGAAGGAATGCCGTTTGGTAAGGTGAGTCGTACATCAGATCGACGACATGGTGAAATTTTGGCCATAATGGCGATTTGGTGAGATGAGCGACACAGTTTTGTCGAGGTTTCAGTTGCATGGTCGCCATTAATGGTGTATGGGAAGTTCAGAGGTTTTGAAAGGTTAGGTCAAGTGAGGAGTAAATGCTCTGAACGTTGGGTATTTATAGGGTAGGGCAAAGGCTGAAAGAAAACTACTGAAGGTTTTGGTGTTAGTTATCAGTTGTTGTAACGACTGATGACGTGGTCTTAAGCTTCAGTGGTTGTAACATCTGAGGACTTGGTGTTAGTCTTCAGTAGTTAAAACTACTGAAACCTTGGTTTTGTCCTTCAGATGTTGTAAACGGCTGAAGAGTTATTGTCAGTCTTCAGTAGTTATGAACTACTGAAGACCTAATATTCTTCTTCAGACGTTGTAACAACTGAAGACTTGGTGTTAGCCTTCAGTAGTTGTGAACTACTGATATCAGTAGTTGTGAACTACTAAAGACATGGTATTGTCCTTCAGTTGTTTGGGTATGAAACATCAGCTGGTGGCATCAGCTGATGAGAAATTACTCATTAGATGTTTCCGTCAAATCAGTTGTTTCATGCTAGCCTCTACACTTACTCATCAGCTCTTTGGCTGACTTTTAGATGTTTCATTAACCCTTCAGCTCTTGTGAATATTTATGCCTTCAGCTCTTGTGATCAGATGTTCACAAGTGCTGATGAAATACTCTTCAGAGCTGGTGAACAAATTTTGTCTTCAGTACTTGTGTAAGGTTACACATCAGTACTTGTGAGCAAAATTTGTTCTTTAGTACTTATTTATTTGAAAATCATACATCAGTAGTTGTAATCCACCTCACTACATCAGTTTTCAATAAATAATGTACATAAGTACTTTGAGTCATTTTAGTCTTCAGTAGTTGTGAAAGAGCTGAAGACTAAATTACTCATCAGTACTTATATTTGACCTTTGCTCATCAGTAGTTGTGTAGTAAGAGCATCAGCATTGGTCAAACTACTCTAGCTGCAACATACCAAGCCTTAGTACCAAATTTTGGAATGTAGCACTATATAAGGGCCTAGTAAAAATGTCTGCAAGCTCATCAACACTAGGCACAAACTTAGGATCAATCAGACCTTTTTCATAGCAATCCCTGATAAAATGATGTCTGATCTCTATATGTTTGGTCCTAGAGTCCTGGACTGGATTTTTAACAATACAAAGAGCTGAAGCACTATCCATTAGTAATGGAGTCTTAGTCTCAGATTCTAAAGCCATAGTATCTGAGAGGTACAACTTGCAGCAGCAATGTACTCAGCTTCAGCAGTGGATGTAGCAATTGATGTTTGTTTCTTACTCTGCCAAGAAACTAAACAATTGCCTAGGAATTGGCAACCACCAGAAGTGGATTTTCTGGTGACTTTGCATCTTGCACAGTCACTATCAGAGACAGCAACTAATTTGCAAGAATGCCCAGTTGAATACCAAAGACCTAGTGATTGGGTACCTTGCAGATATCTAAAGATCCTTTTGACTGCAATCAAATGGGATTCCTTAGGTGCAGCCTTAAATCTAGCACAAACACATGTTGCAAACATGATGTCTGGTCTAGAAGCTGTTAGGTACATCAAGGTCCCAATCATACATCTGTAAAGGGTTTCATCAACCGCTTTACCTTTCTGATCTACATCTAGTTGTGTGATGCTGCTCATGGGAGTAGAACAGGGCTTACAGTTTATAAATCAAACTTATTCAACAACTCTTTGGTATATTTGGATTGATGGATGAAGATTCCATCATCCTGTTGTTTGATTTGCAAACCTAGAAAGAACTGTAATTCCCCCATAGCACTCATTTCAAATCTTAGCTTCATGAGCTTTGTAAACTCATCACACAACTTTGGATCAGAGGATGCAAAGATGATGTCATCTACATAAATTTGAACAAGGAGCTTATGTTCTCCCACAGTCTTGATGAATAAGGTTTTATCAATGGTGCCTCTAGTGAACTTATTCTCAAGAAGAAAAGTTGAGAGTGTCTCATACCAGGATCTAGGTGCTTGCTTCAGCCCATAAAGAGCCTTATCAAGCTTGTACACCCAATCAGGATGTTTATTGTCCTCAAAGCCTGGTGGTTGACACACATAAACCTCTTCTTTTATTTTCCCATATAGGAAGGCACTTTTGACATCCATTTGATAAACCTTAAGACTGTGAAAGGCAGCATAAGCTAAGAACAGTCTGATTGCTTCCAGTCTGGCCACAGGAGCAAAGGTGTCATCATAATCGATGCCTTCCTCTTGTGCAAACCCTTGAACAACCAGCCTGGCCTTGTTCTTGACAATTTGGCCCTTCTCATCTGTTTTGTTCCTAAATACCCACTTGGTGCCTATAGCACACTTACCTTTGGGTAATGGAACAAGCTCCCACACTTGCTGTTTCTTGAACTGAAGAAGCTCAAGCTGCATAGCTTCCACCCATCCATTGTCTCTTAGAGCAATATGATAGTTCTTTGGCTCTTGTTGACTGATGAAGAGAGCATAGAAGCAGAAGTTGGACAATTGATTCCTGGTTGAAACTCCAGCATGGATATCACCAATGATTTGTGATGTGGGGTGATTCTTGAGCTCTTGATAGACTATGATATCTGTGCAAGTGTTTGTAGATCCATCAGCAGCAACAGATGGTGATGGAGATTCCTGAAACCATGTAGAAGATGGCAGCTCAAACGAAGTAGAGCAAGCAGAAATCTCATCAGCATTTGTAGTGGATGGAGCTGCTGAGGCTACAGGAGCATCAGGTTCAGTGGACTCAGGCAGGTTGTCACTAAACCTGAAGAGGTGAGTACTGACTACATCATCATCAGTACCCATAGGTGGAGATCTGTTAACAGGCTCAACAGCTGGAGGTTGATAAGGAACATATTGCAGTATGTCCAGATCAAACAACTCCACAGGGTTTTATGGAATCTTGTCCTTTGGAGATTCATTGAACTTAACATGCAAAGTTTCTTCAACCACCTTTGTTCTACAGTTGAAGACTCTGTATGCCTTGCAAGTTGATGAATACCCAACAAAATACCCTGCATCCACCTTACTAGCAAACTTCTAGAGTGGGTTGCTAGTGTTGAGAATGAAACATGGACACCCAAAGGCTCTAAAGAATGAAATCAGAGGAGCCAAATGATGAAGAACTTCATAAGGAGTCTTCATCAACCTCTTATTCACTAAAGCTCTATTCTGTACATAGCAAGCTGTATTGACAGCTTCAGCCCAAAAGGTCAGTGACAAACCTGAGTCAGCCAACATGGACCTTGCTACTTCAATGAGAGTCCTGTTCTTTCTCTCCACCACTCCATTCTGCTCAGGACTTCTAGGAATACTAAACTGCCTTCTAATTCCCTTGGACAGGTAGAAGTCATCAAGTGTGTGGTTTCTAAACTCTGTTCCATTGTCACTTCTCACACACTTGACCTGTAGGGAATACTGCTTTTCTACAAGTAACACAAAGTTCATTATAGTCTTGGCTGCTTCATCCTTGGAGTGCAAGAAGAAAGTCCATACAAACCTGGAATAATCATCCACAATTACCAGGCAGTATTTCTTCTTTGCCATGCTCATCACTCTGACAGGTCCAAAGAGATCCATGTGCAGGAGCTGCAAGCAGGCAGTGGACTTTGGTTCTTCTATTGAAGGGAATGAAACTTTGTGTTGTTTTCCTTTCAAGCAAGCAGTGCAGTCATCTTCACACTTGAACTCCTTCAGAGGCAATCCTCTAACTAAACCATGGCTTATCAGCTGATTCATGTTCTTGAAATTAACATGACCCAGCCTTCTATGCCATAGTGTAGACTCTTGAGGAGAGGCCTTAGAGAATAGGCAAGCATGGCCTTTCAGATCTATCTTTTTGGAAAGATCTAAGGCATACACTCTTCCTGTCCTGTTGGCCTTCAGGAGAGTGTGTTCATCCAATGCCTTGTCAATCAAACTCAGAACTTTGGATGACAGAATCTGACAGTTCTGGCTTGTGAAAAGGGCAACATGGCCTTTGTCACACATTTGACTGACACTCAAGAGATTGTACTTGAGATTCTCCACATGGTTAACATCATCAAACCTTATTTCCCCATTGGAAACAAAGCCTTTTCTGATGATGTAACCCTTTGCATCATTGCCAAAGGAAACAAATCCCTTCTTTCCTTGAGAGTAGTCATTAAGAAGGGAGCTGCTTCCTGTCATGTGCATGGATCCTCCACTGTCTACATACCAGATGCTTCTATGGCATGTTGAAGAACCCTGCAAACACAACCATGTGTTAGTTAGTCTTAGAGACCCAAACCTGTTTGGTTTTCAGTCTGTTTTCAACTACAGGTGCAGCACTAACAGGTGTGTTATGTGTGACAGCCTGAGGTGAAGAAGATGGTGCAGAAGAGGAACCCATTGGCTTGGACTTCCTTTTCTGTGATTTCAACACAGGAGCATTTAAGTGGTTGACTCTTCCCACTAGTTGCTGAACCATCATCACCAGCTGTGTCTAATTTTGTGATAAAGCCTTCAGCTCTTCAGACACATTGGAGTTTGCTGATGATGGATTCCTATGTTGTACCATCTTTTTCTGAGCAACCTCAGCTGTTGCCTGAGTAACCCCTACCTTCTTTTTAGATTTAGCTTTGGGCTTAGGGATTTCAGGCTTGGATGTTGCTAGTACAAACTTGGTTTCAAACTCATTCTTCATTTTATTGATGTCCTCATTGATTTTCTCCTTCTGTTTGAGTTTGGAACCCCTTTTGTACCAGCAATCATCAGTAAGATGATTGAACAAGCCACATATCTCACATGGCTTCTTCTTCATCTTATGCTGATCATCAGCTGAAGAGGATGTAACTACTGAAGACTTGTTCTTCAGCTGTTTGCCATCAGTACTAGCAGTTTTCTTCCTAGTGCCTACTTTCCTGGTATCCTCTTTAGCTGTCTTCAAACCTTTCCTACTATTAGTTTTCTTCTCTTTAGTGCTAACAGTATTTGAGGTTTGAACTTCAGATGTTGTCACTTACTCTCCAGTACCTTCAGTACTTCTAGTGACAACACCTGAGTTGATCAGCCTTTTGGTCATGTGACAGTCAGCATTTGAACCATCAGTTGTTGTAGCATCAGCTGATTGATTTTGACAAGAGTTAATGCTGACTTCTATCTCTGATGATGCTGATTCAGAAGATAGTAGGTCACATGATGAGAAGGATTGGTTATTGCTCTCCCCGTCAGATTCAACTTCTGCTCTTGAAGTGAAGTCTGTAGGAGGAGCAGTGTGATTATAACCAATGCCAAACTTCACATTGGAAGCTGATTGCTTACTAAGAAGCATTTCAAAACCCTTGCATGATTGCACCCATCGATCACACTCAACTTGGGTGGTTGCAAGAGTTTCCTTGAGGTCTCTGTACTTCTCTAGAAGTACATCTTCCCTAGCTTTATCATCTTTGATTTGGCATTTAAGCTTGTAAATCTCATCATTTTTATCTTTTAGTGCAGCCTCAAAATCAGCTTTTCTTTTGGAAATAATGTGCTCAAGCTCAAGATTTTTATCTATTAAAGCTACATTTGCTTCTCTAATAGAAGCAAATGCTGCTATGCATGATTCAGAACAAAGCTTGGCTTTAGCCTCAGTGGATACCTGAGATGAGGCATTGGATGATGACCCCTCAGCAGAATCAAGGGCCATCAGAGCAAGATTTCCAAAAGGTTGGTCACCACCATGTTGACCAGCACCTTGGAGTAGTTGTTCTTGACCAGATAGCTCATCTGGTAGACTACTCCAGTCAACAACACTTGGGGTGAAAAAGCTGTGTTGTTGAGGTTGTGTGTGATGATGAGATTGGGAAGATTGAGGCTCAGGAAGAGCATGAGGTGGTTTAGCCTAGGGTGCTTGAGTTTGACTAGGCTGAGGCATGTAGTAATAGGGGTAAGGATATGGCATATGACCCTGTGGCACAAAATAAGCAGGTGGTGCCGGTGCTTGTGATGGATGGCCAGAACTGGAGGAAGGTTGCCCTCTGTGCTGTGAGCTATTGCTGGGAAAAGTCACAAAGGGTGCAAAGGAGTTAGATCCAGATGATCTACACTCTCTTGCAAAGTGTCCAAGCCTTTGGCACTTGTGACACCTCAACTTGCTCTTGTCAAAACTAACTTTGGTTTTGCCAGAGAGTCCAGGGAATTTCCTACCAGTTCTCTTGTTGAACTTTTGAGAGCGGATATTTATCATTGCCATTTGGTTCAAAATATCCATCTCTTCCAGATCATCATCTGGAATGCCCTTCAAGTCCTCCATCAGAAAACACAAGTTGTCACCACTACCTCCTGAACTACTAACACCAACAAACGTTTGTTCTGAGTTGGTAGACAAATCAATATGCTCATCATAAGAACATTCTGATGAAGCATATTCTGACTCCTGACTTATCAAGGCAGCATTACCTTGGACAAAGTCATCAGCGAGCTTGCCAGAAGTGGACAACTTCCTCTTTTGCTCTATCTCTCTCTCAAAAGTGAGCAGTTTCCCATGAAGTTGGGTGAGAGATAGAGTTTCCAGGTCTGCACTGGAGCGTAGGACAATGGTATAAGTGTCCCATCTCTCAGGCAGTGACCTGAGGAACCTGTTGTTCATCTGGCTGTTGGAGTACTCTTGTTTGACCATCTTCAGCTCAGAGATCAAACAAGAGAACCGCTCAAACTGCTGGGTCAGAGTCTCACCCTTTCTATATGAGAATGTCTCATATTGTTGGGCGAGGATTTCCCTATTGTTTGCTAAGACCGAATTAGTTCCTCCAAATTGTTCCTTTAGAGCAACCCATAGGTCATGAGCAGACTCATGATGCAATAGCCCTGAATAAATCTCATTAGGAATAGCCATGGCTAAAATTCCATGGGCTCTAGCATCAATTTCGAACAGCTTTAGATCTTCGTCCGAATATTGTTCAGGTTTCTTCGCAACCTGTTCATTAGATTCAGGGACGCTCACCATAGGCTTGTATGGTCCATGCACCACTGACTTCCAACAACCAGCACTATTGACAGCCAAGTGGTGAAGCATACGTCTTTGCCATATGTTATACTCGTTCCTCACAAGCATCGGAGGCTTGGTTGAAGAACCAGTATTGTGAGGATCATTAGTTGGTGTCGTCGTCTCAGATTTACTCAAAAACAAGTTTAAGCAAGACAAACATAACTCAAGACCACCAGAGAACCTCAAGATTTTGGCCGGAAACAGCAGAAACTCACTCTCTATGGCTAATTCTTACAAATTGCTAATTCGATCAAACGTAGAGATCAAAAGAGCAGTTTCAAATGATCAATAGTGAAATCGATCAATGATTAACCTGCTCTGATACCATTTGACAGGATCTCAGCCTCTCGTTTGATCAATCAGATTGGTTTGCAGCGGATTTAGCACGAAATTAGCAATTAAATCAAGAATACAAAATGTTTTGCATGTAACAGTACAAACATAGAGAGACAGAAGAGTTCTGCGAAAAATTAATTTTTCTATTACTCAACACGTTTCGGCAATTAAAACAGCATGGTTCACCATCCTTTTATAGGCGGCAAAAGGGTGGTGATGATGTCCTTTTGACAGGACATCAACCGATTATTAAAATTACATCTGATGGAACATAAAACTACTGAAGATGCCAACATCTGACATCTTCTTACAAAAGTGTTCCTATCTTTACAAGTACTGAAAAAGTAAACTACTGAAATCCTACAACGACTGAAGAACAAACTCTTCAGTCGTTTATAACTACTGATACTATAACAGCTGAAGAACAAGCTCTTCAGCTGTTGTACAAACTACTGAAATAAATTACAAAACTACTGAAAGGGAAAAACCATCACAACAACTGAAGAAGACTTCTTCAGCTGTTGTGACAAACTCTGAATCTTCAACACTTGCTTCTTCAGACTTGGGCTTCAGATGATGTATCAGCTAATGACTTCAGTAGATGTCATCAGCTGTTGTCTTCAGTCTTTGTCTTCAGACGTTGTGCATCAGTAGATGATCTTCAGTTCTTCAGTTCTTCAGCTTTTGATCTTCAGCACTTGTCTTCAGTACTTTAGACTCTTCAGCTGTTGTACTTCAGATCTTTGATCTTCAAACTTTGCTTCTTCAGACTTTGTCAGAACAGCTGATGAAAGTCTTTAGTAGTTGTTGCAATGGCATGTGGGACTTATAGGTTTTCCTGATCTTGGCTCATTGGTTCTTTTGGTCCAACATTTCATCAGAATGTAACATTTGCTATTATCAAACATGACTTTGAATCCCTTGTCACAAATCTGAGACACAGAAAGCAGATTGTTTTCTAACTGCTGAACAAAGTTGACTTTGTCGAACTTTACCTTTTCATTACCTACTTCTCCTTGAGCAGTAATGTATCCTCCTTTGTTATCAGCAAAGGAAACGTGCCCCCCTTTAATTTGATTGACATCGAAAAGGAGGGACCTATTTCCCGTCATGTGCCTGGAAGCTCCGCTATCTACGATCCATGTATTTAAAGACGCACTATAGCGGACAACCTGCACATAAGAGAAAATAATCAGTTAAGGAGGGGGACCCAAACCTTGACTGGCTTGGGCTTCCCAGAGGAATCAACCATCATGAATTCGACCTACTGGCCTTTATCAGTGGATGGAATCTCAACGCTCAACTTGTCCTTACTTTCAGACTCATCAGTTGTTTTGGCTTTCCACAAACCATCCCTGTGAAAGGATTGTTTGTGGTAAACCTTAGACTGATTCACAGTTTGAGCATATGGTTTAGATCTAGAAACAAGTCTCGCCGCTGGCATCACAGACTTGTCAGTGACTTGTTTGTGTTGCCTTTGGCGTGGAGGAGACAAAAACGACCGAGAAGGTGTTTTAGACCTAGTAGGTGTTTTCGATCTAATAGCAGTCTTAGATCGCTGTTTTGAATCTAAATTAACTTTGTTGTTCAGCTCCACCTTAATTCTTGGAGTCTGATAGCGAGGACAATGTGTTGAAATATGACCGCGCTGTCCACAAGTATAGCAGGATCTCCATTCATCGGGGCTAGAAGATCTCTTGTGGGGCGGTGAGTAAACTTCTGGTTCTTTCCTTTTATTTTCACTTTTAACTATTTTCACCTCCTTTGACAAACTTAACTTGTTTAACATTTTGGTTTATTTGTCTATGTGGCTGAATATTATCTCTTTTAACTGATTTAACTTGAGTGGTTGTAGACATCTTGGATTGTGTGTTATTAGACTTTGAATCCAACCCAAGAGATGTTTGGACATTCTCTTCCACCCGTTTCTCAGTAGTGATATTTCTCGATGCTGAGGTTTTCTGATCATCATCCGGAGAAGCAGATTTAACTACTGTGTCCGGATCACTAACCAAAGGAGTTGTCACCACATGATCATTAATTGGATTATTATTTATTGGACGTTGTTTAGTGTTCAACAGGATCTCATGTGGTGGTGGAACAACCTTGTAACCCAAGCCCTCCCTATTGTTGAGTCTTTAACCAAGTTTTTCAAAATATGCGAGGAACTCGCTAAACTATGTAGTTTTTGTTTCAAAGACTCATTTTCTACCTGTAAAACCGCTTTGTCTTTTTTAGTCTCTTCAATGGTCTTTAAATAGAATTTAATGTCATTTTCTTGGTTAAACACAACAACTTCAATTTCCTTTAATTGCTTCTTTAAAACATCTATCTTTTCCTTATAATTGCTCTCATTCTGTTTTAACACTCGATTTGCCTCTGAGCACAATTTTAAGTCATTTACTAAGTTATCATTGTGTTCTAATAACCTAGCAAATTTTAAGTCAATACTTTCTCTAAATTTATCACAATCAACACAAGCATGTTTAGCGAATAATTCATCCTTAGATTGTACCTATGCAGCTGTGGACGTTCCAGCCATGAAAGCATTCTGAGATGCAGGTTGAGCTTCAGATTCTGAATTCAGCTCATTCTTGACAATTTCATCCACTGCATCAAACGTCTCTTCCAAGTCAGCAGTATCAACATCAGCTGAGCTCTCCCCCTCACTCGCTGAGTCTTCGTTCAAGTCTTCCACAGAAGCTATGTTCGCTTCACCATCAGATAAGAATCGAAAGGACCAGTCCTGTCCTTCATCTCCTTGTGCTACCATAGCTTTAGAATCATTTCCTGTGGATGCTGGCTTCTTGTCTTTATCTTGCCTATTGAACGAGGAGAATGGATTCCCGTTCCCGGTCTTTTTAGGCTTCACGCATTCTCTTTTGAAATGACCCTTTTCTCCACAGTTGAAGCACATGACTTTAGACTTGTCAAAACCAAAGGTCGTATCTTTAGTAGCCACGAGATTCTGCCCTGTTTTCTTCACAAACTTCTTGGCTCTCCGGACAGCACTTGCAAGAGCCCACATGATATCCATCCTTTCAACCTCGTTTTCATCTACTTGCTCGTAGTCTTCATCGGCAAGGTGGCAATTTCCAATCTTACCCGCCACCAGACCATCATAAGAGTGCACAACTACAGCGAGTAGATCCATGTGCTCTTTAGCAACCTCCACTGTTACCTTTCCCAAATTTTCTGTCATCAACTTAGCAGATTGATTAACAATTGGACTTTGTAGAATCCCAGATGCACCATAAGACTCATTTGCAGATGATGAGCCTTGATCAGTAGATGACGATGCATTTGAGACAAAGGCTGTTTGCAGAGGAGCTCCAGAAGACTTTGCAGCAGGAGTGGAAGTAGGAGTTACATTGTAGAGTGATGGGTCTTGAGTATACGCTGCTCTTTTCGTCCTGTACTGGTGACGCACTTCTTCCTCTCTCAGTTTTAGAATAAAGTCATTAATATCCAAGGTCTCTAAAACTGAGTTGTGTCGCATAGTGGAAATGAATGAATGCCACTTTTCAGGTAGACCATCTGCCAAGCTTGAAACTTTGTCTTCCATTGACGCCTTTACTCCATGAGTGTGAAGTTCACTCATCAAGTGATAGAAGCGATTGATAATTTCATCCAAGCTCTCATTCCCAATTGCAGAGAAGTTGTCAAACTCCTTCAACGCTTTACCCTTTTAACCTTTTAAACTTTCAGAAAACGCAGCGGATGTTAAGGATTATAACAAGTTTATAATCTGAAAATTTTGTGTTCTAAATGGATTATAACCTTGTTGGGTTTGTTAGAACACTAAAACATAGTTTAACCTTTTAAACTTTCAGAAAACGCAGCGGATGTTAAGGATTATAACAAGTTTATAATCTGAAAATTTTGTGTTCTAAATGTAGTTTTAAGATGGAAAACAAAACCCAAAACAATAGGATCTTAAATATGTGAATGGACAAGCTATGAATCATACACAAATGTACATAAAATCACAGCTATATAAAGCTGTGATTTGCTACCTTTCTCCAGCAGAAAAGTCGACCAAGATGAAAGCTTTTGGATGTTTGAAATGGCCAAGAACTCAAGTGTAGAGGTCCTCAAGTGTCTATACCCCAAGCTCTTGCAATACACCTTCTTGTTAGGGAGAAATCACACCAAATGCAACTCAAAATTCAGCACAAAACCCTCCTAACTTGCTGCTGGAAACCGTAGGTTTAGAGAGAGAGTTGGGAGTGTCTTGTTGTGTTGCATGCATATGAGAAACATGATCATAGAATACAAGAACATTTCTTGTTATTAGAACACTTGATCAACAACATATGAACACTTCAAGAAGCACATAAATCAGCTCATAATTCCTGCTCCATCTTGCTGAAAAACCGTAGGTTTAGAGAGAGAGGGAGAGATTTCTTGTTTTTTGTGTGTCTTGCATGCATATGTTTTTAATGATCAAGTTAGTGGAGCATGTGTTGGTGTTTACAAGGGAATCAAATTGTAGAAACCCATACAAGCATGCAAGCATCACATGCTTGTTATGTCTTCCACTTGAATCCACTTTAAAGTGGACGGTTTTTTTTGGTTTATAAAGAAAAGTTTTCTTTTACTTTTTATAAACAAACATAACACATGCACATCACATGCACATGGATGTTTCTTGTATATAAAAGTAAAACTTTCTTTTATAAATCTCAACCATTAACACACATATAACTAGTCTTTTATAAATAATAAACATACACATATGTATTGCCTAGTATTTTAACTAGTTTATACAATTAACCAATTAAGTGTATAAGTAGTATACTCTCATTATTATTTGGTGTTATACAACTAATTTAAATAACACTTCAAATAATATTATTGAACAAGATATCCTAATAAATTGTTCCATCTCATATGCAACTTATTTAGAAAACCCATTTTCTAAATTTGGTGTAAATATTTAATTGCATGATCATATCATCAATTAAATATTAATTGGTGTTTGCTAAGCTTGTTATTGGGTATAACCCGACTTGGATCATAACGTACTAACCACATCAATATTTATGTGTCTTGGGCACATAGAATCCTACAGTTCACTCATCAAGTGATAGAAGCGATTGATAATTTCATCCAAGCTCTCACTCCCAATTGCAGAGAAGTTGTCAAACTCCTTCAACGCTTTACCCTTTTGGGACTTTAGAGTAGAATTCCCATCATACCTCTTCTCAAGAGCTTTCATCAACTTTTTACTTTGCTTGTGCTCTGAGTATTGGTGAAAAATGGCCTTGGGAATGGACTGGGTCAAAAGAGCATATGCCTTCTTTTCGGCATTGTAGGCAACCTTCTGTGTATCAGTGAGTCCACTTAAAGTCAAAGGAACACCATCAGCTCCCACGGGCATGTTATAACCAGTCTCAATAGAGTTCCATAAGTTCGGGTCCACTCCATTTAGATGAATCTCAAAACGTTGTCTCCATTATGGAAATTCATCTATAGTCAATAGCTTAGGTGGCTTGTTATGATTCCCTATCTCATTTTCCAGTAAAAGCAGGTTCTGTATCCTTGAGTCCTTTCCAGCTGACATTGCAAAGAGTCCATTATGTTATAACTTTAACTTGTGAATGAAACTACTAATGCGATTGGGGAGTGCGACTGGAATGCGACCGACACTAGCTGTATGTGATTGGACTCAAACGTACGATTGAACAGACGACTGAGAGACTTAGGCGACTGAACAGACCGAACGACTCAACTGGGCGACAGAACTGGGCGATTGACTCAATCGGGAGATTGGACGAAGCGACTGACTCAATCGGTCGAATGAATGGGAGACTGGACTTCAGTCGTACGATTGAGCTAATCGTGCGACTGAGACAGCAGAAATCGAAATTTTTTCACACTTTTGACCTAAAACCTATTTGTGAAACCTTAGACGGCTATAAGTCAAAAAACACTGATTTCTCAGAACATGCACACGTAAAAGCTCGGTTTTGAGCAGAAAGATTGGATCTTTTAGCGAAAAACGTCGACTTTAACACAAACTTGATTGAATCAAACGAAGAGTCAAGAGCCAAAGCTCTGATACCACTTGTTAGGACCGTGTACGTACGGAGTACTAACTGATTCTTCGTTATACCGGATCAAATAGTGCGGAATCCTATTTGATTGGCGATCCAATCAGGGAGAACGAAATCAAGATCAATCCTAACGATAAGAAAACGTTAAGAATGGAATAGGAATGATCTGGGACGTTCTATGAACTTGGAATGGACGATCTGGACGTTCTAGGTCGACTAGGGTTTCAAGTATTCGAAGTGTTACGTTTTCCACGAATTAAGTAGTATTTATAGGTTAGAGCTATCAGTCGTACGACTGAGCCAGGCGACTGGCTCAGTCATGCGACTGAGTCATACGATTGGTTCATTCGGACGACTGAGTTAGTCTTATGACTCAATCGTACAATTGACTAAATCTCATGGTTCAATCGTGTGACTGGCCCATTCGCATGGTCCAGACATGCGACTGAATCAGATAACTTAGTTAAACACATTCTTGAACCTTTAATGGTTTAGAACTATGTCTAACAACTGTAAACCTATATAACATTGTCATATATGTGTGTAACAATAAACAATATAGATAGATATAACATTAAACAACCAATACACATATATAGAAGAGTTTCTTATTCAATTGATCAAACATTACATAAGTGTTACAAGAAAAGAAAGTCTATTACATTTAAGCTCACTAGACTAGAACTGGGGACATTGTACCAACACACTATTTACATTTAGCCCCCTAGACTATTAAACTTAACTAAAACAAGACTAAACAAGATAAAATATATTTTGTTCACACAAAATATATTTAATACAATAAATTGTCAAACACAATATATCTTTAATATCTTCACTCGGTTCTTCGTCTCGAACTCGACGTTTGACTTTTCTGTTGACTTTGACTGAAACGTTGACTTTTGTTGACTTTGACTATGTTGATAATATAGACTATCTTGTACAGCTCCAATAATACTCCCCTTTAGTCTATCATTATCAACGTCTTCATACGAATTCAGCCCCGAGAAGTCAACTATAGAAAGATCTTCAAATTGAAGCTTTCTGAATCTGATGAGAAAGATTATTTATCTCATAAGCTCCCCCTATTTATATGCTCCCCCTTTTTCAGAGCATCCTTTCTAAAGATATTGGAACAACTTTCCCAATTCTCTAATCTTGAGTGCTTCAGAAGATGTAGGAGGAGGATTCGTAGCTCTGTATCTTCTTCAAACTTGAAGAACAGGTTCTCTAGTCTGGTACACTGCTCAACTGATGATCGGCCATCACTTGTAACAAAAATCTAAAACACATTCTCAAACACTATCTCAACATTTCTAATTAGATCATTTCATTTTAACAAAATAAACCCGTGTTTATCTTTGTGTGAAAAACAAGCGAACCCGTGTTCGTTTGTGCGCAATTTCTATGAAATACATGAAAAATGATAAAATTGTAACAACATAATATGAAAGACCTAAATTAATATTGAAATAAAAATTTATTATAATAATTTTTTTAAAATTTTATTTTATGTATATTTTTTTTATATTTTATATTCTGATTATTTTTTTTAATTACCGAGAACTGAATCGATCATGAGATCACATCCTCAAAATATACCTTAGCACAAGGATGAATTTAATCATCGATAAGCAATAAGATCGCACTGATAACTGAATCTAATCACAGTCTTTGAACAATTTGGAAATTCTTAAATAGATCAATAACGGCTGCTGATATGTCTGTCCACTTAAACCCATGCCCTATCTTTTTCAACAAGCAGCAGATGATTCTTTAAGGTTTGACTAAATACGTTAGAATGCTAGGACCCCATAATCATTTGGCAAAAACCCTCACCCAACCTCATGATTTCTCGAATTTTATTACGATCTTTACGGAACAAGGCTTGTGTATTAGTGCACAAGTATCATCAGAATATTGCATTCTATGATGAATTTATCGTTAGATGATTTGACACAACTTAGACCAAAATGGTGAGATCTCCTGGTCTATACTCACGTATAACAAAGGAGATGACCATTTAATCATGTGCTGATGAGAGCTCCAGGTCAGTACTATCATACAGAAAAGGAGATCATCACTCCAGATCAGTACTTCCGTACAGCAGAGGAGATTAGCACAAACACAAGACACATAAATACACTAATCATGGCTCAAAGATATGGCTTAAATAATTTGTATCATGGTGGGTGAAAGATCAATTCTCAATCCAATTTTTGTCGGGACTCAGTTTTCGTGCAGGCCAAAATGATTGCGTAAATCCAGGCATCCTTAAGCATATATTTTAATTGAAATCATGATATTGTTGTCTACTTTATTCTTCACGCTGAGTCTACCAAGCATATCATTAAAGCATCTGTTTGTTTTTCTATTATTTGTACTTAAAAATAAGATGTAAATAAGATAACAACATCAGTTACTATCATTTCTCATTTTAAAAACGCAAGTCATGCAAAAACAAGCATTTCCAGAAGATATACAATCATTTCTCAATCATCTCGATTCAAGTTCTTAGCTCTCTTTTCATTTTTATTTATTATACTCTCCCCTTAAATTTTTATTTTTGCAAACTTATTTTTTATTTATATTTTTATTATTATTTTTATATATTTTTATTATTTTTTAATTTTTCAATTTTTTTATAAAACTGTACAAAAAAAATTTATCAAAGAAGGTCTTCCAAACTACACCGATTATCAAGATAAGAAATGAATTATCAAGAAATATGCAGTGACTGTGAATTGAGAACTGTGATAATGCAGATAAAAATCTAGATTGTGAATATAATACCATGACCTTAACCTGTTTGTTTCGCCTCAAATCTGAATTAGGAACAATCCCTGTCCGTAAACCGGATTACTAACAGTCCTCCTGAATTGTTCCTGCACTAATAAACAGATTAGTTAGAAAGAGGAACCCATGCCATCGTAGTCCTGGAAGTTCCTTTTTCATCAAGATAAGTAACAAGCTTCTGCACACGACCGTTTAAATAATCAGGGATTGTTGTATCCTTCTTTTTAATTTGCCAAATTTGTTTCGGTTCAATTAACTTGGATTTTAATGAATTAAATTTGGAAATCATTTTCTGTTTAGGACCGGAAGGAAAAGAATTTGGTTTTGAAAGTTTGGTCATTTTTATCTTTGAATCGTGTGAAACCAGCTGCACATGAAAAGGTTTGGATGGAGGGTTTTTCATCTAACCATTCAAAGATATGTGCTTTTTACCTCTTGATCCAAAGAAGCAACCCGTGTTGCCTTTACCATCTAGAACATTCTTTATAGACTTACATACAGAGAAGCAATTTGGTTTGCCTTTACCATTCGAAGCAAGTCTTTGAGGGCACTTCTTTACCACATGACCTTCTTTTCCACACTCAAAACAAGCCTTGAAAGGCTTTTGATGCTTGACTGACCCGTGTGATGCAGGTGGGGATGAGGATTGCTTTGAGCTTGTAACAGATTCTTGCTTGTTCTAAAGTTTCCCGTGCTGAACAGTGAAGGAGATCTTCACTGATTGACTGGGTTGTTTTGTAGTTGGAGAAGAGATCCGTATTTGTCTTGATACAGCTTTTAGAAGCTTTTGAGACTTGACAATGTCAGGAGATATCTTGATCTGTGAGGAACCAACACGCTCCTCTGTGTTTGATTCATCATCTGAGCTTGTCCAGTCTCGTATACACAAATCTACTTCCAATGGATCTTGATTGACACCTCCTATTGTGTAAGGCCCCGTTCCGGGCACCTCACAGCTGGTCAATCATCGCATAAAAAATATAACATTTCACAAATTTAAATAAAAATTGCAGCGGAAGCATTTAAAAGAGACATCTCATTTCATCATAAAAGCTTTTTCAAAGTACGACATTGTTAATTGATTACAAAATAGTCATTAACGGTGACCTTTAGTAGTAAGAGGATTCCCTAGGTAATCCCGTTTATCCAACTCCTCTACAAACACCACTTTGCTTTCTAAATACACTCAACATAATACATTACAAAAATATTAACAAAGAAATGCCATCCTAGAAGAGCTGAGTAGCCACCTCGTGCCATCCTCAGCAACACTACCTGTTAACTGGAAACACATAAAAAGTCAGCGTTGCTGAGTGAGTTCTAGTTTTACAATAAAAACATACTTTTCTTTCATTAAAACCGTTCTTACATACATACAATCACGCATCATACGTAGACATAGATAATGTTATTATTATCTTCGTCATTCATTCATTTGCTTTCATTCTTGTACCGTTCATCGTTAACATTCACGTTCATTCATATACTCTTTCTTCGTTCATACGTTTCCTACCTTCATTCATACTTTCATTACATTCGTCTGTACGTTCGTTACGTTCATTCATACGTTCAATACATTTGTTCGTACGTTCGTTACGTTCATTCGTACGTTCAATACATTCGTTCGTACGTTCGTTACGTTCATTCCTACGTTCAATACATTCGTTCGTACGTTCGTTACGTTCATTCATACCTTCAATACATTCGTTCGTACGTTTGTTACTTTTGGTGACATGTACAATACCCCGAACATTGTGCACTACTGCTGGTGCTGGACCTGTGGTAATGAATCACGAACATTGTGCACTGATGCTGATCTAGTCACCTACGGTAGGTACATGCACCACTTATCTTTCCTCATTCATTTTGGACCAATGCAATGTGCTATACCCCGAACATTGTACACTACTGCTTGTGCTGGACCTGTGGTAATGAATCACGAACGTTCTACACTAATGCTGATCCAGTCACCTAGGGTAGGCAGCAAGGATCCCGTACATATGGTCAATCACAAAGACTGGACCCCAGTGTGCGTCCTTCGGGGTAGCTAACCCGCACACCGTTGAGCTAACACCTTCAATGGGTGTGCGCCTCCATACATTTGCTTGCAAGCCTTTCTTACATTCATTCGTTCATTCATTAATGCATGCATTCATTCATTACGTTCCTATTTTATTGTCTTTCACTTTACATTACGTAATACTTTCATTTCATTCGTTAATCATAACACGCAAAGTCAAGGAAAGATAAACACGTATTGACACAAGGAACCTCGACATCGTACGTACGTACATACATCATACATACACATGCAATACCATCATCATCGTGCCCAACATAACTTCTAAACCTCGACGGTCATCCCACGTGTACCCACGGGAGCTATCACCTCATTACTTACCCTTGCTCTTCTCGCGAAGGCTAGTAATTGAACTACATCTCTCCTCGTACACAACAGCCCTGTTTGGGCGATTGGACACCATTCAGTCGCATGGCCTCCATGCGACTGAACACTATACGATTGGACTGTTGCGGATGAGCACCCATGCAGATGAACACCCAATCGTACTAGTGGACTCCCTATCGTGCGAATGAACACTATGCTAATGGGCTTCTATGCGACTGAACCCTCAGCCGTGCGACTGAACAGCTATACAAATGGACCTATGCGACTGAACCCTCAGTCGTATGACCTATCGTGCGACTGAATCCCCAGTCGTGCGATTGAGCCTCAGTCATGCGATTGAACCTCAGTCGTCCCTCAGTCGCCTGATTGGCCCTCCAGTCGCCTAGCCCTAGCTGGGCAGTGACTGAAGTTCATCCCGAACTGCAGCCGTGACATACGGCCTTCAAACCGTTCTAAACTCGTTCTAAGCCCAAATCAACCCTTCTAAACCTTAGGGAATCAAACTATGACATCATACAAGCACATACAAGTCCAAAATCGCACTCGAAACACATTACACACTATTACACCCAAATGGGTCAAACTCACACATTTCAAAAACAGATTTATATGTGTTCCAGCCCAAAAATCATTTAAAAACAAGTAAATGAGGGGTCCTGGAACTCACCTTAGCAGCCTCCTCAGTTAGAGCTTCGTTTTGACTCGTCACACAACGAATTCGAGCCCGAACCACCCCCTTTCTCTTCTTTCTCTCTTTTTTCTCTCTTCTTTCTCTCTCTTTTCTTTGTGGCTGATTTTGCAAGTGTGGGGAGAGGGTAAGGACTGCCCTCCCCCTTAAATACCACAGTCCAGTCGCCCGAGCTCCAGGCATATGGGCACTCTAGTCTCCCGAGCTCCAAGCGACTGAACACACCAGTCGTGCGACTTCCATGCGTATGGAGCTCTAGTCGCATGACTTCCATGCGTATGGGACTCTAGTCGCATGATTCTCATGCGTATGGGACTCCAGTCGCATGACTTTCATATGTATGGATGCCCCAGTCGCATGACACTCCAAACAGAATTTTCCGGGTGTTAGAATTCCACCCCCCTTAAACGGGTTTCGTCCCCAAAAACCTGTTGTTCCTTAAATCTTTGCGGGCAATACCGTCTCCTCTCTTTTCCAGTCTTTCACCTAGAATCCTATCGCTCTATATCGTTTATCCATTTATGACTTCTGGTCCATGTTTGACTATATCCGCCGGCAACCCATGCACACTGATCAGTGTCCTTTTTACCAGGACCTGCGGCCTCAAATATGCCATATAGAGTACGATCACTATGATTAAAGAAACACCACAAGCCTTGTTTGATGTTCTTTATATATGAATAATGACCCTCTAGCAAACCTAACAACTGACGAGAAAGGCATTCATTAAGCGTGCTATGCGTTGTTCCAAATATAACTGCACCGAGATCGGCTTTTCTCAGGTTCCTTGCGGGTACATTGTGATTGAAAGGAAAATCGGCTTCTTTGGTGGCCCAAACCAAATTTATCTTTTTCTTTTGCTTCTGACCTCCCATTCTACTTGTTTGCTACAACGTCAAAACTATGCGTACGTTTTCGTTCGATGAACTAATCACAGGCTGAAACTGTTCCTCAGACAATAGGTGACACAGCTTTCTCAATTACATCACACAATCCTCTAGGGCATTAGGTAACCTAGTGAATCCATTAACAGCAATCTCTACATCAAGTGGCTCATTGATGTTCCTTCTCTCAACATGCAACTTACCACAAAAGACAGTAGGAACGAACTACTACTAGCATCGCACTCGAGGCATAAGTGCATAAAAATTATACCTATCATCCAGTCGGAATCTGCTCTACCCTCCTTTTGCCCATGGCAAAAGCTGTAGCCTTTACCCTCTGTTCTCCTTCCTTGCACCGGAGCTCGCCGCCTTTATCCTCTTACAATCCCTGCTCAGATGTGCAGTCTCACCGCAATTGTAGCACTTAGCCACGCGGCAATCCCTTGCCCTATGACCTTCCTTTCCACACTAAAAACAGATGTTCAGTCCCTATTTGCACTCCCCTTCATGACCTCTACTACCCTTCTTGCATTCCTTACCCTTTCTTGTTGTCCTCTCGCGATCATCGATCCTCATCACCTTACCTTCTGCCACCATTCCGCCATCACTATCTCGCCTTCCTTTCCCTTCTTAACATAAGCTCGCTCCACTGCTTCGCCCGATATCGCCATCGCCTCCCGCTTGTTGTACAACCTTCCAGCTAGATCTACCGCCAACTAAACGTGCTTGGTCGGGCAGTGATCATGTGCCTACGAATATCCGCCGGCAAGCCCTGCATGTACCTCTTGATTTTCCGCGAAAGAGGTGTCACCTGATCCGGCACCAGCCGTGCCATCTCGTTGAATTTGGGGGTGTACTGCTGATGTGTCATTGTCCCCGCTTTCAGCTGCAGGAACTCCTTTCAACTTTATCCATTTCATGGTGAGGACAGAACTCCTTAATCACCAGCCTTTTCAACTCTGACCATCTCATCCATCCCATAGCCGGACTACCCTCAACTTGGACTATGTTGTCCCTACCAGCACAAAGCTGAGTCCATGAAAGAGTGGGTGGCAAACTTCACTTTCTGATCCTCTCGGCACCTGCTGATATTCAGCACGACTTCCATTTCCCTCACTCATCGGTGAGCAGCAGTAGCAGTGCCATTACCATCAAAAGTTGAGGGCTTGCATCGTTGAAATGCCCTGTAGTTACAGCATCATGCCGCCTCCGGCTCAGGCTCCTCCTCCTCTTCTTCCTCTTCATCATCGAAGAAAACCGTTCCAGTCTCGGGCTGTCTTCTTTCACCCAATGGTCAAACCCCTTTCCTGTCTCTCCCCATCTCTAACAGCCTTTTTCACCTCGGTCACTACAGACAGTAGGATCGTCTGCATGGTCTGGTGCACTCCTTCCGCAACCGCCTCTGAGTTTACTCTCGGAATCGTCGTGACCTGATTCCCATAAACAGTTACCGAATTCACATCAGGCGCTATCAACGAATTATCTTCTCGCGACATGCTATATTTGCCTCGAAGTCCACCAACCCATCCATTCGAAGAACCAATTCTAAATCACCTAAGGTTATCACAAGTAGTCTAACCGGGTATCCATGACCCTCTAACTCCACCTCGCAGTCTCCTACCATCTCAGATGTCCTGATGGACTTAACTTGACGGTTTCTACATCGAAGGGCTTATCAATACTTCCACTCCTAATGGGCAACTCAGTACAGAAAAATAACAAAAACAAAAGTCTTTCTTGCTCCGGAATCAAACAACACAAAAGACAGAGTTTGATTACTAGATACATACTTGTCATGATATCGGGGCCCATCCTAGCCTGCTCCGGCATTATCGTGAAGGCCCTGCGCCCTCTGCCCTTGGTTTCTTGCAATCCCTGCTTATGTGACCTGTTCTCTGCAGTTATAGCACCGTACCACCCTACACTCTTTGGCCACGTGACCGTGCTTCCCGCATCAAAAACAGGCATTGGTCCCCAATCTACATTCCCCAGGGTGTTGGCGTCCACATATGGAGCAGAGGTTTGGTCTCCACATACGTCCTCCAATGTGATCTATGGCACACCTGCCACACTTCCTCGTCCCCGCACTGGACGAAGCTGCACACCGGTGCTCCGTCCTGGCCATCTTTTTGTTGAGAGTGGCCCCGCCACGTCCAAACCGCTTTTCATTCCAGTTCTTGCCGTCACTGCCCTTCGTGCTTCCTTCAATAGCAGTCGTCTCCTTCACCACCCTAATTACCTCAGTCACCATAGATGGCAAAATCACCTGCATGACCTGTTGGACTCCCTCAACAACAACCTCTTTCAGGGTGGTCCTCAAACTATCACTATCATCGCCGCCTTCCAGATGAGGGGCCTCAGGTTTTTTGAGTGCCATTTCAGCCGCCCTAGCCATACTTCTCGTGACACGTGGTTCAGCGCCACGTTCACCACAACCCCCATCTAACGAAACCTTAGGAGATCTACCGCTAGCCATCCTCTAACATACACTGAAAGATTCAAACACCAACACGGTGATTCAAGGGAATAGCTCAGTTTATGTTAAGTATAGTAAGTCCCTAATTACAGTGACCACTTGTGATTAGCCACTTACTTTACTCTCCGTACCCCGAGCATCACCTGTACTGACTACATTAGTATCTGAATCTAACAGTAACACATAAACCACGTAACATGCGCATATAATTCTGGTTAACATTAATAAAATACCTGATGGCACGCAACTACTCAGACTGGCATTCCTTCCCTTTCCGTCCCATTCTCAGTTTAAGTTAAGGTTTATTTTGAAAATTTACCCATTTCACTTAAACTTTGGCTATGATACCAACTTATAAGGCCCCGCTCCTGGGCACCTCACAGCTGGTCAATCATCGCAAATAAAATATACCATTTCACAAATTTTAATAAAAATTGCAGCGGAAGCATTCAAAAGAGACATCTCATTTTATCATAAAAGCTTTTACAAAGTACGACATCGTTAATTGATTACAAAATAGTAATAAACGGTGACCTTTAGTAGTAAGAGGATAGCTTAGGTAATCCCGTTTATCCGAATCCTCTACAAACACCACTTTGTTTTCTAAATACATTCAACATAATACATTACAAAAATATTAACAAAGAAATGTCATCCCAGAAGAGCTGAGTAGCTGCCTCGTGCCATCCTCAGCAACACTACCTGTCAACTGGAAACACATAAAAAGTTAGCGTTGCTGAGTGAGTTCTAGTTTTACAATAAAAACATACTTTTCTTTCATTAAAACCGTTCTTACATACATACGATCACGCATCATACGTACACATAGATAATATTATTATTATCTTCGTCATTCATTCAGTTGCTTTCATTCTTGTACCGTTCATCATTAACATTCACGTTCATTCATATACTCTTTCTTCGTTCATACGTTTCCTACCTTCATTCATACATTCATTACATTCGTCTGTACGTTCGTTACGTTCATTCATACGTTCAATACATTCGTTCGTTTCGTTACATTCATTCATACGTTTAATACATTCGTTCATATGTTTGTTACGTTCATTCATACGTTCAATACATTCATTCGTACGTTCGTTACGTTCATTCATACGTTCAATACATTCGTTCGTACGTTCGTTACTTTCGGTGACATGTACAATACCCCGAACATTGTGCACTACTGCTGGTGCTGGACCTGTGGTAATGAATCACGAACGTTATGCACTAATGCTGATCCAGTCACCTAGGGTAGGTACACGCACCACTTATCTTTCCTCATTCATTTTGGATCAATGCCATGTGCTATACCTCGAACATTATGCACTACTGCTGGTGCTGGACCTGTGGTAATGAATCACAAATGTTGTGCACTAATGCTGATCCAGTCACCTAGGGTAAGCAGCAAGGATCCCGTACATATGGTCGATCACGAATACTGGACCCCAGTGTGTATCCTTCGGGGTAGCTAAACCGCACACCATTGAGCTAACACCTTCAATGGGTGTGCACCTCCATACATTTGCTTGTAAGCCTTTCTTACATTCATTCGTTCATTCATTAATGCATGTATTCATTCATTACGTTCCTCTTTTATTATCTTTCGCTTTACGTGACATAATACTTTCGTTTCATTCGTTAATCATAACACGTAAAGTCACGGAAAGATAAACACGTATTGACACAAGGAACCTCGACATCATACGTACGTACATACAACATACATACACATGCAATACTATCATCATCGTGCCCAACATAACTTCTAAACCTTGACGGTCATCTCACGTGTACCCACAGGAGCTATCACCTCATTACTTACCTTTGCTCTTCTCCCGAAGGCTAGTAATTGAACTATATCTCTCCTCGTACACAACAGCCCTGTTTGGGCGATTGGGCACCCTTCAGTCGCATGGCCTCCATGCGACTGAACACTATACGATTGGACCATTGCGGATGAGCACCCATGCGGATGAACACCCAATAGTACTAATGGACTCCCTATCGTGCGAATGAACACTATGCGCATGGGCTTCTATGCGACTGAACCCTCAGTCGTGCGACTGAACAACTATACGAATGGACCTATGCGACTAAACCCTCAGTCGTATGACCTGTCGTGCGACTGAATCCCCAGTCATGCAATTGAGCCTCAGTCTTGCGATTGAACCTCAGTCGTCCCTCAGTCGGCCGATTAGCCCTCTAGTTGCCTAGACCTAGCTGGGCTGCGACTGAAGTTCATCCCGAACTACAACCACGACATACGGCCTTCAAAACCTTTTAAACTCGTTCTAAGCCCAAATCAACCTTTCTAAACCTTGGGGAATCAAACTATGACATCATACAAGCACATACAAGTCCGAAATCGCACTCTAAACACACTACACACTATTACACCCAATGGGTCAAACTCACACATTTCAAAAACGGGTTTATATGTCTTCCTGCCCCAAAATCATTTAAAAACAAGTAATGAGGGGTCCTAGAACTCACCTTAGCAGCCTCCTTGGTTAGAGCTTCGTTTTGACTCGTCACACAATGAATTTTGAGCCCGAACCACCCCCTTTTCTCTTCTTTCTCTCTTCTCTTCTTTATGACTGATTTTGCAAGTGTGGGGAGAGAGTAAGGACTGCCCTCCCCCATAAATACCACAATCCAGTCTCCTGAGCTCCAGGCGTATGGGCACTCCAGTCGCCCGAGCTCCAAGTGACTGAACACTCCAGTCGTGCGACTTCCATGCGTATGGAGCTCCAGTCGCATGACTTGCATGCATATGGGACTCCAGTCGCATGACTCTCATGCGCATGGGACTCCAGTCGCATGACTCTCATGCGTATGGATGCCCCAGTCGCATGACACTCCAAACAGAATTTTCCGGGTGTTACATATTGTGTCAGCATCGGTTATAGGATTTTGATTGCCTGACGATTCGACAACTGTTCCTTCTTTGACAAACCTGACATGAACAAACGAAGGAATGTTACCTGTTTTGAATTTGTTGAAGAAGGTTGGAAAAGCAACTGATATTTGTTTTGGAGCATCAGAGGTGGAATCGTCATTAATCTTCTTATCAGACCCCTGCCTGAGGAATCCCAAACCTACTGGAGAATCCTGCACATCTCTAACCTCTTGAAGATTATCACTGCTTAAACCTGCATTTATACTATTAGTGTCTGCAACTTCAATTAAATCATTTGTAGGATGAGGTCTGGGGATTGGTGAATAAGATAAATTAGAAGGGGGTGGAACTGAATTAAATACAGTTTCACCATCAGATTTATATCCAATCCCATGTTTTATCCACGCCCCTTGTTGTTTAGCAATAAGCTCATCCTTTTTCATTTGTGAAAGAGTCCATTTATCGAGCTTTGTTTGAAG
Source organism: Flaveria linearis (assembly GCA_024085815.1). NCBI lineage: Eukaryota > Viridiplantae > Streptophyta > Magnoliopsida > Asterales > Asteraceae > Flaveria > Flaveria linearis. The sequence continues at coordinate 45,481,211 of CM044003.1, read as the reverse complement.
CTGAGTCATTTCAAATTGAGCTAGAACTGCTCTTTCTCTTAAAATATTAATTTCCAAATTTATTTCCAAAAGATTTCTTTTCAAAAGATCAATTTCAGCTAATGCTTCATTAAGTTTCTTTAAAAAAGCAATTTCATTCTGCTTGAGTTCTTTGTTTATGGTTTTTAATTCTTTTTCATTATCTAGCAATAACCTATTTGCTTTATAGATACCAAACAAACGAATTTTACAAGCAGAAGAACACATATCCTGAACTGTCTCATATGGAAGTCCCATGACAATTCTTTCAGCTTCTAAGGCTTTCTCGCAGTTGCAGACCCTTGTGTTTCTTTTATGTTCCTCTTCCTTGCCCTTTAGCGTCTCTTCATCCTCAGTTTCCTTCTTTCCATCATCATTTTTCTCAGCCTCATTAGCATTAGTTCTCTCACAAACATGTTCACTTCCATTACCAGCTCTCAAAGCGTCACAATTCTCTTTTACAGTCTCTCTGATTTCAGTAGTTGAATTAGAATGAATTTCCATTGACTTTAACCTCTCAATCATCTCGGTTTTGTAATCAAGAATGCTTGTCACAGAAGAGATAATAGATACATTCAGTCTGTTAGTTTGAGATGGAAACACGGCTTCATGAAATTCTCTTCTCTTGAGATCCAGCTCAGCAGATTTTAGCTTGTTGGTCACATCTATCAACTTGTAATCAATAAAATTTCTTTCTTTCTTAAGCATTTTAACCTGAGAACTCCACTCGGGTGGAGGAGATTTAAGAAGCTGTTGAACTTGTTCATAGTTGGTGAGTTAGGGGTCATGCTTCTTCAGATTATTTGCCACAAATATAAATCGATCAATGAAATCAGACAACTTTTCATTCTTCATACCTGCAAAACAGTCAAACCGGCTTTGAGCCGTTATGAGATTATCTGATTTAAAGTCTTCTGAAGATAACATTTTACTAAAGATTTTAAACAGTTAAACGACCCAAAAATATTTTTCCCAAAAAATTTTAAAATAATTCTCCCACTGGACAAATATTTTTTTTTAAAATGTCACTCTATACAGTCTTAGCAACTGGGGTCAAGCTGTTAGTCCGAACTTGATTATTGAGTCTAATAGTTAGTCCTAACTTGATTATTGAGCCTAATAGTTAGTCCAATTGAAAACCCAGCCCACACATCAATTTTTTTTTAAAAAAAATCAGCCCAATTTGCTGAACCCAATTGAAAACCCAATGTCACACAACCCAGCCCATTAACACATATAAACCCTAACATAACACTAACTTCCACACAAAACACACATTTAAGTGTGTTAGAGAGAGAAAGAGGCTGGATGAAGCCAAATCCAATTATTTTGCTTCTGCTTCAAAATTTCAAACTTCTGTTCTTCGAATAATCAATAATCATGATGAATCGCAAGAAGCTGAAAAACAACAATCAGACTTTCAACGACCACAAAAGCAAGCGGTTCAAATCGAACAAACCAGACCCGTTCTTCGATAGTGATTCGAACCGCCGGAGAAATATCGAAGATGATGGAACCGACGACGACAAGATGATGAGCAGTGATTCCGACGAGTACGACAGCGGACGTGCGGCGGCAGCGGAGAACGATGGTGAAGGGGCTAAATTGGAGAAAGAGAAGACCACGAGGTACAAGGTGGCGGCGGCTAGGCTTTAGCCGTCGCGTTTGCTACGGTTGTATGGTTGTGGTCGTGCTGCGGTGATGCTGGATGGTGTAGGAGCTGCTGACAGTTTGTGGTGGTTGTGGTGGTGGTGTGTTTGGGTTTCCAGTGACGGTTTTAGATGGTGGTTAGGGCAGTGACGGTATGGATTAGGGTTTAGACCGCCTAAGGCGGTGGTAACTATGGCTGTGGTGGTAGATGGCATGGTGGCTATTTGATGGAGATGGCTGCAGGTTCGGGTGGTAGTGGTTGTGGGTACGGGTGGTGGTGGCTGAAGGTTAGGGTGTGTATGGTGGTGGCTACGGGTGCTGGTGGTTAGTGGAAGAAAGTTTTATTTTCGCAGCAGTTTTTTTTAATTTCGCTGATTTTTTTAATTTCGCAGGTTGATTGTTTCGCCGGAATTGTTGTAGTTTCGCCGGAATAGTTTCGCCGGAATTTGCAGTTTCGCCTGAAAAGTACAATTTCGCTAGAAAACAAGCGAAACTGCTAGTTTCGGCTGTAATTTCATGAGAAACTTTTAACTTTTGTTCAGAATGGTACTAATTTTGCTGGATGAAGATGTTGAAGCTCCAAGAACACCAAGAACACACACACTAGTGTGTGTGAGAGAAAATCTCAGATCTGAAACTTTTCTTTCGATTTCTTGTATAAAATATGTTGTAGATCATGATTTTATGTTGTATATCTTCAAATTCGCAGTAGATTGTTGTAGATCTGATGAATTGATTGTGTTTGGGATGAAATTTGAATTTCAGATCTACTTTCTCTCTCTAAACCCCCACTTTCTCTCTCTAAAATTCTGATGAACACCTTCAAAAATCAGCAACAAATTCTTCAAATCTTCAATGAATCTGATCCAAATGGCTCTGATACCAAATTGTTACTCCAGGATAATCACTTGAATCAAATATTAAGAAGATTTGTAAGATCAAACAATGATAATCACAATAAAACCCCTTTGATCTATATTGATTGCATATGATTTGTACAAAGTGGAAACCTCAATCAATTGGTCATTCAACCATTAACCAATTCTAGTTACAATTAGGCTATTTATAGTCTAGACTAACTTTCACTATTTACATTTAGCCCCCTATACTATTAAACTTGATTAAAAGAAGACTAAAACAGATATAATATATTTTGTTCACACAAAATATATTTAATACAATAAAGTCTGAAACACCATATATCTTCAATATCTTCACTTGGTTCTTTGTCTCGAACTTGACGTTTAACTTTTCTGTTGACTTTGACTGAGACGTTGACTTTTGTTGACTTTGACTATGTTGATAATATAGACTATCTTGTACAGCTCTAACAGATATTAGTACCATTCTTATCATTTTATGTGACTTTATGTGACCTCTTAGCTAGTTCAAGCTTTAACCTAGAAAACCCTAGTGTTCCGGGAAATTCAAGTAGTCAACCATGCAATTAAATCATAACTGAAAACAATTAACATGTGTATGAACACATAAATTTTCAGCTTAATGCATGCATATTCATGCATAACACTTAAACAACTAACTAAAACTTACCACCTAAAAAATACTACACAATACACTACATAATAACAATTACAATTAAAATTAAAATTTAATCCACTACCCTCCAAAGAACTCGGCCGCCCCCCCCTCTTGGCCAATCCACCCTCTTCTGCACCACTACACACCATCACCCCTCTTCACCACTACCATTCCATGCATATTCAAACCCGCACTCCACCTTTCACCCTCACTCTCCTCTATCTCGGTTTCTCTAGCAGAAAAACTCTCCCCATACACCAAAATCCTCCCAACTTTCAACTCATATTCGAGAACAACATCATCACCACCATCGGCCAAGCTCAAACTGTAAGGAAGTGAAGGTTTGTGAGCATTTGGTGCTTGGATTTTGCAAGCTCGTCATTTTCCAACACTTGTTCAAGATTCTCCAGCTTTTCCAAGGGTTTCCAGGCCATTCTTGTCTATCTACACTCTCCAAACCATGAACAACACCAAGTGTAAGCTTCGTGTTACCCGAAATGGTCATTTCATGTGTTTTCTACATTTTTCACTCAAAGATCTTACCATTCTTATATCTAACAGAAACTTGTTGCTACCACCCTTTTCTTGAAGAACTTTTCACGTTCCTGAAGGTATCTCACTCGTTAGATAAGTCATTCTATAGGTGTAACCCGATTTACACCTAGAAAACCCTCTTTAGGGTGATTTTGTCATTTCGTACCTTATGACTTGCTAACCACCAAAACTCACGCTTGTAACATACTTGTTAATGACTCATAGGACCCCTAAAAATATGTTTTAAAAGTTAATAAGGATTTTGGAATGTTTGAACACAAATAATGATGATTCACACATGTGCAATGGTCGAATAAGGCATAATCTCCATGTTGATGAGTTGTTGTTGTGTTGAACGGTTTAACCATGGGTTAGGACCATTATTTCATAAGGTTTTGGGTAAAATTAAGTGTATGATGTGTGGTTAATGGCTGAAAATATAAGTCATGGTGAAACTAGGCATTTTTGGTCATTTTCGGGACCCGAAGCATGGTTTAACAAAGTGCTCTGGACTAGATTTGTTGATTAAGTGGTGAAAAGATGTTAGGACCGTGTACGTACGAAGTACTAACTGATTCTTCGTCATACCGGATCAAATAGTGCGGAATCCTATTTGATTGGCGATCCAATCAGGGAGAATGTAATCAAGATCAATCCTAACTATTAGAAAACGTTAAGAATGGACTAGGAATGATCTGGGACGTTCTATGAACTTGGAATGGACAAACAGGACGCTCTGGGTCGACTAGGGTTTCAAGTATTCGAAGTGTTATGTTTTTCCACGAATTAGGTGGTATTTTTAAGTAAGGGTTTCTCATTCGTGCGACTAAACCATTCGCGTGGTTATGTCATGCGATTGAGCTATGCGTTTGATCCATACACACGACTGAGCCTTCAGTCGTACGACTAGTTCAATCTCATGCTTCAGTCTTACGACTGATCCAGTCTCCTGGCTCAATCGTGCGACTGAGCCATTCGCATGAAGTTATTCATGCGTATGGTCCATTGGCATGGCCCATTCGCATGATAACTTCATAATGTTAGGTTTGAATGTGTTAATTATCATAACATTAAGCATATCAATTCAAACAACCATCTACCTATATAATCTATCAACCATTCATTCACAACCCATTAATGAAACATTTAAACATTATAAGCATCCACAACCACTTGCATTTCATTAGTCAACTTAACATATAAGTAAGACATTACAAAGATACTACGTTTAGCTCAGAATATAGGTACACATGTATCAACAAACTCCCCCTTGGACCTAGTGCAGGATCGAATATGGGTGGTTTTTCTCTCAACTCACTGTGAATCAACACTCAGCAAGCAGTCTTATGAAGAGTTGATCACAATATATCAAGTAACAAGTAGAAAGAAAATTTAACACAGCAAGTAAATTTTCAAGGTACTTTTATATATTGCTTCTCAACTCAAAGGATTACAAGACACTTGGACTCAAATCACTTATCTAAAGAGTTACAGGGAGAAGATATATAATACTACCTACAGCCGGATATACTTTGATACCAGCTGGACACCTCTAACCTTACATCTATACTACAAGACTCTAGGTGAGGTCTTTCAGACATTTTGCCTGAAAGTTGGTAGTCAGGACATGTCCCTGACTTACCTTTTGTCACCAACTAAAGTTGGTAACATGTACTATCATAAAAAGGTGAACAGTAGAATAAAGTATGGTCAACAACATGGCTCTTTAGGAAGATGCCATGCTGTATCAGAGGTCTGCAGCGGACTGCCAGGGACCATACTTTTATCTGCTGGACATAGCAATGTCTTCCGAAGGATAAAGTACTTCGGAAGAATAACTTCTTCCGAAGCCATTTATACTTCGGAAGACTGCTTCTTCCGAGGCTTGGAGTCTTCTTTGTCTTCGGAAGCAGACTTTGTCTTCAGCTCTTTCATCAGACTTTGTCTTCGGAAGCTCAGACTTTGTCTTCGGAAGCTCAGACTTTGTCTTCGGAAGCTCTTTCAGACTTTGTCTTCGGAAGCTAAGACTTTGTCTTCGGAAGCTCTTTTAGACTTTGTCTTCGGAAGCTGTTCTTCAGACTTTTGTCTTTGGAAGCTCTTTCAGACTTTGTCTTCGGAAGCTCAGACTTTGTCTTCGGAAGCTGTTCTTCAGACTTTGTCTTCGGAAGCTCTTTCAGACTTTGTCTTCGGGAGCTCTTTCAGACTCTCGGAAGATCTCTTCTCAGCTTCGGAAGCCCTTCAATGTAGCACCAAAAGTGACTATGAAGTGGTTTTGGTTGCACCAGCCTTATCATGATCCAACAAACTCCCCCTAGGCTGATGCTACCAAAACTTCACTTCTCTCTTCTTCTCAAAGCTCTCAGCACCAAGGAAAGCAGGTGTTTATCGGTGTCTTCATTCTTACCTGCTGTGGTGCTGAGAATCTTGTACAGATCCTTGGTGGACAGAACCTCTACTCTGTCACCTTGGATTATGTGTACCCTCTGTTGTGGCCCTCTGAAAAGAGTTAGTTGATGGGAAGTATAGTCATATTCCCATCGAACTATTGGTTTCAATTCAGGACCTTCCACCATCTGTAGAAAGGCTGTGCCTTTGGTGGTTGATCTTTCCTTGTCTTCCACTCTTTTCAGCTTCAACTCTTCTTCAATCTTGGCTCTTCTACTTCGTTCAGCCAAGTGGAGACCACTGATATGGTTTCTGATGTGTGCAGCAGTCTCAGAGTTGGAGGGATTGAAGAATGGCTTCTCTGCAAGCTCAGCAAGATCAAATCTGCTGAGATGCAGTAGAGAAGTGGCATTGAGCCTGTTGGTTTCACCATTCTTCCTTTCCACAACAAAGTTGTGAGAAGGTTCATCGAACCTCCACTGGATTATTGCATTTCTAGGTCCAGGAGATTAACCAGAAATCCTGTCCTCTTTCCTGGAATCCAGCAGAGTCACCAGTCTTCTTCTTAGTCTCTTCTCCTCAGCATTGAGGATATCGGAGTTGAGACCAAGAAGTCTTGCAGCCTGGCCCAAAGTATCTCTAGGAAACTCAAGAAATTGGCCTAGAGTGAGGGAGCTTGAAGAGTTATCAACATAGGTGATGTTGATAAGTTCTCCCTCACAGGAGATGTTACTCAAAGTAGTGCAGTTGATGAGCCTCGTCTTGAACTCCTTTATTTCCTTAAAGGAGAGATGTTGAGGAGGCTGAGGGGATGGTCTTGGTTGTTGTTGGGTAGGCTTAGGTTTAGTGGTTTTGGGTTGAGTCTTGGGTTTTAGGATGGGTAGTTTGGGTGGTTGAGGTGATGTGGTAGGTTTGGGTAGAGTTGTGGTTTGAGGGGTGAAGGTTTCATCAGTGGGTTCTGTTTTAAAGGGAAAAGGGGTTGGTTCTGGTGTGGGTTGTGGCTGTGGTTGAGTGGCTGGGGTGAAGACCATTCCTTTCATCCTCCTATACATCTCCTTCCTTTTCCCCAAACGGATGTCAGCTTTAATTTCACTGACTATCCGCTGGAGTGTCCTTTCGGACATAGGTCCCACCTGCCTACCAGAGAAGCCATGAGCCCGGAGGTAGTCTTTCATCCAGGATTTATCAGTTGACTTCTTGGTAGCAGTGACCTCCTTCTCTTCCTCCCCCTTCCTTTTCATCTTCAACTTCTCCCTAGCAGCCTTCTTCCTTTCCTTCTCCATTTGATCCTGCTCTTTATTGTGGAGCAGCAGGATCATGTCATTGTCATGTGGAGACAGTTCAGGAAGACTGAAGCCTCTTGAGAGTAGGAACTTGATCCTAGCCTCTCTCAGCTTCAGGGCTGCCTCCCTTTGCTCTTGTTCTTCCTTCTCCAAGGCCAACCTGGCTTCTTTTTCTTGTTGTAGCCTGGTTGACCTCTCCAAAGTCACCAACTCCTCTAATAGTAGCAGGAGTATCTCCTCATTGGCAGCTCCTAGATTGATGAGCTGGTCAATGAGTGTTGTTCTTCTCTTCTGGTTGATTTCTTCCTGATTGGCTACAGCTGCCTTAGAACTAGCAGCTAGCAGCTTCTCAGTAGGAAACAGACCTTTCTTTTTGGCCTTCTCAATCTTCTCCTCCTCCTGAAGCTCTTCCGCAATCAATTTTCTTTTGCCTTTGTCTTTGATGGTGCTTGACTGTGGTGGTTCTTGGATGGAGGGTTGTGATTGAGAGAGAAGTTCAGCTGGTGCTTGGGTTGGAGGAATGTCTAAAATGTCCTCCCTGCTCACCTCAGATGCAATTTCAGCAATGACATCTGTGATGGTTAGTTCCTCGGACATCTGAAATAAGCCTTCCGCAGCTTCTATTTCGGCCTCGGAAGACTTGTCTTGTTCTTCCGAGGCTTCAATGTAGGCTTCGGAAGCTTCAGCTAGAGCTTCGGAAGATGAGACTGCTGCAGATTCTGTCCCAACTGTTTCAGTTGCTGGGCCATCAGTCCCCATTTCCCCTTCGAAGCTAATCTTAGGTTCCATGAAGACCTTAGGTTGACCAACTTCTTCCACAGTGGTAGAAGGTGCAGTCAGTCTTTGAAGCTCCTCAGCCCCAAAGTATGCAAGTGTGGTGTCGGGGCTGGGCTGTTCTAGGGATGATCTCAATACAAATTTGTGAAAAGTCTGTAGAGATCTTGAAGCATCCTTGAGTCAATCTCCAGAAAGGATTGAGATGACTCAGGTAGTGTAATGATTTGGGAAGAAATGAATTTGGTCTGTGGTTCCTGTAGTGTTTGCCTCTCAACTTTCTCCCCCTTTTTGGTAGCATCATCTTGAGAGCTAGATGAGCTAGAGGAAGAAGTCATTGAGACCTGAATTGGTACATGCCTAACAGACCTCTTTGTCTGTTTCTCAGCTAGTTTAGCCTTGAGAGAGTTAATCTCAAGTTGCTGAGTGGCAGTCCTTGATTCTAAGATCCTCACCTGTGATTCCAGGTTGGAGACCTTAGAAAGCAAGTACTGAAGTGTTAGTTGCATACTTCCCTCATCTTCATGAGAAGAATCACGGGAGATGAGATAACATACCTAGTATGCTCACTCTCACCACCAGATGTGGTTTCTTGGCACCCTGGTTTCCTTTGCTCAGAGTCATCTCTGTCAGAGATGTCAATGGGCAAAGTTGCCGTAGACTCAGTCCTAATTATGTTACCACTGTCCTGAGAGCTCAATAAGAGACTCTGAGTAGTGGCAGCTGGCTTCTGATGGGGGCTAGAGACAAGAGATTCCTCTTGGCTCTGTTGATCTTTCAGTGGGTGTTGTAGATCAACTTCATGGCCATGGAGAGATGTAATCTCTTCATCAGTTCGGAGTAAAAGGTCAGTGAAAGAGAGGGTGGTTAGTCCAACTGACCCGGGACTTAGATCAATGTCTACAGGCATTGAGCCTTTGGTGGGGCTGTCCCTAGAAGGCTGCACAGGGGAGTGTAAAGACTCACCCTGTGGGCTTAAGGCTTGGGGTTCGGGCTCAGGGGTTTGAGACTGAGGAGGCTCAAAACCCACATTGAGGTCAATTGTGAAGGATGGTGTGACCTCGGACTGAGTGGGAGCCCATGATTCCACTCTAGTCCTTTGGGTGTGAACAGAAGGAGTTTGTTCAATCAGAGTAGATTGAACAAGGGTTCGTTTGGGGCGTCTCTGATATGTAGCATTGATGGGTAAAGAAGGTTTTGGTATTGTGGTGGATGTTGCTGGTGTGGGTTCATCACCTGTGGGGATAACAGGGATGTCACCAGGAGCTATGCGCTCAGTCATCTCTGGAGGTAATGGAGTGTACCGTCCAGTGAAGTTGGTGGACATCTTCTTCAGTATCTTGAAGATGGTAGGCCTCATGTGTGGAACAGGAAGAGCGGCTGCGCAGACAAGCTTGCTTGGTTCCATCTCACAGTTGATTATGTGTTGAAGAAATCAGGGATACATGAAGAATGTATCCCTGCTCAGATTGGCGATTAGGTTGTTCAACACAAATCATGAGTAGTTGAATCTGAGGCCTCTCACCAACCCATGAACTAGGCATCCTAGTTCATATGGGATTTGATCCCAACCCCCTGATTTGTTGGAGAGGCAATGTAGGACAATGTGCAGCAGGAACTTCCAATGGTAAGAGAAGTTGAACTCGTATACTGTAGACCTGCTGACATCGCCTCCATATCCCATGAGGATATAGGTGCCTTCCACGTCTTCCTTGGGGAACTCAGTAGGAGCCCCATCATCGTGAAGCTCGAGATGTTCCCTGATGAGCTGTTCATTGATAACCAACTCTTGGCCACAAACTCGAGTTCTCAAGACTCGAACCCCATTCAGTACTGCAGTTTCACCGTTGCTCCAAAATTCTGACATATGGTTGGAGTATACGGTTGGCTTAACTGTGAGTGCAGTGAGGTATGTGGATTCGGTAAGAAAGGTGATGATTTGGGTGAAGTCGGCATCCTTTGATGAATCAAGTAGTGCGACTTGGTTGTGCTGAGGGTTTAGCGCCATTGGAGAAAAGTTAAGCTTGAAATTTTGGGTGAAATTGAAAGTTTGACAGTGAAGGGAACAGTTAGGGCTGTAAAGTGGTAAAAGAAGATGAAATTGATGAGTCAAGATTATTTAAAAGGGGTGAATAGTGGTAGTGGTGGTAATAGGGTAACTGTTTTGGGGTTACTGTGGGTGGTATGGTGGTTTACGGCGGAGAAATGACAGTGGCGACAAAGATAATTTTAAATAATCTGACCATCATCAACAAAATCTTTACTTTTTACAGAGTGGGGCCCAAAAGATATCCGTTACATATAAAAACCTTTACTTCCGAGGATAAAACATTTCCGAAGGTAATTTTCTTCCGAGGGCAATTTCTCTTCCGAAGCATGATATTGCTTCCGAAGGTAAAATTGTCCTTTGCAGACACTTTATCTTCCGAAGCAAGGCATTGCTTCCGAAGGTAAAGTTGTATTTCCGAATGGAGAGTTGTATAAGTTTCGGAAGTAGATCTGATTTAAGATCAATCGCTTCTTCCGAGACCAAAAACTCTTCCGAGAAGAAAATTTCCATTGAGGAATTTGGCTTCGGAAGATATTCAGGAATATCTTCCGAGAGTTAATTCCTCTTCGGAAGGAATTTACACTTGGAATAATTTAGAGATCTTTTGTAACAGGGCTTAAATTGTATTGACACAAGACATTACTTATTAAAAAGGTTTTCAAAAGACGTAGTTATTCAAAGTTTATCATCCCAATTGCTGATATGAGATACTTAAATCTTTGTTCATCAAATGCCTTTGTGAACAAATCAGCATATTGTTCATTTGAATCAACTTTGATTAACTTTATCAGTTGTTTCTCATGAATATCTCTAATGAAATGATACCTGATATCAATATGCTTTGTCTTAGTGTGCTTCACAGGATTCTCAGTAATGGAGATAGCACTGTTGTTGTCAATATGGATAGGAGTAGTCATGAAGTTGAATCCATAGTCTAACATCTGATTTCGAATCCATAGCAGTTGAGCACAGCAGCTACCAGCAGTAATGTATTCAGCTCAGCAGTTGATGTAGAGACACAGGATTGTTTCTTGCATTGCCATGAGATAATCCTTCCACCAAGAAATTGACATCCTCCTGATGTTGATTTCTTATCAATGTTGCAGCCACCATAGTCACTGTCAGAGTATCCATAGAGATTGAAATCACTATTTCTTGGATACCAGAGACCTAGTTTAGGTGCTCCTTTGAGGTATCTGAGGATTCTCTTTGCAGCAGCTAGGTGAGACACCTTTGGAGCAGCCTGATATCTTGCACAAATGCATGTGGCAAACATGATATCTGGTCTACTTGCAGTGAGATACATCAGAGATCCAATAATTGCTCTATACTGATGTTGATCAGTATCCTCCCCCTTAAGGTCAGGGCAAAGATTATGGTTTCTGGGTATGGGTGCCTTGGCTGGTTTACAGTCCTTCATTTCAAATCTTTCTAAGATGTCTGAGACATACTTAGATTGACTTATGAAGAACCCTTCCTTCGTCTGTTTCACCTGGATTCCAAGGAAAAAGTCCATTTTTCCCATGGAACTCATCTCAAACTTCTGCTTCATAATGCTTTCAAAGTCCTTGCACATTTGGTCGTTTGAAGAACCAAATATGATGTCATCAATATAGACTTGTACTAGCAAAATGTCTTCTCCACTCTTTCTGATGAAAAGAGTCTTGTCAATGGTACCTCTAGTATATCCATTCTTCAGGAGAAACTGAGACAAGGTCTCATACCACAGCCTAGGTGCTTGGTGCAGCCCATATAGAGCTTTATCCAGCTTGCACACATAGTTGGGGTGCTGTGGGTCTTCAAATCTTGGAGGTTGACACACATAGATTTCCCTGTCTATATCCCCATATAGAAAAGCACACTTGACATCAAGTTGGTAGACTGTGAAGTTCTTGGATGCAGCATAAGCAAGGAAGATTCTAACTGCCTCAAGTCTTGCAACAGGTGCAAAGACATCAGTATAATCAATTCCTTCCTCCTGGGTGTACCCTTGAACTACTAGTCTTGCCTTGTTCTTGATAATCAAGCCTCTATCATCTTTCTTGTTCCTGAATACCCATTTAGTGCCTATGGGTACTTGACCAGATGGTAGTGGGCATAGATTCCAGACCTTTTGTCTTCTGAATTGAAGCAGCTCCTCCTGCATCGATTCAACCCAACTACAATCCTTTAAGGAATCTTCTACCTTCTTTGGTTCCATCTGAGACAGGAAGCATGAGTACAAGCAGACATTCCCATGATGAGTTTGTCCTCTTGTTCTCACACCCTCAGAGACATTCCCTATGATGTTCTCAGTTGGATGAGTGTTGTGAATCCTAAGAAGAGGAATCACTTCCAGTTGTAGAGATAAGTCTAGGTTAGACATATTTTGATCAGGAACTGGATCACTCTATCCAACTGCTGTTTCAGAGTCATTCAATGAGGACTGATTGAATGATTGAGAAACATCATCAATGGTTGGTTGTGAAGTAGTACTAACAGTTGCCTGTTCCTTCAGAATACCACTTCCCTCAACCTGGTGTTGTAGTGGATCACCTGAGGAACTTTGAGGTTGATCAAGTGATTCACTTGTTGAAGCTTCACTATTTCTGGAGATAGTTACACTGTCAGATCTGTGAATAGTTGAAGCTTGTTGCCCTTCAGCTCTTGGAGAATTTGGAATAGGTCTAGGAAGCTCATATAGTTGACCTGCATCAGCATCAGCATCACTTTGAGCACCTGTTCCAACTGAAACATTCTCACAAGATGGTTTAGAATAGTTTGGAAACAATTCTAAATCAAAGATATACTCAGGTCCATTCCCCCTAGCACAAGGAGTATGCTCATTAACAACTATGTTGGATGACTCCTCAAATTGTTGATTCTTGATATTGTATACTCTATAAGCTTTGGAGCTAGAAGAGTATCCAATAAAGATAGCATCATCCGACTTCTCAGCAAACTTTGCCAAGTTGTCCTTTGTGTTAAGTATGGTACACCTGCAGCCAAAGGACCTTAGAAAGCCAATGAACGGTGGCCTCTTGTTCCATAACTCATAAGGGGTTTTTCCATGGGGCTTCACTACAAGAACCATGTTCTGCACATAGCATGCAGTGCTGACTGCCTCTGCCCAGAATGTTAGAGGCAGCTTTGAATCAGCTAACATGGTCCGAGCAGCCTCAATAAGTGTCCTATTCCTCCACTCAGCAACACCGTTTTGTTGAGGAGTTCTGGGAGCACTGTATTGTCTGGCAATCCCTTTTGAGTCACAGAATGAGTCAAGAACGAAGTTCTTAAACTCAGTCCCTTGATCACTTCTAATGATCTTAACCTTGTGATCAATTTGATTTTCTATTTTAAGAATAAAAGATTTTAAAGTTTCAGTAGTTTCATCTTTACTTCTTAAAAAGAATACCCATGTAAATCTTGTGAAATCATCAACTATCACAAGGCAGTATGATTTCCTTCCAATGCTCACTATACTTATGGGACCAAAGAGATCCATGTGCAATAAGTGTAATGGAGTAGTGATAGAGTTAACACATTTGGATTTATGAGATGATCTGTGTTGTTTCCCTTTCAGGCATGCAACACAGTTATCTTTGCAGAAAAATTCCTTTTTAGGCAAACCATGTACCAAGTTATTTTTAGCCAATTTATTCATTATTTTAAAATTCACATGACACATGCGTTTATGCCATAGTGTTGACTCATCACTATCAGCTTTGGAAAGAAAGCATGATACTTCACCCATAGGAGAAGCATTGTTCATATCTAGCTTGTACATATCCCCTTTCCTGGGAGATCTGAGAAGCAACAATTCCGGAGGAATTGTCATCCCTGGTCTGAGGATAATGCACTCATGTTCTGTGAAAAGCATCTGATGCTTCTGGTCACAGAATTGAGAAACACTTAACAGATTGTGTTCAAGCTGTTTGACAAAGTGAACTTTGTCAATGTTTATTTTGCCATTGGATATACTTCCTCTGCCAGAAATATATCCTCCGGCCTCTCCTCCAAATTGGACAGGCCCTCCATCAAAGTTCTGGAATTGTTGAAGGAGAGATCTGTTCCCTGTCATGTGCCTGGAGCATCCACTATCTACAATCCAGATATTGTTGTTCTTGTCAAATGGATGCCCCTGCACATAAGATGAGATGGTTAGTTTTGTTTGGAGGCCCAAGCCTTGCAGGTCTTGGGCTCTTCCAAGGATAGTGACATAATTGAACCAAAAGATATGCAATGGGGTTCAATAGAGGTCATTGTTGAAGAAGAGGTTTGGGCTGCAGCATCTTCCTTGATCTTCCAATCCATCCTTTGGTTGATCTTTGAGGATGAGCTTGTTGAAGCTTTTGCAGCATGGTCTTCTTCCGAAGCTTCTCTCTTTTCGGAAGAAGCCTTCACCACCTTTTCTTCCGAAGTAGTCTTCTTCTGAGAAGGTTTCAAGGGAGCCTTCTTGTTCTTCCGAACCTTAGAAGGTTTGGCTTCCGAAGCCATTTTCCCTTCGGAAGAAGTAGTTTCTTCCGAAAGCAACTTGGCTTCCGAGACCAACTTTCCCTTTTTCATCATTTGGACCTTTTGAAGTGGTCCAACTGAGAAACCTTCTCTGACTCCTTCTTTTCTAACATTATTTGCATAATTTGTGCTTGCTGGATTGTAGTAACAATCTTTAGCCATGTGGTTGTTCAGACCACACATTATGCATGCAATGTTAGTCTTTTGGGAACTTGCAGGTTGCTGTTTCTTGGGTTTCTTCTCGTCATCAGCAACTTTCCCTTTCAACTTCTGATCCTTTAGTAGGACAGGAGTGCTGGTACTACACTCCTTTCCTGAATCAGGAGTACCTACCACTTGAAATCCGGCAGAAATGAAGACACCCTTTTGCTTAGGGTCAAACTTAAGCTTGGACTCCGCAACCTTCTTGGCAGTCCTTCTAGCAGCCTTAGCTCTGCTTCTTCTTGCCTTGGTGGTCAGGATTTGATCATCACAGGTGGAGATGGGTGTATCCTCCTGTTTCTCCCCTGTGGAGGCCACTATTTTCACTTCATCCTCTAGTTCCAGTGGAGAAGGGTTAGCAGTTGGAACCTCTTGCTCTTCAGTACCACATCTAGGTAGTCTAATAGACTCATAAGAGTGTGGTGGAGCTATTTCACTGGTTCCCAACCCTTCTTTCTTTTGATAAAACATTTTGGAATGAGAGGTTGATGCAAGAATAGTTTGGAAGCTTTGCTCAGCAATAGCTTGCTTCCTGGCCTGAGCCTCAGCTGTGACTAACTGGGCTTGAACTTCAGAAAGTTGGAGATCAGATCTTTGATTTGAGTCTTATAGTTAGTGTTTTCATGTTTTAAAAGAGACACAATTTTCTCTAACTCATCAATTTTCCTTTGATAGTCAGATTCAGCTCTCTTAAAGTCAGATTTTAGCACGTTTAAAGACTCAACCTCAGATCTGATTTCCGAAATCTAATCCTTATACAATTTAACTTTAGCAATACAGGAAGCAGTACAAAGATGTTCATATACCTGATCATCATCTGTTCCGGCCATGAGTGCTTGAGCGGGAGTCACATCCTGTACCATGAAGCTCCAGTCAACTTCCTGAGCAACAGCAGCTGTTTCAGTTGACTTCTCTTCATGCTTGGGAGCAGTGGGATGTGTGGAGGCCTGTGGGGTTCCCGGGTTGTTCTTGGGAGCCTTGCATTCCCTAGCAAAGTGACCAAGTTGGTTGCAGTTGTAACACCTTGCTTTGCTCTTATCAAACCCAAACTTGCTGTTGACTGGGTTTTGAGGGAATTGCCTTCCAGTTCTCTTGAAGAACTTCTTCGCTCTATAAGTTAAAAGAGCCATCTGCTGGACAATGTCCATATACTCCACATCATCTGGACTGAAGCAGTCAAGATCATCAAAGCAGTATTGAAAATCACCAGAGTGTCCACTTCCAGAGACAAAGGCACAACTATCCTGAAAGGAGTTGTGTTGAACCTTTTGAGACTTTGGAGTCTCAGGTAGAGTGATGAAGGGTCCAGTATGTGAGTTGTCAGGGTAGCATAACAACTGATGTTGTGGTTCCATGCTTTCCCTTTCAACCACATGAAGGGCTGAACTCAGTTGGTTATTGGAGTGATCAGAGGAGTTCTGCATATTCATCTCCATCTGAAATGCACTTAGGATACCATACAACTCTATGAGAGAAAGAGTCTTAAGGTCCAAAGTTCTCTTAATGACAACACAGTAGTGAGTCCATAGTTTAGGCAGAGAAGACATAAACTTCCTAACTAGTCTCTGTTCTCAAGAGCTACTCCAATATCCGCCAGAGTATCTACTAGCTCAACATACCTGAAGTATTGTTGAGTCAAGGTCTCACCAGCCTTGAAAGTAAAGTTCTCAAACTGCTGCTTCAAGAGATCTTTCTTGTTCTCTTGGGTTTCCTTGGATCCCTCATACATCAGCTTCAATGCTTCCCATAAATCTTTAGCAGTCTTGCACTTCTTGAAGCGTCTGTAGATGGAGTTGGGGAGAGCAGTTTGGAGACAAGTCATAGCCCTTTGATCCGGCTCTATTCTCTTCCTGTCTTCCTCTGAGTAATCATCAACATCTTTTGGAATGATGTGATTACCAGTGGCAGATGTAGTGCTTGGTATGAAAGGACCATTGACAATGGAGTCCCACATCCTTGAATCTTGACACTTGATGAAGCCTTCCATCCTGATACACCATGTGTCAAAGTCTTCAGGGGTGATCATTGGGGACTTGGTCAAGGTACCGGTTTCCATATCAGCCTTGGATAGAGCGGCCATTTGAGTTAGTGGATTGTGTGAGGAGTGAAGAACAGGTTGATTAGGATGGTAAGATCTCACAATCAAGAGCCTGGAGCTCTGATACCAATTGCAGGATCGAATATGGGTGGTTTTTCTCTCAACTCACTGTGAATCAACACTCAGCAAGCAGTCTTATGAAGAGTTGATCACAATATATCAAGTAACAAGCAGAAAGAAAATTTAACACAACAAGTAAATTTTCAAGGTACTTTTATCTATTGCTTCTCAACTCAAAGGATTACAAGACACTTGGACTCAAATCACTTATCTAAAGAGTTACAGGGAGAAGATATATATAATACTACCTACAGCCGGATATACTTTGATACCAGCTGGACACCTCCAACCTTACATCTATACTACAAGACTCTAGGTGAGGTCTTTCAGACATTTTGCCTGAAAGTTGGTAGTCAGGACATGTCCCTGACTTACCTTTTATCACCAACTAAAGTTGGTAACATGTACTATCATAAAAAGGTGAACAGTAGAATAAAGTATGGTCAACAACATGGCTCTTTAGGAAGATGCCATGCTGTATCAGAGGTCTGCAGCGGACTGTCAGGGACCATACTTTTATCTGCTGGATATAGCAATGTCTTCCGAAGGATAAAGTACTTCGGAAGAATAACTTCTTCCGAAGCCATTTATACTTCGGAAGACTGCTTCTTCCGAGGCTTGGAGTCTTCTTTGTCTTCGGAAGCAGACTTTGTCTTCAGCTCTTTCATCAGACTTTGTCTTCGAAAGCTCAGACTTTGTCTTCGGAAGCTCTTTCAGACTTTGTCTTCGGAAGCTCAGACTTTGTCTTCGGAAGCTCTTTCAGACTTTTGTCTTCGGAAGCTCTTTCAGACTTTGTCTTCGGAAGCTCAGACTTTGTCTTCGGAAGCTGTTCTTCAGACTTTGTCTTCGGAAGCTCTTTCAGACTTTGTCTTCGGGAGCTCTTTCAGACTCTCAGAAGATCTCTTCTCAGCTTCGGAAGCCCTTCAATGTAGCACCAAAAGTGACTATGAAGTGGTTTTGGTTGCACCAGCCTTATCATGATCCAACACCTAGATTCCTCTAATGTCTTGCTTTACCCATTATCTCCTCGTACTTCTTGAACTTCTCCTCTCTGGTTACACCTGCATGTATTTCAAATACAAAACAGATGCGTATGACATTCTGGAACTGGAGAGCTTGTACGATGTCTTGCGAGTCATAGAACAGTGGCCACTTGTAGAGAGTATAAACATCATTCGCTGACAAGTTCGTGAGCCACATTGGGTCAAATACTCTGATGACATCCATCTGTCCATCTCTGTTCAGAACTATGACTGCTTCTGCTATTCGCCAATCATAGTACCACCACTTAAAGTGTGGAGTGATGTCCTGAGCCATTTCCCTAAGAGGGATCTTCGACTTAGTACGTGGAGGATGCGACTCCAACACAATCTTTGACTTCCCGGTTCGTGGATCCACTTCAGACCTTTGAATGTACCTTGCAGGTTGCTGAGGCCTGAAGTTTACCCACCGAGTGTGGTACTCTTTCTTTAACACAGCTTCGAACCAACCTGACATCTTTCTGGGATCAGCATAAAGTAGCTTCAGCTTTGCCAGTTGGTTGAGCTCAAAACCAGGTAGAGTTTTTAGATCGTGTGGGAATCTAAAATACTCGATACCTTTCTCTCTCTTAAGCGCATAAGCATTAAGGTCAACAAAATACGCCCACGATATAATCTTGCCAGACACCTTTTGATGTTTCTTCACTTTGTAGAGCTTGGTGTAGGCATCAGACGTTGGAGCACTTCGTTGGGCACGAAGATCCGCAAAACAAGCAGCCCATTCAGCCTTTCTCTCTTTGACTTCCTCCTCAGTAGCTCTGGCTGTATCTTCTTGTTTGTCGGACCACCTTATCCAGTGTATCAAAAGTCTCGCTTACCAGATTGTCATCCACATTTGGAATGACATGACCTTCAATGTCAGTGTACTCTGGATAGCATTGGTCTGTTATATCCTCTATCTTAATCTCATCTACGTCGTGTAGTTCTTCATCACTATCAACTTGGACTTCGGGAGCGTCTTTCACTATGTCGTCGGCGTTGAGTTTGAACATTTCTGCCAACTGTTCCTTAGTGAAGCTGTGAATAATCTCTCCCTCTTCAGGGGTATACTCAACCGATCTCCTTACGATACCCAGCAGATCAAGAATCATTGTTAACTGACTCCTGCCCTGTTGTAGGGGTTCGACATCGTATTCATCCCTTTGAAAGTTTGGATCTGCATGATTTAAACATGCAAAACAATACTTGTAGTAAGTAATCAAACACAATCATTATTAAGACAAAAGATATAAACGTTAATTACATAAGTGTTACACAATTTTTCCAAGTACAAAAGCCTTTTAAATACACAAACATAAATAACTAATCAATACTTTTGTCTTGAATCTCAGGAGTATCTTCAGGTGGGGCAGACGTAGAGGTTCCTTGGTCTTGATGTTGTTTAGAACGCCTCTCGTCTGCTGCTTCATCACTTTGTTCTCCTGCAGCCTCTCCTCCTTCATCATCATCATCTTTCTTGTCATCACTATCATCACCTTCCTCACTTTCATCATCCTCATCATCGTCATCCTCATCATCGTCATCCTCATCATCATCGTCCTCCTCATCATCTTCCCCTTCACCAATCTTGAGGGGCCCTCTCTGAGTTCCTTTCAGCTTTAGCAAGATAGACTTGTTTGCAGCCTTTAACTCCTCCAACTTCCTATCCGTCTCAGTCTCGTGCTCTAATAGACCAGTGATCTGATCAGTCTGTACAGCGATCAGCTGAGCTTGAGATGAAGTCAACTCCCTTAACTGATGAATCTCAGCTGTCTGGGAGGAACACTGCTCTCTTAACTGCTGAATCTGAGCGGTCTTGGCCTCATCAGAGGCTAGCAGCTTGACCACATGCTGTTGAGTGCTGCAAGCTGCTCTACCACTAAGACAGGTGGTATGAATGAGCTAGTTGGAGCAGATGAGGGTCCGGTTTGGTGAGTAGTGGCGGTTGTGGTGGCTGTGGTGAATATGGGAGAGGATGGGAATGATGTAGTAGGGGGTACAGTGGTGGTGGTGGTGGATGTGGGAGTGTGAGATGTAGGAATAGTGGTGGTGGCTTGAGGTGTTTGGGATGGAGTGGATGTGGTGGCTGTGGTAGTGTCGGAGGTGGTGAATCGTATTCGTTTACTCTTCTTACCATGCGGTCTCGCCATGGTCTTCCTCCTTTTCCCAGTAGACACCGGGGTTCCTACTTTGGTGCTGGGTTCATCAGGGGCATAAGCCGGATTAGACTCTATGTGTGGATCCCCTGATGTGCCAGACTGACCACCCACAACCCTCAGTCCTCTCTCTGTGGCAACCACTTTGCTGCCAACTCACTTGGTCAGACCTTCTTCCTCGCTCTCTTCCTCAACATCGTCTGGCGGGCAGAAATCAGGTACAAACCCAGCAGCAGCCATGACTTTATGTGGTGATGGCTGAGCTGTGTTAGTGGAGGGGCCCTCAGAAATAACTAGCCCACAATTGCCATCATGGCTATCATTGTCATCTGAGTCATCAGATGGTATCGCAATCACCTTAGTGTCAGATCCGCTGTCATCATGACGCCATTTGCGTCTCCTTGGCGCAACATAATCAGCCCGGGCCAGATGCCCTATCAACCTCTTTATAACTGGCTTCACCTGCTTGCCCCTATACACCTTCATTCTCCCAAGAGTGGTGTCATCCATGATCTCTAATGCCACTGAATCACTCTTTTCCTTGGTCAGATCAGGCAACTTCTCATCAAAAATCAGCTGTAGGAATCGGGGGTACATGCAGAAGCCTTCCTTCCCCTTTGCCTCTAAATTCTCTATCAGATACATGAAGATCATGTTTGAGAAGCTAAAGGGGTGGTTTAGGACCAATACAACATAGGCATTCTGGATTTGGTCTGACAGATCATCAAACCTACCCCTCCTGGATGCTATGCACTTCAGTATGACGTGTGCTAGGTACTTGTACTGGGGGCTCAGGTTGCTCTTGTTCAGCACATCCGAGTTGATGTCTCCGCAGTACCCGATCCTCATAAAGCAACCTCGAACCGTCAGAGGATGCAGCTTAAGTGGATGATCCTCATCATCTCCAAATCCCAATACTCTCCTGATATCTGCCACTGTGATCTCGATCTCCCTACCAAAGATAGTACTTCGGATGCGGTAGGGTTCCACAGATCGATCTACCGAAGCTCCCTCCCAGAATGATTGTTGAATGGACTGGTAGGGAGTACAGGGTGTAGATATGGCTCTATATATCCGTGATCTCCTCAAAAAGTCGATGATCCCTGCAAAGTCACCACCATTCCTCGAGGAGGAATCCAAGTGAGCACAAATGTTGTGCTTTGGATTAATGGACCAACGATTAGCCATATTCCTGTAACAAATAGCAAACGCACGTGAGAACACATGAAAAACATAGTTTGACCAAATCAGAAAAACAGTTCTGTTCAATCGTGCGATTGAACTATGCGACTGAGTTCAGTCGGTTGGTCATTTGTGCGACTGGGCTTCAATCGGTTCAGCAATAATGCGACTGGGCTTCAATCGGTTCATCTGTCATGCGATTGAGTTCAATTGGGTGACTGAACCTGCGATTGGTCAGCCGACCGAATGAACTCTTTCGCATGGTTCATTCTGCCGATTGAATGAATCGTCCCTTTCAATCGTGCGGTTGAAGTGCTTTTATCAATCGTACGACACACTCAACCCATTCGCATTCTTCATTCGACCGATTGAATGAGTCGCTCTTATCAATCGTGCGATTGAAGTTCAATCTGGAGTCAATTCGCATGACTCACTGTTCGATTCCATTAAGACTCAGATCAACCAATATTGCGAGTTAGACATTATGCTTAGGTTCTTTAGACTCGCAATCCTATACCTAACTCACTAGTTTCATTGATTTCAACCTTTTAAGTGATTAAATTATTTTCTTGTTCAAACTTATTGTCGATTCAAAACTAGGTCAAATACGTTCGGATTAAAGCCACATTCGACTCTAAACATCATCAATCATTCGCGTAATACCTGTATAACAGTGCCAAAATGTCAGAAATCAAGTATAATGGATGTTTGAATTCAAATCAAATTTGGGCAGAGTAACGGTACGATTTTGAGATTTTGGGCGAATGGGGTCTGCGATCGACTGAGTGCCCTATTTATACTAAAACTCATCTCAGTCGGGTGACTGAACCCATTCTCTCGACTCATTCGGCCGACTCAATCTCCAGTCGTACGACCGAGTCTAATCGCATGACTTAGTCGTGCGATTGAAACTGGGTCGTACGATTCACTCAATCGACCAGTTCCATTCGCTCAATTGACCTCCATTCGCACGTTTGACCTAGTCGGTCACTTTCAATCGGCCGATTGGGCTCATTCGCATGGCCCAATCGTACGATTGTCTTCAATCGTATATCCCATTCGTACGATTGGATCATACTCATCATGAAGTCGTGTGATTGGGCTATACTTGTGCCATTTTAGTCATTTCATTTACCGACACTTAGTTTTCTTAAACAATTGATAAAACATTATGTGCAATTGATCATCTCAGACATGATCCATTTATCCACCCGATCACCTCAGATGTGATCCATTTATCCACCCGATCACCTCAGATGTGACCCATTTATCCACCCGATCACCTCAGACGTGATCCATTTATCCATCTGATCACCTCAGACGTGATACTTTTAACCTTTCAGAAACAATTTGTTTAAGTAAACGTTAAGCTCATTTAGTGACATTAATAGATAGCAATATACACAGTCCGACTTTGACACCCTTATACTAATAAATTGAAAAATTTTAAACTACGAACAAAATGAACATCTTTTTGTGATTTTTGTTAGGGTAGGTTTGTGTAGCCTATTAGCATTTACATCATATCAAGGACAGACTCATATGGAATCAGACAGGCATAAACAACATTACTTGGAACCTTTGATATGTATTTAACTTTAAACACTTGTATAAATTACATATCACAGTTTTCTCACTCATCTAAGACTTCTAAGATCTAACTGGGAATCATGCTTGATATGATACGTAACGTACTTTGATTATCAACTTCAGTCGGTGCATACACGACGATTGTCAGTATCCATGTCCACTTAAATCCATACACAGACTTTTGACACGCATTGGTGAAGAATTAAGTTATATTCTTTCAACCAACATTTGTGGATCCCAAGCTTATATGGTAATCAATATTCCTTTGAGGACTTTCGAGCGGTCTATAGGTATTTTGACAAGAAGAGACTATTCTTAGAGCTTTCAAATAGAAGCCAAGCCTCAGGTCAGGGCCATCGCACAGCAGAGAGGCGGCAAACAACAATGAATTATAGAATATGTAGGTTAAGCTTATCCTCAGGTCAGTGCCATCGTACAGCAGAGAGGCACACAACCTATCTCCTTGTTAGAGCATTTCTTATTTTCTTTTTCATATAGCGCACCAACAACGTTTTGTTATCAGCATGATTGCGCTTGTATTCATTTTTCTTTTGCTCTTTTTGTAGTCACACGCACACCTTTGGTGGCGTTTATTTGCTCGTTATCCCTTATCGGAAATGGCTGATTGTGTTAACCAGTGATAAGATGGGAACCCACAGTTGATTGAACCGTTTAGTTTAGATTAAGTTTACCAATGACGTCTACTTGTCTATTGTGTTGAATCTACCGACACATCGTATAGCGAACTAGCACCTCCCTAGATCAACTTTCTCCGTGTAATTACAATACCAACCAAGCGTACTATCGTTTTCCCATTTTGTTAGACTTAGACTTCTCAGATTTATAATTTTTCTATGATTTAATTAACCTTGCAAAACCGAAAATCCTTTTGGTGTTCAAGTAACCCGATACCTGTGTACTATCACTTTTCATTTTATTGAGTCACATTTCCTGTCCTTTTGTCTATGCCTTTTCAGCTTTACTTACCTTCCCCCCCTTTTTTTTAAGTAAATGAATATTGAAATAATAAATAATCTCCCCCTAAAATTCTAAAACAGAAAATCTTTTTGTGTTTTTGGATTTTTATACGACAAGGAAATTAAAAAAATTAAAATAAAAGAAATACTAAAAAAAAATTAAAAAAAGCGGTGTCGGACTATGTATCTGTTTCTTCTAATATAACATCACTTTTCTTTTTAACCCCGTTGACCTCTAGCAGATAGAAAAATCTGGGTTTATCAAATGGTTTGGTGTAGAGGTCAGCGCGTTGAAAATCCGTGTTAATTTTGACCACATCAATTAAATGTTTTTCATAGCAATCGCGTATGAAGTGATACTTGATGCCTATGTGTTTTGTCTTAGGATGTTGAACCGGATTTTTAGTTACGGCAATTGCAGCAGAATTATCAACAAATATAGGAGTAGAAGTGAATTGCAAACCGTAGTCCCACATTTGCGGTTGTATCCAAATGATTTGAGAGCAGCAGCTGGCGGCGGCAACGTATTCAGCTTCACAGGTAGATAGAGCGACTGACGTCTGCTTCTTGCACTGCCAAGTTACCAATCTTCTCCCGAAAAATTGACATCCTGCTGACGTAGACTTGTAATTCATTTTGCAGCCTCCATAATCCGAGTCACTATACGCCGTTAGCTCAAAGTCATCATCATGAGGATACCACAACCCCAGTGTTGGAGTACCCTTCAGATAACGAAAAATCCTCTTGACTCCAATCAGATGATTTACTTTAGGTTTCGCTTGATATCGGGAACACAAACATATGGCATACATGATATCTTGACGCGAGGCAGTGAGATACATGAGAGATCCGATCATCCCACGATACATGGTGGCATCCACCAAATCCCCATTCTCATCAGGAGCCACATCATGATTTGTGGCGAGTGGGGTGCCAGCAGCAGAGACATTTTCCATATCAAAGCGACTAAGAATGTCACCTACATACTTAGTCTGATGCAAAAAGATGCCGGTAGGGGTTTGATCCACCTGTAATCCTAGGAAGAACTTCATTTCTCCCATGGCACTCATCTCAAACTCAACCTTCATCACAGATTCAAACTCTTTACATAACTCTTCGTTTCGTGAGCCGAAGATTATGTCATCCACATATATTTGCACCAGAAGCAAATCACCATCCTTTTCTTTGATGAATAATGTGCAGTCAATCACACCCCTACGAAAGCCGTGCTTCAACAGATGGGTGGAGACCTTTTCATACCATGCTCGAGGAGCTTGATGTAGCCCATAGAGAGCTTTGTCTAGCTTGTAGACTCTGTCCCGATGATAAGGATCTTCGAATCCTTCGGGTTGACTGACATATACCTCTTCACGGATTTCCCCATGCAAGAATGCTCTCTTAACATCTAGTTGTTAGACTTTGATCTTCATGTAAAAGGGATAGGCTAGAAAGATGCGAATAGCTTCCATTCTAGCTACTGGAGCAAAGACTTCATTGTAATCGATTCCTTCGACTTGTCTGAAGCCCTGAACAACCAACCGTGCCTTGTTTCTGATAACAACACCCTGGTCATCCTTCTTGCACTTAAGTACCCATTTGGTACCAATTACTTTGACTCCTTTGGGTCTGTCAACAAGAGTCCACTCTCCAAGTTTCTTGAACTGTAGCAACTCCTCTTCCATAGTATTGACCCAGGCTTCATCGTTAAGGGCATCACTTACGTGTTTGGGTTCAATTTGAGAGACAAAACATCTGTAAGCTCCATCATTCACGTAGCCCTTTTCCATTACTTCAGCGTAATCAGCAGTGTACAATTGACTTTTAGTCTGCACTTCGGAATGGAGATCACCAATGATAGCATCTTGCGGATGACTCGTACTGATCCTAGTCATGGGAGTTGTAGGAACAACAACTTCAGAGTCCAAAGTTGTGACTGGAGGTTCAGTATCTGTATTTCTAGATATAGGTTCAACAGCTGAAAAGCTTCCTTCTTGATTAACATTTGGTGCATTGCTGGTTTCAGTTGCTTCTTCTTCATCAGAAGAGGCCTCACTATCATCCCGATCAGCTGTGGCAGATCCCGATGAACCACTTGCAGGTGTTGCATTGCTAGTATCCAGATTTGGTGAGTTTAGAACATCGTGCATCAGCTGAGTAGCAATATCATCATCTGAATCTATCTGAGGAAGATTGAATGATTTGAAAAAGCCATCGTAGTCAAAGAATGACGATGGACATTTTCTAACAGGGGGATAGTGAAACGTTGAACATCAACATTGCACCATACTTCTACCTGACCAGTAGAGTTGTTGTAAACTCTTTTGTCGGGTATACTGTATCCCAGAAAGATCCTCTGATCTGCCTTTTCATTAAACTTACCTTGTTGAGTTTTCTTCAGAAGTGTACAAGGAGCACCGAAAGGTTCCAAATACTCCATGTTTGGTTTACGCTTCTGTAGTAACTCATAGCAAGTCTTCCCATGCCTTTTCACTACTGACACATGATTGAGTGTGTAGCAGGCATTGGCTACAGCTTCGTTCCAGAACTGCACTGGCAGTTTTGAGTCTGCTAACATAGTCCTGGCGGTCTCGATCAGGCTCCTGTTCTTTCGCTCAGCAACTCCATTCATCTGTGGTGTGTAGGCAGAGGTGAATTGATGAACATTTCCCTTTTCTTTGCAGAAAGCATCCATCCACTGATTCTTAAACTCAGTTCCATTATCTGAGCGAATCTTTCTCACCTTCAGTTTGTAAAGTGATTCCAGAGTGGTGACCAGCACTTTGAATGACTCAAAGGTTTCTGACTTTGCTTTCAGAAACATCACCCATGAGAATCATGAGTAGTCATCAGTGACTACGAAGCAGTACCAGTCTCCTGTAATACTATTCGTGCTAACTGGACCGAATAAATCCATGTGCAGTAGCTCCAGGGGCATCTCGATAGAATTGACATTCTTGGTCTTATGAGATTTCCTGGTTTGCTTCCCTTTCTTGCATGAGACACAGAAATCAGGAAGCTTGAAGTTCTTGACAGGAACTCCATCAACTAAGTTGTTATGAATCAGATGATTCATCTTCCTATGATTAATGTGTCCCATTCTTCTATGCCACAAAATGGAGTCCTTCTCTATAGCTTTGGATAAGAAACATTGAACAGTAGAAGCACTAGTAGAAGCATTAGACATATCTAGAACATACAAGTCATTATATCTAGATGCGGACATTAATACCTGCTCCTCTGGAATATCCATTTCTTTCTTCAGAATGTAACATTTGTGATTGTCAAACATGACTTTGAAGCCCTTGTCACAAATTTGAGACACAGAAAGCAGATTGTTTTCTAATTGCTGAACAAAGTTGACTTTGTCGAACCTTACCTTTTCATTACCTACTTCTCCCTGAGCGGTAATGTATCCTCCTTCGTTTCTAGCAAAGGAAAAGTGTCCCCCTTTAATTTGTTTGACATTGAAAAGGAGAGACTTATTTCCCGTCATGTGCCTGGAAGCTCCGCTATCTACGATCCATGTATTTGTAGACGCACTATAGCGGACAACCTGCACATAAGAGAAAATAATCAGTTAAGGAGGGGGACCCAAGCCTTGACTGGCTTTGGTTTCCCAGAGGCAACCATCATGAATTTGACCCACTGTCCTTTATCAGTGGGTGGAATCTCAACATTCAGCTTGTCCTTGCTTTCAGACTCATCAGTCGTTTTGGCTTTCCACAAACCATCCCTATGAAAGGATTGTTTGTGGTAAACCTTAGACTGATTTACAGTTTGAGCATATGGTTTAGATTCAGAAACAGGTTTCGCCGCTGGCATCACAGACTTGTCAGTGACTCGTCTGTGTTGCCTTTGACGTGGAGGAGATGAAAACGACCTAGAAGGTGTTTTAGACCGAATAGGTGTTTTCGATCTAACAGGAGTCTTAGATCGCTGTTTTGAATTTAGATTGACTTTGTTGTTCAGCTCAACTTTAATTCTTGGTGTCTTATAGCGAGGATAATGTGTAGAAATATGACCGCACTATCCACAAGTATAGCAGGACCTCCATTCATCAGGGCTAGGAGATCTCTTGTGGGGCGGTGAATAAACTTCTGGTTCTTTCTTTTTGTTCTCACTTTTAAGGCTTTCACCTCCCTTTACAAATTTAACTTGTTTAACATTATGTGTGTTTTGTCTTGGAAGACGATGGGATTCTTGTTTCACTGATTTAGATTGAGTGGTTTTGGAATTCTTAGGTTGTGTGGTAGTCGATTTTTGACCCAACCCAAGAGATGTTTGAACATTCTCTTCCACCTGGTTTCCAGTGATTTTTGTGCCAGTGGTGCCTGATGTAGATGCTTTCTGGTCAGTAGCCGGAGGGGCAGATTTAACTGCTGTGTCCGGATCATTGACCAGAGGAGTTGTCACCACATGATCCTTTACTGGGTTATTATTAATTGGACGTAGTTTGGTGTTCAAAAGGATCTCATGTGGTGGAGGCACAACCTTATATCCCAAACCTTCCCCGTTGTTGCGTTCTTTAACCAAGTTTTTAAAAATATGTGAGGAACTAGCTAGACTGTGGAGTTTTTGTTTCAAAGACTCATTTTCAACTTGTAAGACCGCTCGTTCCTTCTTAGTTTCATCGATTGTTTTTAAGTAAAACTTGATATCATTTTCTTGGTTAAATGCAACAACCTCAGTTTCTTTTAACTGTTTCTTTAAAGCTTCAACTTTTTCTATATAGCTGTTTTCATTTTGTTTTAAGATTCTGTTTGCCTCAGTGCACAATTTTAAATCATTTACTAAGTTATCATAGTGATCTAATAACCTAGCAAATTTCAGATCAATGATTTCCTTAAATTTATCACATTCAGCACAAACATGTCTAGCAAAGAGTTCATCTTTCGATTCTACCTGTGCAGATGTAGACGTTCCAGCCATGAAAGCATTTTGAGGCTCAGATTGTGCTTCAGATTCAGCATTCAATTCATTTTCAATAAGTTGATCAATAGCAGTTGTGACTTCATCCAATTCAGCAGTGTCAGGTTCAGCCGAGTTCTCCCCCTCACTGGCTGAGTCTTCATTGAGATCATCAACAGATGCTATGTTTTCTTCACTATCAGATAAGAATCGAAAGGACCAGTCCTGTCCTTCATCACCTTGTGCCACCAAAGCCTTTGAGTCACTGCTGGTTGAAGCTGGCCTCTTCTCTTTCTCTTTCTTTGTGAAGGAGGAGAATGGGTTTCCATTTCCAGTCTTCTTAGGTTTTACACATTCCCGCTTGAAGTGTCCTTTCTCCCCACAGTTGAAACAGGTGACTTTTGACTTGTCGAAGCCAAAAGTAGTATCTTTTGTAGCCACCAGATTTTGACCTGTTTTCTTCACAAATTTCTTTACTCGTCGCACAGCGCTTGCGAGAGCCCACATAATATCCATCCTCTCTAACTCATTCTCATCCACCTGCTCCTAATCTTCATCAGCCAAGTGGCAGTTTCCTATCTTCCCAGCAACCAAACCTGTTAGGTTTGTTGGACATAAACAATGTTGTTTAACTATTTTAAACAAGAAAACGCAGCGGAATATGAACTTAATTTCGTATTCTATAATCTGAAAATAAAGTTCATAATATTATTTCAACAAACCCAAAGACAAAGGATCATATATATGTGAATGGATTAGTTATCAAGAAGCAAACAAAACAACCAAATCAACACAATGAACTACCTTATTCATGCTGTCAAAACCGTGGATGCATGCTGTTAAAACCGTGGATGCATGCTGAAGATCCAGCGCTTGGAGCGCCCCTATGGACGCTTGGAGCGCCCTTCTTGCAGCTTGGAGCGCCCCTCCTGCAGCTTGGAGCGCCCCTCCTGCAGCTTGGAGCGTTCCTGATGCCGAGGCTTCCAAAAGCTGCTGAAAATCGTGGATTGAAGCAAGATAATGATGTTCTTGAGTGGCCAAAACACCAAGAGGAGGTGTTCTCAAGCAATCATACCCACAAGCTTTCAAGAAACACCATTTTGCTAGGATTTGACACCCAAAATCGCGCAAGAAGCCTGCTGGAATTGAGTTCCAGCCGTGAACAATCACAAGGCTATTGGAACTTCATTTCAGCCGTGAAACCCATCTTCCATAAGAGGAGTTCGAGTCCTTGTGTCGATTTTGCATATGAGAAAAAGGGTAGATCAAGTGTGTGTGTTCTTGGAGAGATTTTGTTTCAAGAACAAAAGGAAGAAGAGAGTGGGAGAAGGCCCTTGCGGCCGAATGGTTTCAACAACCCTTTTAGGGTTTTTTTCCCTTTAAAACTCCTCCTAAGTTTTTACAAATCTTTTAAAATTAGATACATAATTTACCCCTTTAATTATATATGTAATATGCACACACACTTTTATTATTTTATGTTGATTAACTAATTTAAACAACATAACCAATAATGTCCATGAACAAAATATCCTCATAGTTTGTTCTTTCTCACATATAATTTATTTAGAAAACCCATTTTCCAAATTGGTGTAATTATTTAATTGCATGATCATATCATCAATTAAATATTAGTTGGTGATTTCTAAGCTTGTTATTGGGTATGACCCGACTTGGATCACAACGTACTAACCACATCAATGTTCTATGTGTCTTGGGCATACAGAATCCAACAATCTCCCACTTGCACAAGATACATAGAAGATTAATGCAAGCAGTAAATACCGCCTAACAACGGTTTACTACCCTTAATACGCATGACTTAGAAGCCATTCAATAACATCATCCCCTTCAAGTATCCAACTTGAAATGATTTAGGTGAATCAATCATTTATCCTTTTGTTACAGATGTCATGTTAAATCCAAGGACATAGAATGATCATTCCTTGTTGATTTAACTTAATCAGGCCTTAGACATCATACTCTCAACGAATAAGAGGAACAAATCCCATCTTGACTACATACGTTTCTCACAATCACCTTATGTCATACCTGAACATAACCTTATGTACTGACAATTGTTTCATATCAGTGAAGAACTAGCTCAAGGTATAACACTTAGTGAATATCAAAACCCAATATGTATCTCAGGTCGGAGGATACCAAATGATATTCGCCTTTACTCAAACTTACTTATTATCAATCAATAAGATTCCATGTAGTAAGATTTGAGATGCGGGTCATTCTAATATTCGTATCCCACGAATATCTATGAACCTTGGCAGCAACCAATTGCTCTATATCCATGCCTTATGAATATCCACCAATCCAAGTTCATAATAGTCTTACATTCATATTTGTTCCCACAAATATGACCGACTACGGACATTTTGAATAATAAAATTATTCATGGATGTAAACATGCCAAAAGGAACATCACTTAAAATATCGTAAATACATAGATAAGTTAAGTATTACAATTGTTCCATATTAATAATATTAATACTAAACAGATCAATTCCAATCACTAGAATATCGAAGTCCTAAGATACAAGTATGACTTTCATGCTTTGCCCTTTCAAGGAGCTTCGTGAGTGGATCCGCAATGTTTTGATCAAAGTGAACTTTGCGAATACATATCTTTCCCTTTTCAACTTCATCCCTTATGTAGTTGAATTTCCGCTCATTGTACCTAATCTTTTGATGTGCACGGGGTTCCTTGATTTGAACAATCGCACCCTCGTCATGACAAAAGATTTCTAAGGGGTCTTGAATGGTAGAGACCATCCTTAGATTGGTGATAAACCTTTTTATCCATGCAGCTTCCCAAGCTGCTAATGAGGCGGCTATGTATTCGAATTCTGTAGTGGACAATGCTACCCTATTCATAATGGAGACGTACCCCGATTGTGATCGAGGATCATCTCGATCAGTTTGGAAACTAGCATTCGTGTAACCCTTTACAACTAGTTCCTCTTCATTAGATCCGTATATTAGAAACAGATCCTTAGTCCTCCTAAGGTATTCCAATATACTTTCAACAGCCATCCAATGGCTGTTTACTTGGATTCTACTGATATCTACTTGTCATGCTTAATGCGCATGACACGTCCAGTCTAGTGCATATTATTGCATACGTGATGGATCCTATAGCAGACGCATATGGGATGTCCTTCATACGATGTTGCTCATCCTTTGAGCTTGGACATTGAGATGCACTCAATATTGTCCCTCTTTGAATAGGTACTATACCTTTCTTAGATTTTTCCATCTTGAACCTTTTCAAGATTTTATCAATGTATGCACTTTGGTTTAACTCTATCAACCGCCTCGATCTATCCCTATAGATCTTTATTTCCAAAATATAGACGGCTTCACGGAGATCCCTTTTGGAAAAACAATTTCCAAGTGTAGTATGTCATCAACATACAATACTAAGAACGTAATTACACTCCCACTAGCCCCTTGATACACACAATCCTCGTCAGCGTTCTTGATGAAACCCAATTTCTTGATCTTTTCATCAAAACGTTGATTCCAACTTCTCGATGCTTGTCTCAATCCATAGACTGATATCTTTAACTTGCATACTTTATCAGGATGACTTTAGCATTGCGATTGGCGAGAAGGTTTCATCATAATCAACCCTTTGACTTAGAGTGAAACCTTTTGCTACAAGTCATGCCTTGTAAGTATCCAAGTTTCCATGCATGTCAGTTTTCTTCTTGAAAACCCACTTGCATCCAACCGGTTTGGAGTTAAGTGAGGAGTCAACCAATTCCCAAACTTGGTTGTCATACATGGATTGCATCTCTACGTTCATGGCTCCTAGCCACATGTCACAATCCGAATTGGACATTGCATCATGGTATGTAGTTGGCTCTTCGGAGTCAACAACGTAGTATCCATCTATGAAAAATCCACATCTTTCATGTGAAATGCTAACTTTACCAGATCAGCGAACGTTTTTTGTGTATTGATCAACCTCTTGATCATGATCAACAACCTCTTGTTGATTGCTAGTGTCAACCAAACGTGTATCGGCTTGTGGATCTTGATCCTCATCAAATTCCACTGTTCTATGCGTCATTCCTTCCATAAGGAACTTGGCTTCCAAGAACTCTGCCTTTTGAGCAATGAATACCTTTCGCTCTGTTGGATCAAAGAAGTGGTATCCTATACAGTCCTTTTGGATATCCAACAAATATACACTTAGTGAATCGACTTTCAGTTGGTTTTGGTGTTAAGCTTAACATAAGCTTCATAACCCATAATTTTAAATATGATAGCGATGGAACTATTCCATTCCATATTTCAGAAGGCGTCGAATCCACTTTCTTGGTTTGGACCATATTCAAAATATGAGCCGCGGAGAGTAGTGCGAAAACCCCAAAATTATAGAGGTAGTGAGCTTATATCCATCATAGGTCGAACTATATCCAATAGGGTGCGATCTCCTTACAGACACACCATTATGTTATGGTGTTCTGTGAGGAGTAAGTTGTGAGACAATCTTACAACTTCCTAGATGATCCCTAAAAGTCTCACTTAGGTATTCACCTTCTCTATCTAAACGGAGAACTTTGGTAGTTCTATCGAGTTGATTTCCTACTTCATTCTTGAAGTTTTTGAACATTTCAAATTCTTCATGTTTATGTGCCATCAAGTACACATAACCATAGTGACTATAATCGTCGGTTAAGGTAATGAAGTAAGTTTCATCATACCTTGTCATTCTCTTAAAAGGACCACATACATCCAAATGTATGACTCCTAATAAGTCTTTTGCCCTCTCATTAGTACCACTAAAGGGCGTGTTAGTCATCTTACCTTGTAAACTAGATTCACACTTATCAAATGAACAATTTTCATTTGTCTTCAAAAGACCATTCTTTTAAAGTGTTTAAATCCGATTCTTGTTTATGTAACCAAGATGACAATGACAAGAATAAGAGTCACTTAAACCATTTTAAGTCTCTTGGTGCATGATAGGTATAATGTGTTATTATAGGACGAATCATTATGAACCAATTCATCAACATTATTAGAAGGCATGGCCTTAAAATAATATACATCATCCATATAAATATAAATACCATCATATACTAACTTTAAATCATAACCATATCGTTTTAAAAAGGAAACTTAAATCATGTTCCTAGTCAAACTAGGAGCATATAACATGTTTTTGAAGAATAACTTCCAAACCTTTTTGAAAGTTTCAAAACATAGTCTCCTTCTTAAAGTGCTTATTTCTTTTGAACTCTTGCAACAAATTGCAATAGTGAGTTCCACATGTGGTATCCAATTACCCATGTGCTTTGAGGAAATAACACTTAAGTCAATATGGATTATGAAAGTTATGCTTAAGGTTTGCCCAGCATCCCTTTTATTTCTCAACTCATTGAGAGCATCCCTTTTGAAGAATAACTTCCAAACCTTTTTGAAAGTTTCAAAACATAGTCTCCTTCTTAAAGTGCTTATTTCTTTTGAACTCTTGCAACAAATTGCAATAGTGAGTTCCACATGTGGTATCCAATTACCCATGTGCTTTGAGGAAATAACACTTAAGTCAATATGGATTATGAAAGTTATGCTTAAGGTTTGCCCAGCATCCCTTTTATTTCTCAACTCATTGAGATAGGTTGGATGAATCCTTTTCAAATGACCTATCTCACCATACTCAAAGCATGGATCGTTTTCGGTTACCTTAAGTTTTATAAGCTTAGGTTTTGGAGGTTCCGCTTTGATCTTCCCTTACCCATTGCCTTTGATGTGCCCTTCTCCTTTGGCAACATTTGCCTTGGGATCGGGATGGTTAGGAATAGGATCGTCAAGGACATTTGCCTTTGCTCTTGCTTGAGAACAATTCTCAAGTTTCGAGACCAGTCCATAAGGTTATTATGGTTGAGACGATCCCTCTCTAAAATAGTTCTCAGTGATAGGGTATGGACGGTCGGGGTGGTAGCATTATTGTTTGCGGTCATTCTACAAATTTTTCAAAGTTCTTTTTAGTATTTCTGAAAAAATTCATTTTAATTATTAATACCCTTTATGTCTCATAGACAATTAATAATTAAAATCTAGAATCCAACGTTACATTCAAATAATGGTTAGGTGACCTTTATCCCATTATTCGAATTAACAAGGTAGTCAACATTTGACAATTGCAACCTTTTGCAACTTCTAGCGGTATGGGATCGACTTTAAACATCATATGCAAAGTCGGCATGTTAATCCCATCAACACCATTTGGAAACCATATTTTAGGTGATCCATTCAACATGGTTTGCAAATCAAGTTACCCTACTTGCACACACATGTGAGTTTACCAACACAAGTGGTTAGGTGACCTTTATCCCACTAATGTGGTATTCCCATCTTAAGTCATAAGTTCCCTCAAAATGGTTAGGTGACCTTTATCCCATTAAGAGTTTCCAAATGACTTAAGTGTTGTGCAAAAGGACGGTGTTAAACTTGTTTGAAAAGGGATTTTTAGTTTTCATTGATTCTAGTTTGAAAACTCTATTTACCTTGTATTTGCATGCTTTCAAATGCAAGGTATCCTATGGTTCACTTTTAATAAAACCTCTTTTATTAAATCATTAATCCTTTAATAACCTTTTATTAATCACTTAATGATTAGGAACCATAAAATTCAGCTTGTTAAGTTTGTTAATTAGTTTGTTATGCACATCCAAATGTCAAATAACAATCATACAACAAACAACCAAACAAGTACAATCATACAAACATATATGCATAACTATAGCCACTAAGTTGACTACACTTGTTTGCCATCACAAGTGTTGTCATAAGGTCTTTCCTAAGGGTTCAACACAACACAAATGATGAGGTCTTCAAAGACTCCCACTTGAACTTGCATCCAAATGCTTCAAGTCCATCCTTTGTGTCTTCCTTTTGTGCTTCCTTCCCGAGCATCTTCTTTGACAAAATATATATCCTAATACATATTTTCTAGTAAAAGAAAAAGAATACTCCTGATCTATTTATTACATGGCCAAATGAATAAACAAATTACAATCCAAATAGAAACACCAAAAGGATTATTACAACCCATAAAGAATGAATACAACCAACATGACAAGATTACAATCAACCAAATCCAAAACACACATGGTCAAGGCTATGTTATGCACTAATATATGTATCCACATACATAATTTCAAGAACCAAATGAACCCCATTTGACCCTAAATTTTCAGCCAACACAAACTAAGAATTTAGGGTCTATTGTCCAAACAAAAACACAATCAACCAATTTGATATCTTCCTTTCAAGATCCAATCATAAGCATGCATGATTACAACCTTGAAAGGTTGGGGTATCATCAAATCATCACAAAACAGCCCTATTGAGGTTGTTAAACCTTATATATCCAAATATACAAGAACATATGAAACTAATCATCCACATAACCGGCTCTAGATGCCATTGTTGGGTTTGTTGGACATAAACAATGTTGTTTAACCATTTTAAACAAGAAAACGCAGCGGAATATGAACTTAATTTCGTATTCTATAATCTGAAAATAAAGTTCATAATATTATTTCAACAAACCCAAAGACAAAGGATCATATATATGTGAATGGATTAGTTATCAAGAAGCAAACAAAACAACCAAATCAACACAATGAACTACCTTATTCATGCTGTCAAAACCGTGGATGCATGCTGTTAAAACCGTGGATGCATGCTGAAGATCCAGCGCTTGGAGCGCCCCTATGGACGCTTGGAGCGCCCTTCTTGCAGCTTGGAGCGCCCCTCCTGCAGCTTGGAGCGCCCCTCCTGCAGCTTGGAGCACCCCTCCTGCAGCTTGGAGCGTTCCTGATGCCGAGGCTTCCAAAAGCTGCTGAAAATCGTGGATTGAAGCAAGATAATGATGTTCTTGAGTGGCCAAAACACCAAGAGGAGGTGTTCTCAAGCAATCATACCCACAAGCTTTCAAGAAACACCATTTTGCTAGGATTTGACACCCAAAATCGCGCAAGAAGCCTGCTGGAATTGAGTTCCAGCCGTGAACAATCACAAGGCTGTTGGAACTTCATTCAGCCGTGAAACCCATCTTCCATAACAGGAGTTCGAGTCCTTGTGTCGATTTTGCATATGAGAAAAAGGGTAGATCAAGTGTGTGTGTTCTTGGAGAGATTTTGTTTCAAGAACAAAAGGAAGAAGAGAGAGGGAGAAGGCCCTTGCGGCCGAATGGTTTCAACAACCCTTTTAGGGTTTTTTCCCTTTAAAACTCCTCCTAAGTTTTTACAAATCTTTTAAAATTAGATACATAATTAACCCCTTTAATTATATATGTAATATGCACACACACTTTTATTATTTTATGTTGATTAACTAATTTAAACAACATAACCAATAATGTCCATGAACAAAATATCCTCATAGTTTGTTCTTTCTCACATATAATTTATTTAGAAAACCCATTTTCCAAATTGGTGTAATTATTTAATTGCATGATCATATCATCAATTAAATATTAGTTGGTGATTTCTAAGCTTGTTATTGGGTATGACCCGACTTGGATCACAACGTACTAACCACATCAATGTTCTATGTGTCTTGGGCATACAGAATCCAACAAAACCATCATAGGAATGGACCACAGCAGCAAGCAGGTCCATGTGTTCCTTGGCTACCTCCACAGTTACCTTACCCAAGTTCTCTGTTACTAACTTTGTCGATTAAGCTTCAGTAACACTATGTTGAACCCCTGAAGAGACCATTGACTCACCAACAGATGATGAGCTTTGTCTAGATGCAGATGTATTAGTAACAAAAGCAGATTGTAAAGGAGCATCTGAAGACTTGGCAATAGAAGTTGGAGTCACGTTGTAGAGTGTCGGATCCTGAGCATAAGAACCCTTCTTTGCCTTGTACTTGTGTCTGACTTCTTCCTCTCGCAGTTTCAGGATAAAGTCATTTATATCCAATGTCTCAAGAACTGAATTGTGTCTCAAGGTGGAAATAAATGAATCCCACTTTTCAGGAAGTCCATCAGCCAAACTGGAGACCTTTTCTTCTTTAGACGTGGTTACCCCATGAGTGTGAAGTTCACTCATCAGATGATAGAATCGGTAAATTATGTCGTCCAAACTCTCATTCCCAATAGCTGAAAAATTATCAAATTCTTTCTTAAGTGCTTTGGCCTTCAAAGACTTCAGATGAGCTACCTTCATATCTTTTCTCGAGAGCTTTCAAGAATATCTTGCTTTGTTTATGATCAGAATACTGATGGAAGATCTCTTTAGGAATAGACTGGGTGAGCATCGCGTAAGCCTTCTTTTCAGCATTATAGGCAGTCTTTTGAGCATCAGTCATTCCACTCAATGTTAATGGCAAACCATCAGCACCAACTGGCATGGTGTAACTAGTTTCAATAGAATTCCATAGATTAGTTTCCACACCATTGAGATGAATCTCAAACCTCTGCTTCCACTGCGGGAATTCATCAATAGACAGAAGCTTAGGTGGCTTATTGTGGTTACCAATCTCATTCTCCAGAAGCAGTAAGTTCTGGATCCTTGAGTCTTTCCCTGTTGAGAACGTGAAATTTTCAGAGTCCATAATGAATTTTGACTTAAACTTGAAAACAAACTGTTAATGCGATTGGGGAGTACGAATGGGATGCGATTAACACTAACAGTATGCGATTGAACTCAACCGTGTGATTGAACAGGCGACTGAGACACTTAGGTGACTGAACAGACCGACTGACTCAACTGGGCGACTGAACTGTGCGACTGGCTCAATTGGTCGATTGGACTAGGCGACTGACTCAATCCGGCGAATGAACAGGCGACTGGACTTCAGTCGTACGATTGAGATAATCGTGCGACTGAGACTGCTGAAATTGAGATTTTTCGCAACTTTTGAGCTAAAACGCAAGTTTTGACACCCTTGACGGCTGAAAGTCGAAAAATATTGATTTTTCAGAACATGCAAACGTAAAGACTTGATTTTTAGCAGAAAAATTGGATCTTTTCGTGTAAAAACGTTGACTTTACCAAAAACTTGATTGAATGCACAAAGAATCAAGAGCCTATGCTCTGATACCACTAGTTAGGACCGTGTACGTACGAAGTACTAGCTGATTCTTATTTATACCGGATCAAATAGTGCGGAATCCTATTTGATTGGCGATCCAATCAGGGAGAACGTAATCAAGATCAATCCTAACAATTAGAAAACGTTAAGAATGGACTAGGAATGACCTGGGACGTTCTATGAACTTGGAATGGACGAACAGGATGCTCTGGGTCGACTAGGGTTTCAAGTATTCGAAGTGTTATGTTTTTCCACGAATTAGGTGGTATTTATAAGTAAGGGTTTCTCATTCGTGCGACTGAACCATTCACATGGTTCAGTCGTACGATTGAGCTATACGTTTGATCCATACGCACGACTGAGCCTTCAGTCGTACGAATGGTTCAATCTCATGCTTCAGTCTTACGACTGATCCAGTCCCCTGGTTCAATCGTGCGACTGAGCCATTCGCATGAAGTTATTCATGCGTATGGTCCATTGGCATGGCCCATTCGCATGATAACTTCATAATGTTAGGTTTGAATGTGTTAATTATCATAACATTAAGCATATCAATTCAAACAACCATCTACCTATATAATCTATCAACCATTCATTGCACAACCCATTAATGAAACATTTAAACATTATAAGCATCCACAACCACTTGCATTTCATTAGTTAACTTTCAATTACATATAAGTAAGACATTACAAAGATATTACATTTAGCTTAGAATCTAGGTACACATATATCAACAAACTCCCCCTTAGACCTAGATTCCTCTAATGTCTTCCTTTACCCATTATCTCCTCGTACTTCTTGAACTTCTCCTCTCTGGTTACACCTGCATGTATTTCAAATACAAAATAGATGCATATGACATTCTGGAACTGGAGAGCTTGTACGATGTCTTGCGAGTCATAGAACAGTGGCCACTTGTAAAGAGTATAAACATCATTCGCTGACAAGTTCGTGAGCCACATTGGGTCAAATACCCTGATGACATCCATCTGTCCATCTCTGTTCAGAACTATGACCACTTCTGCTGTTCGACAATCATAGTACCACCACTTGAAGTGTGGAGTGATGTCCTGAGGCATTTCCCTGAGAGGGATCTTCGACATAGTACATGGAGGATGCCACTTCAACACAATCTTTGACTTCCCGGTTTGTGGATCCATTTCAGACCTTCGAATGTACCTCGTAGGTTGGTGAGGCCAGAAGTTTACCCACCGGGTGTGGTACTCTTTCTTTAACGCCGCTTCGAACCAACCTGACATCTTTCTGGGATCAGCATAAAGTAGCTTCAGCATTGCCAGTTGGTTGAGCTTAAAACCAGGTAGAGTTTTTAGATCGTGTGGGAAGCTAAAATACTCGATACCTTTCTCTCTCTTAACCGCATAGGCGTTAAGGTCATCAAAATACGCCCACGATATAATCTTGCCAGACACCTTTTGATGTTTCTTCACTCTGTAGAGCTTGGTGTAGGCATCAGACGTTGGAGCACTTCGTTGGGCACGAATATCCGCAAAACAAGCAGCCCATTCAGCCTTTCTCTCTTTGACTTCCTCCTCAGTAGCTCTGGCTGTATCTTCTTGTTTGTCAGAATCTTCTTCCATCTTATCCAGAGTATCAAAAGTCTCGCTGACCAGATTGTCATCCAGATATGGAATGACATGACCTTCAGTGTCAGTGTACTCTGGATAGCATTGGTCTGTTATATCCTCTATCTCAATCTCATCTACGTCGTGTAGTTTTTCATCACTATCAATTTGTACTTCGGGAGCGTCTTTCACTATGTCTTTCGCGTTGAGTTTGAACATTTCTGCCAACTGTTCCTTAGTGAAGCTGTGAATAATCTCTCCCTCTTCAGGGGTATACTCAACCAATCTCCTTACAATACCCTGCAGATCAAGAATCATTGTTAACTGACTCCTGACCTGTTGTAGGGGTTCGACATCGTATTCATCTCATTGAAAGTTTGGATCTGCTTGATTTAAACATGCAACACAATACTTGTTAGTAAGTAATCAAACACAATCATTATTAAGACAAAAGATATAAACATTAATTACATAAGTGTTACATAATTTTTCCAAGTACAAAAGCATTTTAAATATAGAAACATAAATAACTAATCAGTACTTTTGTCTTGAATCTCAGGAGTAACTTCAGGTGGGGCAGACGTAGAGGTTCCTTGGTCTTGACGTTGTTTAGAACGCCTCTCGTCTGCTGCTTCATCACTTTGTTCTCCTGCAGCCTCTCCTCCTTCGTCATCATCATCATCTTTCTTGTCATCACTATCATCACCTTCCTCACTTTCATCATCCTCATCATCGGCATCCTCATCATCGTCATCCTCATCATCATCGTCCTCCTCATCATCGTCCCCTTCACCAATCTTGAGGGGCACACTCTGAGTTCCTTTCAGCTTTAGCAAGATAGACTTGTTTGCAGCCTTTAACTCCTCCAACTTCCTATCCGTCTCAGTCTCGTGCTCTAATAGACCAGTGATCTGATCAGTCTGTGCGGCGATCAGCTGAGTTTGAGATGAAGTCAACTCCCTTAACTGATGAATCTCAGCTGTCTGGGAGGAACACTGCTCTTTTAACTGCTGAATCTGAGCAGTCTTGGCCTCATCAGAGGCTAGCAGCTTGACCACCATGCTGTTGAGTGCTGTAGGCTGCTCTACCACTGAGATAGGTGGTATGAATGAGCTAGTTGGAGCAGATGAGGGTCCGGTTTGGTGAGTAGTGGTGGTTTGGTGGCTGTGGAGAATATGGGAGAGGATGGGAATGATGTAGTAGGGGGTACAGTGGTGGTGGTGGTGGATGTTAGAGTGTGAGATGTTGGAATAGTGGTGGTGGCTTGAGGGATTTATAGGTATTTTGATGACCACTTGTTTTTAAGCTGCTCTGATACCACTTGTTAGGACCGTGTACGTACGAAGTACTAACTAATTCTTTGTTATACCGGATCAAATAGTGCGGAATCCTATTTGATTAGCGATCCAATCAGGGAGAACGTAATCAAGATCAATCCTAACTATTAGAAGACGTTAAGAATGGACTTGGAATGATCTGGGACGTTCTATGAACTTGGAATGGACGAACAGGACGCTCTGGGTCGACTAGGGTTTCAAGTATTTGAAGAGTTATGTTTTTCCATGAATTAGGTGGTATTTATAGGTAAAGGGTTTCTCATTCGTGCCCCTGAAGCATTCTCATGGTTCAGTCGTGCGATTGAGCTATGCGTTTGATCCATACGCACGACTGAGCCTTCAGTCGTACGACTGGTTCAATCTCATGCTTCAGTCTTACGACTGATACAGTCTCCTGGTTCAATCGTGCGACTGAGCCATTAGCATGAAGTTATTCATGCGTATGGTCCATTGGCATGGCCCATTCGCATGATAACTTCATAATGTTAGGTTTGAATGTGTTAATTATCATAACATTAAGCATATCAATTCAAACAACCATCTACCTATATAATCTATCAACCATTCATTGCACAAACCATTAATGAAACATTTAAACATTATAAGCATCCACAACCACTTGCGTTTCATTAGTCAACTTTCAATTACATATAAGTAAGACATTATAAAGATATTACATTTAGCTCAGAATCTAGGTACACATGTATCAACAAAAGATAAGTTAAATGGTATTTCAACTAAAAACGGGTATTAACCGGGTGACGTTTTGAGAAAAATCCAAGAAATTATGGTATAAAACCAAAATCCATGAAAACCATGTTATTTCACTAATTTAAGTGTTATAAGATCTAAGGGAGTTGAAATATTTGTCAAACAAGCTTTTAAACTGTCAAATCCGGGTAAAAACGCGTTTTAATGGGTTAAACGTAAAATGAGGCTTTCAACTATAAGAGGATAAAATTTCGTAATCAAAAGATTAGAAACCTATAAAAATGTCCTTAAAATGATATTTAATGGTCTAAGACTCAAAATATGGAAATTCACACTTAACCGTTAAAAACCTTCGGTTTTACCGTAACCGGGAACGTAAAACCTATGGATATTAAACAGGACCTACATTCTGAAAATTTGGTGTACACTTACTTAAAATGAGTTATCTAACTTCAAGAACCTGATTTTTGGTCATAATAGTCATTAAGTACAAGAAAACAAACTTTGTGTAGAAATTGTCAATTTTGAAACTTGAGGGACTAAACTGTAAAATTCTACCAAACTCCATAACCGACTCATGTGAAGCTACTAAACAATTGAACAAATCTATTTAACTTGTATCATTAACTAATGGTGTAGAAATCCTTAATTACATAAGAAACCACGACTTTCCATAAAAGGAAACTTTTCATACAACCCTTAACGAATCAACGCCGAATCTGACAACCAACTCCTTGGCACACCTAGTACACCTTATATAAGTTTAGGACCAGTAGGTTACCACTTATTTTGATGGTAGGGTGCTAGGATTGATACTTCCCTGGCACATAAAGAATATTATTAGCTTGAACTTTAAGGTGTGTTCTAGTGATCCCCTTTTTACTACTACTTTGTGATGAAACATGCCCTACATAATTGAACTATATTTGTGCTTTACTTGGTGTTTGTATGTGGGAATTGTGGTTACGTGTTAATGCTTATATCACGATCATTAATTCTTTTGTTAACCGCTTGTTTTATATGGATAGATCTATTTGGGGAATCCTCCACACATAGTGGCTTCCGTTTAGGAAGGGTACCACTGAGATCCTGAGGGGTCGTTTGTGGCATGTGACAGGTTTTTATAAGAAACTATGGTGAACCATCCGGCAGGTATGGTACACTGTTTTGGGGCTCAGTTCTTCCTTCGGGACTAACCGGTAAAACATAATTTTAGAAGAGGCTAGCCGGGACTGAGTGCAGGGTTGATTGTGATCCCCCACAATACTAAAACTACGAATTATTTTAAATCAAATGAGGATTTTATTCAAATCCTTTTGATTGAAAACTTTAAGCACTTGAATTCACCAACTTTATAGTTGACACAAATTTTCTTTTGAGCATGTTTCAGGTAACCCGTGATGGATATCTAGCTGTGTAGAAGGCCTTGACTTAGCTCCGCAACCCATGGCATTGGCTTATTATGTTCTGAAAACATTTGAAACAATTTACTTTTGTTATTGATGAAAACACTTTGAAATGATGACTTAAACACTTGTAATGGGGACTAGACTTGTATCTAGTCTGGAATTTTCTTTAATGATTTATGCTATGTGATATTCTCTCCTTTGAGCTCTTATGATGGTTTGTTTCCACTGCCATATGTTATTGCTAGTCTGTGACGTCCCACTCTACCTGGGCCCAGGGTTGATAGATTGGTATCAGAGCTAAAGGTTATAGAGAAGTTGGGAATACCGTAGTAGACCCTAGGCTACAACCCAGACTCCTTAGGACTGTCATTATGGGAAAGTGTTAGGATGATCGGGTTGGGTAAATTGATGATTACACTTGATCAACGTAATCATGAATTTGCCGGACGCATAAATTCCATCATGGACCTTTAGGTAGTAATTGGACCTTCTTTGTTTGAAACTTGTGATTTCTGAAATTTCTTTGAATGGTCTAAAGGTTTTCATAGGATAAACCGCTTTGCCTGTTATTATTTGAAGAAGCTAATGATATCTGTAACTATTACTCATTGATACCTTTGGTTATGGATACTATTGGAATATCTGATATTACTGCCATCACTACTATTACTAGTACTATTATTATAACCATGAGCTATGAGAAACAAAATTACTCATGACAATTTTTATAGGATAACCAGACTATGGCTGACAGAGGTAAAGCACCTGCACGCCCAGTTGATTAGACTGCTCCCGTTGGGACCCTTAGGAGGGTGAAGCCATAGATGGAGTATGAGGCATATCTACGGAGGTGCGGACACCCTGGCTGGCTATCCGCGAC
This sequence comes from Flaveria linearis, assembly GCA_024085815.1. Lineage (NCBI taxonomy): Eukaryota > Viridiplantae > Streptophyta > Magnoliopsida > Asterales > Asteraceae > Flaveria > Flaveria linearis. The sequence continues at coordinate 45,436,293 of CM044003.1, read as the reverse complement.
TTTTGATGACTCTGAGACATTTGAAGACTTGTCCCCGACATCACTAGCTAGGAGCCGAACACGCTCCAACTCACCACATGTCGTAGCTCCTAACCACTCACCTATTCCACCTATTGGGAATAGGGGTGCCCGAGTTGTCACTCGACCTAGGAAGAATGCTAGACCAAGACTCTCCGTTTCTTTTAGGATGCATCCTCCCCCACCTCCACATGCAAGGGCCCCGACACCAGCACCTTCTATACTTGCCCCGCCTAGACACGGCCTCACGACGAGTACTGGATGCCACCTAGGCATAGTATGTATGACGGCCCTAGCGTACTCGCTGGAGATCAGTACTCTCAGTCTTGCCATCGGGCTAGTGACTCCGGTCTATCAGACCCAATTTGAGTGAGATCCTGAAGACCATCCAGCGTCATGAGTTTACCCTCCAAAACGCCACATGAACTTTATAGTCCGCTCAGTTTTAGATGATGATGGCGTCATATGGAGTGCAACGCTTGGAGCATGAGCAAAAGAAGAAAAGCTCAGGATGGTTCGGATGGTTGAAGAAGAAATGGCAGGGGTGATGTAGCTGGTATTTGAATGCATGGCAGTAGACCACGAGACAATTTAAGAAACTATCTATCTGTTTATCTCTGAAACTATTTTTATTATAGGGGTGATGGCGCTAACTTTTGCAGGGTGAGTTATTTGGAAAATGTGCTAATCCTTGTGTTGCGTAATTGATGGTTACTCATGGGTAGTTATCTCCGTACACTTTAAATGAAACATAAATGCATGACAGTAGTGCATGATAGGAATTATGAGATACAATGGAATACTTGAAACAAAAAGTATGAGATGATAAACAAACTTATCTATGATACTATCAGAATACCAGCAAGGAGAGGGACTCGATTCGGAAGACGAGGTGCTACCCGAGGTGGGAACCAACCACCTACTCCACCGGAAGCACCACTTAGGGGGGATGCCAACCACGAGAATGATGAAAGGATTGCCAACCTGGTGGCCCAGCAAATTGCTAACGTGATCCCAACAATAATTGCACAAATCAACGCAGATGTGGGAAACACCACCGGGACTAATGGACCCAACAATGAGGAAGGCAACCAAGAGGAAGCCGAGGCTATAAGAAATGGATGCTCCTACAAGACATTCATGGCATGTAAGCCAAAGGACTTTTATGGAACCTAGGGTGCAATTGAAACTTATAGGTGGCTTGATGAAATCAAAGCCGTGTTGGACATCAGCGAATGCAAACTGGAGCATATGGTGAGATTTTCTTCCCAATCTCTAAAGGGACCAGCACTGGAATGTTGGAAAACTATCATTCAGCCCCGAGGACGGAATGCTATTGGAAGAATAAACTGGTCTGAGTTCAGGGAATTAATCACCAACAAGTATTGCCCGATCAATCAGCTAGAGAAACTGGAGGCCGAATTCCTGAGTCTAGAGGTGAAAGGCCCAAACTACACCGAATACATCAACCAATTCCTGGCATTGTCCTGATTGGTATCACACTTGGTGATGCCAGAATCCAAGGGTGTAGCCTGTTTCATTTGGGGATTATACCCTAGGGTCAGGGGCATGGTTCGATCTTCCCGGCCTGCTACCATACAAGCTGCAGTCGACTTTACCAGCAGTCTTACTGACGACCTAGTTAAAGCTGGGTGGACTGAGCACGGGAGAAACGAGGATAAAAAGAGGGCGGTGGAAGAGAAAAGGAAGTGGTTTGAGGGCAGCAAGATGGTCGGTAGCACTAGCAGTTCAAGCAAAAGGTCTAGTGGAGAGGCGAGAAGAAATGACCACGGTACAAAGGCTAGGAGATTGTATCAAGGCACAAGCCCTTTCTGTAACAAATGCAAGCTTCATCATCAAGGGGAGTGCAACCCCATGCCTTGTTTTTGATGTAAGAGATCTAGCCATCTAATCAAAGACTGTACATATGCGCCTGGTAAACAATGCTATGAGTGCAGGGATCCAGGGCAGATGAGGAATAAATGCCCTATGCTAGGGAGAGACAAAGATGGCAGGGCCAACAATCCTAAGGGGAGAGCATTTATAATGGATCCGGCTAGAGCCCGTAAGGAGCCCGATATGGTTAACGGTACGTTTCTTATAAACAACCATCCTGCTACCATTCTATTTGATACTGGAGCAACTGCTAGTTTTGTCTCTAGTACTTTTAGGACTTTGATTGACATGAGTGCAATCATCCTGACTGATACGTTTACCATAGAATTAGCTGACGGTAACATCTTAGAAACTAACGAAGTCATCAAAGATTGCTTAATGAATCTAGAGGGAAGTACATTTAAGATAAACCTGATGCCTATTAAGCTAGGTGGATTTGATGTGGTTGTTAGTATGGTCTGGCTGGCTAAGCATAGAGTCAAAAATCATATGTGACGAACGTCTACTTAAGATACTGTTGAGCAACAAGGAAGTGTTAGTGGTCCATGGTGAAAGAAGTAACACGCTATGCCCTACGATATCCCATTTAAAAGCTACCAAGAGTCTTATGAAGGGAAGCCCAGCAATCATAGTCTATTTGATGAATGCTAAAGAGGAGAATAAGTTTGAAGGTATTCCAGTGGCTTCTGAATATCCAAAAGTTTTTCCTAAAGACTTACCAGGACTACCTTCGAGTCGACAAGTTGAGTTCCAAATAGATCTACTGCCTTGTGCTGCACCAGTGGCCAAGGCACCATATCGACTCGCCCCACCTGAGATGAAGGAACTAATTGTTGGATTCTTTATGCCCAAGACACATAGAACATTGATGTGGTTAGTACTTTATAATCCAAGTGGGGTCATACCCAATAACAAGTCTAGCAAACACCAATAATTATTTAATTGAAGATATGATCATGGAATTAAATAATTACACCAATTTAGAAAATGGATTTTCTAAATAAATTGTATATGAGATAGAACAACTTATAAGGATATTTTGTTCATGGAAATTATTTGTAATGTTATTTAAGTATGTTAAATAACATCAAATAATAAAAGTGTGTATAAGTTTTATATTAAAAGGTTAATTATACAACTTATTAAGGAACTAGTTAAAAATAATTAGGTGTTTTAAAATGGGTGGGAAACCCATTTTAAAAGCAATTTCTGCCGCCCCTAATAAGTGTTCTTTTGTCTTTGGTTACCTTGGAACAATACCACAATTGATTAGTTCTCATTACACATTTTGACACTCTCTCTCATACATGCAAGAAGTGGGTTTTTTTCTCATCTTTGAAGAAGAACATAGCTAAAAGAAAAGGGTTTCTGCAGCTATTATCTTGCACGATTTTGGTGACAAATCCTAGCAAAAGAGGTGTTTGCTTCACACTTGTGGGTATGCAAGCTTGAGGACATCTACCTTGGTGTTTTGGTCATTCAAGAGCAGCTCCATCTTCATCCAAAATTCGATTTTCTGCAGCTCTACAAAAGGTGTTTTGTAAGTGTTGTTTTGGTTGTTTCTTCTTCTCGATAGCTAGCTCAAACACATGTAAATGATCCTTATGTTCTTGGGTTTGTTGTTGTCATGATATGAGCCTTGATTTTCAGATTACAAAAAGCTCTTATTCCGCTGCGTTTTTCTTGTTTAAATAGTTAAACAACTATGTATATGGTCCAACAAACCCAACATTGGCATCTAGAGCCGGATATGTGGATGACTAGCTTCAATTATCCTTGTAAAATTGGTTTTGTAGGGTTTTAACAACCAAATTAGGGCTGTTTTGTGGTGATATTATAAATCCCCAAACTTTCAAGGTTATATCATGCATGCTTATGATTAAATCTTGAAAGGAAAGATATCAAAATGGTTGGTTGTGCTTTGTTTGGACAATGACACCCTAAATTCTTAGTTTATGTTGGCTGAAATTTTAGGGTCAATTGGGGATTTATTTTGGTTCTTGTATGTTGTATACGATGTTTCATATTGGTGCATAACCTAGCCTTGACCTTGTGTTGATTTGGTTTTGGATGAATGATTTGTTATGGTTTTATTCATTTAAAGGGTTGTAATAATTTTTTTTTGTTCATATCCTTTTGGTTTGTAATTTATTTATTCATTGGTTGTGTAATAAATAGGTTAGACGTATTTCTTTTACTAGAAAAATGTATTAGGATATATTTTGTAAAAGAAGATACACAAGATGGTGAACCAAAGGAAGGTGCAAAGCAAGGACACAAAAGACATGGACACTTGAAGCATACGGATGCGGGTTCAAGTGGGAGTTCATGGAGACTTTGAAGTGTCAATTTTAAACCCTTAGGAATGACCTTATGACAACACTTGTGATGGCAAACAAGTGTGGTCAACTTAGTGGCTATGGTTATGCAATTGTAATTGTTTGGTTGTGCTTGTTTGATTTGTTTAATTTTGGTTGATTGTTGGATATTTGGATATGTATAACAAACTAATTAACAAACAAAACAAGCTGAAATTTATGGTTCCTAATTATTAAGTGATTAATAAAAGTTTATTAAAAGGATTAATGATTTTAATAAAAGGGTTTTACCAAAAATTAGAACCATAGGGTACCATATTTTGAAAGCATACAAATACATGGTACATAGAGTTTTCAAAACTAGAATTAATGAAAAACTAAAATCCCTTTGGAACAAGTTAAACGCCATCCTTTTACGTGACACTCAAATCACTTGTAAACTATTTGTGGGATAAAGGTCACCTAACCACTTCTAGGGAACTTATGTATTTGAGGTGGGCTTAACGTATTTGTGGGATAAAGGTCACCTAACCACTTGTATGCGTAAACTTACACGTGTGTGTAAGTAGGACGACTTGTATGTGAGCTTCACGCATTGCTCAAAACAGCTGAGGCAGGGATGGGTAGAAAGGTTCTACCTGTTCTCTCGATTAATGAGGGAGGCTATAAGAAAAGGCCATTCCCCGATCCTAAGGCAAATGTTGCCAAAGGAAAGGGGTACATCAAAGGGAAGGGTAAAGGGAAGGTTAGAACGGAACCTCCAAAGCCTAAGCTTATGAAGCCTAAGGTAACGGAGAACGATCCATGCTTTGAGTGTGGTGAGATAGCACATTGGAAAAGAAATTATCTAACCTATCTCAAACAGTTGAGGAACAAGAGGGATGCTAGGCAAACCTCAGGTACAACTTTCATGATTCACATTGGTTTAAATGTTATTTTTTCAAACACATGGGCATTGGATACCGGATGTGGAACTCATAGTTGCAATTTGTTGCAGGGGTTCAAAAGAAATAAGCACATCAAGAAGGGAGACATAAGTCTCTACATGGGCAACGGAGCAAAAGTTGATGTTGAAGCCCAGGGAGACTATATTTTGAAACTTTCAAATGGTTCGGAAGTTGTTCTTAAGAACATTTTGTATGCTCCTAGTTTGACGAGGAACATAATTTCTGTTTCTATTTTAAAAAAATGTGGTTATGATTTAAAGTTTGTAAACAATGGTATTTATGTTTGTATGGATGATATTTTTTATTTCAAGGCTATGCCATTTAATGGTATCTATGAATTAGTTCATGATGATTCATCCTATAATAACTCATTATACCAAACAAGCACCAAGAAACTTAAAATGGATTTAAGTGATTCTTATCTTTGGCATTGTCTTCTTGATCACATAAACAACAATCGGATTCAAGTACTCCAAAAGAATGGTCTTTTGAAAACAAATGAAAATGGTTCATTTGATAAGTGCAAATTATGTTTACAAGGTAAGATGACCAAGTCGCCCTTTAGTGGTACTAACGAGAGGGCAAAAGACTTATTTGGAATCATATATTCGGATGTATGTGGTCCTTTTAAGACAATAACTAGAAATGGTGAAAGATACTTCATTACCTTTACCGATGATTATAGTGGCTATGGTTATGTATACTTGATGGCACATAAACATGAAGCTATTAAAATGTTCAAAAACTTGAAGAATGAAGTAGAAAATCAACTCAACAAAACTATCAAAGTTCTTCGTTCAGATCGAGGAGGTGAGTAACTAAGTGAGGCTTTTCAGGATCATCTAAGAAGTTGTGGAATCATCTCACAACTTACTCCACCTGGAACACCACAACATAATGGTGTGTCCGAAAGGAGAAACCGAACCCTATTGGATATGGTTCGATCCATGATGGTTGTAAGCTCACTACCTCTATCATTTTGGGGTTTCGCATTACTCTCCACGGCTCGTATCTTGAATATGGCCCCGACCAAGAAAGTGGATACGACACCTTTTGAAATATGGCATGGAAGAGTTCCATCGCTATCATATTTAAAGATATGGGGTTGTGAAGCTTATGTTAAGCAAAACACCCAAAAAAGTTGGAAAGTCGATCTACTAAGTGTATATTTATTGGATATCCCAAAGACTGTATTGGATACTACTTCTTTGATCCAACAGAGCAAAAGGTATTTATTGCTCGAAAGGCAGAGTTCTTGGAAGCCAAGTTCCTTATGGAAGGAATGATGTATAGAACAATGGAATTTGATAAGGATCAATGGATACTACTTGATATCTATTGCTCGATTCAAGCCAAGTTCCTTATGGAAGGAATGACGTATAGAACAATGGAATCAAGATCCACACCGATACACTTTGGTTGACACTAGCAATCAACAGGAGGTTGTTGATAATGATCAAGAGGTTGATCAATACACTCAAAATGTTTGCAGATCTGGTAGAGTTAGCATTCCACCTGAAAGGTATGGATATTTCATGAATGGATGTTATGTGGTTGACTCCGATGAGCCAACTACATACCATGATGCAATACCCAACTCAGTCTGTGACAAATGGGTGGAAGCCATGAACGTAGAGATACAATCCATGCATGACAACCAATTTTAGGAATTGGTTGACCCTCCACCTATCTCCAAACCGGTTGGATGCAAGTGGGTTTTCAAGAAGAAAACGAACATGCATGGAAACTTGGATACTTTCAAGGCAAGACTTGTAGCAAAAGGTTTCACTCAAACTCAAGGGATTGATTATGATGAAACCTCTCGCTTGTGGCAATGCTAAAGTCAATTAGGATATTGTTTGCCATAGCTGCTTATTATGACTATAAGATTTGGTAAATGGTTGTCAAAATTGCTTTTTTTAATGGACATGTCGAAGAAACTATCCATATGGTTCAACCTGATGGTTTTATCGATCCAAAACATCCTAATAAAGTATGCAAGTTAAAAAGATCAATCTATGGATTGAAACAAGCATCGAGAAGTTGGAATCAATGTTTTGATAAGGAAATCAAGAAATTTGGATTCATCAAGAATGCTGACGAGGCTTGTGTATATAAAAAGGCTAGTGGGAGCATAATTACATTCTTAGTAATGTATATTGATGACATACTATTATTTGGAAATCATATTCCAGCCATGGAAGGTGTTAAAACCTGGCTTGTAAGTTGTTTTTCCATAAAAGATCTTGGTGAGGCCGCCTATATTTTAGGAATAAAGATCTATAGGGATAGATCGAAGCGGTTGATAGGTTTAAACTAGAGTGCATACATTGATAGAATCTTAAAAAGGTTCAAGATGGAAAACTCTAAGAAAGGTAATATACCTATTCAAAGAGGGACAATATTGAGTACATCTCAATGTCCAAGCTCAAAGGATGAGCAAGATCAAATGAAGGACATCCCATATGCATCTGCTATAGGATCCATCATGTATGCGATGATATGCACTAGACCGGACATGTCATGCGCGTTAAGCATGACAAGTAGATATCAGCAGAATCCAGGTAATAGCCATTGGATGGCTATTAAAAGTATACTGAAATACATTAGGAGGACTAAGGATATGTTTCTAATATACAGATCTGATGAACGGTTACATGGATGCGAGTTTCCAAACTGATCGAGATGATTCTCGATCACAGTCGGGGTATGTCTTCATTATGAATGGAGGAGCAGTGTCCTGGAAGAGTTCAAAACTAGACGTGATAGCATTATCCACTACTGAATCCGAATACATAGCCGCCTCATTAGCAGCTCAGGAAGCTGCATGGATAAAGAAATTTATCACCGATCTAGGGGTGGTCTCTACCATTCAAGACCCCCTAGAAATCTTTTGTGACAACGAGGGTGCGATTGCACAAATCAAGGAACCCCGTGCACATCAAAATACTAGACACATTGAGCGGAGATTCAACTACATAAGGTATGAAGTTGAAAAGGGAAAATTATGTATTCGTAAAGTTCATACCGATCAAAACATTGCGGATCCACTTACGAAGCTCCTTTAAAGGGCAAAGCATGAAGGTCATACTTGTGCCTTAGGACTTCGATATTCTAGTGATTGCAATTGACCTGTTTAGTATTTAAAGTTTGGAACAATGTATTATTTAACTCTTTCATATATATATTTGTGATATTTTGAGTTATATTCATTTTAGCATGTATACATCCATGAATATGTTTATTATTCTAAATGTCCGTAGTCGATCATATTTGTGGGAACAAATATGAAGGTAAGACTATTATGAACATGGATTGGTGGATATTCATAAGGCATGAATATAGAGCAATTGGTTGCTGCCAAGGTTCATAGATATTCGTGGGATACGAATATTGGACTGACTCGCGTCTCAAATTTTACTACATGGAATCTTCTAGATTGATCATAAGTAAGTTTGAGTAAAGGCGAATATCATTTGGTATCCTCCGACCTGAGATACATATTGGGTTTTGATATTCACCAAAGTGTTATACCTTGAGATAGTTCTTCACTACTTTGAAATAATGGGCAGTACATAAGGCTATGTTCAGGTGTGACACGAGGTGCTTGTGAGAAACGTATGTAGTCAAGATGGAATTTGTTCCTCTTATTTGTTGAGAGCATGACGTCTAAGGCCTGATTAAGTTAAATCAACAAGGAATAATCATTCTGTGTCCTTGGATTTAACATGACATCTGTAACAAAAGGATAGATGATTAATTCACCTAAATCATTTCAAGTTGGATACTTGAAGGGGATGATGTTATTGAATGGCTTTAAATCATGCGTATTAAGGGTAGTAAACCATTGTTAGGCGGTATTTACTGCTTGCATCAATCTTCTATGAATCTTGTGCAAATGGGAGATTGTTGGATTCTTTATGCCCAAGGCACATAGAACATTGATGTGGTTAGTATGTTATGATCCAAGTCGGGTCATACCCAATAACAAGTCTAGCAAACACCAATAATTATTTAATTGATGATTTGATCATGGAATTAAATAATTACACCAATTTAGAAAATGGGTTTTCTAAATAAATTGTATATGAGATAGAACAACTAAGGATATTTTGTTCATGGAAATTATTTGTAATGTTATTTAAGTAGGTTAAATCACATCAAATAATAAAAGTGTGTATAAGTTTTATAATTAAAAGGTTAATTATACAACTTATTAAGGAAGTAGTTAAAAATAATTAGTTGTTTTAAAATGGGTGGGAAACCCATTTTAAAAGCAATTTCGGCCGCCCCCAATAAGGGTTCTTTTGTCTTTTGTTACCTTGGAACAATACGACAATTGATTAGTTCTCATTACACACTTTGACACTCTCTCTCATACATGCAAGAAGTGGGTTTTTTTTCTCATCTTTGAAGAAGAACATAGCTGAAAGAAAAGGGTTTCCGCAGCTATTATCTTGCACGATTTTGGTGACAAATCCTAGCAAAAGAGGTGTTTGCTTCACACTTGTGGGTATGCAAGCTTGAGGAAATCTACCTTGGTGTTTTGATCATTCAAGAGCAGCTCCATCTTCATCCAAAATTCGATTTTCTGCAGCTCTACAAAAGGTGTTTTGTAAGTGTTGTTTTGGTTGTCTCTCCTTCTTGATAGCTAGCTCAAACACATATAAATGATCCTTATGTTCTTGGGTTTGTTGTTGTCATGATATGAGCCTTGATTTTCAGATTATAAACCAGGACATTAAGCTCTTATTCCGCTGCGTTTTCTTGTTTAAATGGTTAAACAACTATGTATATGGTCCAACAAACCCAACACTAATGTCGCAAATCCAAGAACTTCTTGACAAGGGATTCATATGTCCAAGTGTTTCTCCATGGGGGCCCCGGTGCTATTTGTGAAAAAGAAGGATGGAACCCTACGTATGTGCATTGATTACAGGGAACTGAGCAAGCTAACCATAAAGAACCGCTACCCTCTTCCAAGAATAGTTGACCTATTCGATCAACTGCAAGGAGCAAGTTATTCCTCCAAAATAGATCTAAGGTCAGGGTACCATCAGCTGAAGATAAGAGAAGAAGACATACCCAAAGCAGCCTTTCGAACTAGATATGGACATTATGAGTATCTAGTCATGCCCTTCAAAATGACTAATGCACCAGCAGCATTCATGGATATCATAAACCGCGTCTGCCACGCGTATCTTGACAAGTTTGTAATCGTGTTCATCGACGACATCCTGATCTACTCCCATAGCAAGGAGGAGCACGAGAAACACCCCAGACTGATTCTTGAGTTACTCAAGAATGAGCAACTGCATGCCAAGTTCTCTAAATGTGAATTCTGGATGCGAGAGATCCAATTTTTAGGGCACGTGGTAAATGAGAATGGGATTCAAGTCGACCCTTCCAAGATTGAGTCTATAAAGAACTGGAAAATTCCTGAAACTCCCACCGAGATAAGGCAATTCCTTGTCTTGGCCGGATACTATCGATGGTTTATAAAGGACTTCTCGCGCATTGTGCAACCCTTGACCGCATTGACTAAGAAGAGCACAACCTTTGTGTAGGGATAAGAGCAAAATGAAGGATTTGAAACGCTTATGGAGAAGTTGTGTAGTGCACCTGCCCTTGCCCTCCCTGAAGGAGTCGAAGATTTCATAGTCTATTGTGACGCTTCGCGTCAAGGCCTGGGATGTGTACTTATGTAACGCAACAAGGTGATCGCTTATGCATCAAGACTACTAAACGATCATGAGAAGAAATATACGACACACAATTTGGAATTGGGTGCCGTGGTGTTTGCTCTTAAAATGTGGAGGCAATACCTCTATGGGACGAAGTGCATCATCTACACTGACCATCAAAGTTTGCAACACATTCTGGACCAGAAGATGCTGAACATGCGCCAGAGGAGGTGGGTCGAGCTATTAAACTATTACGAATGTGAAATCTATTACCATCCCAGTAAAGCCATTGTAGTGGCAGATGCCTTGAGCATGAAATAAAGAGAAAAACCCTTTTGCGTTCGTGCCTTAAGGATGAGTGTGTACACCGACCTTATCGCAAGGCTGAAAGAAACTCAAGATGAAGCATTAAAGGAAGAGAATTTAGCAGAGGAAGCGTTAACATGAATGGAGAAGCGGTTAGAGAGGAATGGCGATGGTATATATAAATATGAAGGGAGAACGTGGGTACCGAAGTACGGGGGAATTAGAGAGGTAATTCTCGACCAAGCCCACAAATCTTGGTACTCGGTTCACCCCGGAAGCGACAAAATGTACGGGGATCTAAAGGCACTTTTTGGTGGCCTGAAATCAAGAAAGCAATCACTGTTTATGTTGGAAAATGTCTGACCTGTGCCATGGTAAAAGCTGAAAACCAAAAACCATCAAGAAAGCAATCACTGTTCATGATGCTATTTGGGTAATAGTGGATAGGCTAACTAAATCAGCTCACTTCTTACCGATTCGAGAAGACTACGACCTGACAAAACTGGCTCAGCTATACATCGATGAAATAGTGACCAGGCATGGTCTGCCGCTATCAATCATCTCTGACCGTGATAGCCGTTTCACTTCTTGTTTCTGGAAATCACTCCAGTTGGCTTTAGGAACCCGTCTGGATTTAAGCACTGCTTACCACCCACAAACTGACAGTAAAAGTGAAAGAACCATTCAAACTTTGGTGGATATGCTAATAGCATGAGTTATTGACTTTGGTGGGAACTGGGACAACCATCTCCCTTTGGTGGAATTCACCGATAATAATATTTACCAAGCAAGTATCAAGGCAGCTCCGTATGAGGCTCTGTATGGTAGGAAATGCCGATCACCATTAAGCTGGAATGAGATCAGTGATAGCCATGTAATGGGATCCGATATCATGTTCGAGACCACCGACAAGAATTTCAAAATCAAGGAGCGTCTACGGGCAGCCAGAGACCATCCGAAAAAATACGCCGACAGGAGACGAAAACCATTGGAATTTTAGGTGGGTGACAGAGTAATGCTAAAAGTAGCACCATGTAAGGGAACCATGAGGTTCAGAAAGAGAGGAAAGTTAAGCCCGAGATACATTAGGCCATTCGAAATACTTGCAAGAATTGGCCCCGTGGCCTACAAATTGAAGCTGTCTCAGAAGTTGAGTTACATACATGACACCTTCCACGTGTCAAACTTGAAGAAGTGCATGGTAGACAAAACCCTGGAGCTACCGTTGAAAGAAGCAAGAATTAATAACAAGCTGAACTTCGTGGAAGACCCTTTGGAAATCACTGACCGGTTGGTCAAGAAACTCCGACGAAGCCGCATACCCAAAGTCAAGGTAAGATGGAATTTTAGGCGAGGACCCGAATTCAATTGGGAGCAAGAAGATGAGATGAGAAAGAGTTATCCACACCTCTTCAAACCCACCCGTTCTGGACCTAATCGAAGCTACAATTTCGGGATGAAATTTCTTAAACGGTGGGAGAATGTGACAACCGACATCTAGGTCATAATTCCAACCCTAATAAGTCATTATTGAAGATATTTTCACGTTCTTGAAGAGCTTATCACATTCTTGAAGGTATCTCACTCGTTAGATAAGTCATTCTATAGGCGTAACCCGATTTACACCTAGAAAACCCTCTTTTGGGTGATTTTGTCATTTCGAACCTTATGACTTGCTATCCACCGAAAATCATGCTTGTAACATACTTTTTAATGACTCATAGGACCCATAACAATCTGTTTTGAAAGTTATATAAGGATTTAGGAATGTTTGAACACAAATAATGATGATTTACACATGTGCAATGGCCGAATAAGGCATAATCTCCATGTTGATGACTTGTGTCTTGAATGGTTTTACCGCGGGTTAGGACCATTATTTCATAAGGTTTTGGGTAAAATTAAGTGTATGATGTGTGGGTAATGACTGAAAATATAAGTCATGGTGAAACTAGGCATTTTTGGTCATTTTCGGGACCCGAAACATGGTAAAGCAACTTAAAAATAAGAGAGCTAGGACTTTAAAACTTTTAAAGAGAATTCCAGGCTCAAAAATGGTTAACAAAGCTCTCTGGACAAGATTTGTTGATTAAGTGGTCAAAAGATAAGCTAAATGGTATTTTTAACTAAAAACGGGTATTAACCGGGTGACGTTTTAAGAAAAATCCAAGAAATTATGGTATAAAACCAAAATCCATTGAAACCATGTTATTTCAGTAATTTAAGTGTTCTAAGATCTAAGGGAGTTGAAATATTGGTCAAACAAGCTTTTAAACTGTCAAATCCGAGTAAAAACGCGTTTTAACGGGATCAAACGTAAAAACGAGGCTTTCAACTATAAGAGACTAAAATTTCATAATCAAAAGATTAGAAACCTATAAAAATGTACTTAAAATTATATTTAATGGTCAAAGACTCAAAATATGGAAATTCACACTTAACTGTTAAAACCTTCGATTTTACCGTAACCGGGAACGTAAAACCTATGGATATTAAACCGGACCTACATTCTGAAAATTTGGTGTACACTTACTTAAAATGAGTTATCTAACTTCAAGAACCTGATTTTTGGTCATAAAAGTCATCAAGTACAAGAAAACAAACTTTGTGGTAAAAATTGTCAATTTTGAAACTTGAGGGACTAAACTGTAAAATTCTACCAAACGCCATAACCGACTCCTTTGAAGCTACTAAACACTTGAACAACTCTATTTAACTTGTATCATTAACTAATGGTGTAGAAATCCTTAATTACATAAGAAACCACGACTTTCCTTAAAAGGAAATTTTTCATACAACCCTTAACGAATCAACGCCGAATCTGACAACCAACTCCTTGGCACACCTAGTACACCTTATATATGTTTAGGACCAGTAGCTTACCACTTATTTTTAAGGTAGGGTGCTAGGCTTAGAACTTACCACTTATTTTTGAAGGTAGGGTGCTAGGCTTGAACTTTATGGTGAGTCCCATTTTTACTACTACTTTGGGATGAAGCATGCTCTATCATAATTGAACTATATTTGTGCTTTACTTGGTGTTTGTATGCGGGAATTGTGGTTACTTGCTGATGCTTATATCACGATCATTAATTATTTTATGAACTGCTTGTTTTATATGGATAGATCTATTTGGGGAATCCCCCACACACAGTGGCTTCCGTTTAGGAAGGGTACCCCACGGAGACCCTGAAAGATTGTTTGTGGCATGTGATAGGTTTCTATAAGAAACTATGGTGAACCATCCGGCAGGTATGGTACACTGGTTTGGGGCTCAGTTCTTCCTTCAGGACTAACCGTAAAACATAATTTTAGAAGAGACTAGCCGGGACTGAGTGCAGGGTTGATTGTGATCCCCCACAATACTGAAACTATGAATTCTTTTAAATCAAATGAGGATTTTATTCAAATCCTATTGTTTTTAAACTTTAAGAACTTGAATTCAACAACTTTATAGTTGACACAAATTTCCTTTTGAGCATGTTTAAGGTAACCCATGACGGATGTCTAGCTATGTAGAAGGCCTTGACTTAGCTCCACGACCCATGGCATTGGCTTATTATGTTCTGAAAACATTTGAAACAATTTAATTTTGTTATTGATGAAAACACTTTGAAATGATGGCTTAAATACTAGTAATGGGGACTAGACTTGTATCTAGTCCGAAATTTTCTTTAATGATTTATGCCATGTGATATTCTTTCCTTTGAGCTCTTATGATGCTTTGTTTCCGCTACCACATGTTATTGATAGTCTGTGATGTCCCACCCTACCTGGGCTCGGGGTTGACAATGTTGTAGCTCAAACCTCCTCTTCCCAAACTACTATTGAACCCACATGCTTACACTTTGGTTCAATTATGTTAATCATCATTGGAAGAACCCAAGACCAACAAGGCTTGGGTTTCCCATAAAAACTAACTGTTTCACCTTTGTGCAGGGACATCCATATGATAAAAATGGAAACATTTGGATTGTGGATATTGGATGCTCCCGGCACATGACAGGGAACAGATATCTTCTTCTACAATTCACAATTTTGATGGAGGTCCTTTTTAGTTTGGGGGTGAAGCCGGAGGATACATCTCTGGTAGAGGTAATGTGTCAAATGGTAAGTTAACAATTGACAAAGTACACTTTGTCAAACAGCTTGAGCATAATCTTTTAAGTGTTTCTCAATTCTGTGACTAAAATCATCAAATGCTTTTCACAGAACATGAGTGCATTATCCTTAAGCCCGGGATAACAATTCCTAAGGAATTGGTTCTTCTTAGATCTCCCAGGAAAGAGGATATATACAAGCTGGATATGAACAATGCTTCCCCACTGGGTGAAGTATCATGCTTTCTTTCCAAACTAAATAGTGATGAGTCAAGTCTTTGGCATAAAAGAATGTGTCATGTTAATTTTAAGACAATGAATAAAATGTCTAAAAATAACTTGGTACATGGTATGCCTAAAAAGGAGTTTCTCTGCAAAGACAACTGTGTTGCTTGTCTAAAAGGGAAGCAACATAGGGCATCTCATAAACCTAAAGAAGTTTACCCTATCACTACCCCATTACCCTTATTGCACATGGATCTAGTTGGTCCTACAAGTATAATGAGCATTGGAAGGAAATCTTATTGCTTTGTGATAGTTGATGATTTTACTAGATTTACTTGGGTATTCTTCTTAAGAACTAAGGATGAAACTAGTGAAACCTTGAAATCTTTTATTCTTAAGATAGAAAATCAAATTGATCACAAAGTAAAGATATTCAGAAGTGACCAAGGGACTGAGTTTAAGAATCAAGTTCTTGACTCATTCTGTAACTTAAAAGGGATTGCCAGACAATATAGTGCTCCAACAAATCCTCAATAGAATGGTGTTGCTGAGAGGAGGAACATGACACTGATTGAGGCTGCAAGAACCATGATAGCTGATTCAAAGCTACCTCTTACTTTTTGGGCAGAGGTAGTCAGCACTGCATGCTATGTACAGAACAGGGTTCTCATTGTTAAGCCCCATGGAAAGACCCCTTACGAGTTATGGAACAAAAGGCCACCGTTCATTGGCTTTCTAAGGTCCTTTGGCAGCAGATGAACCATACTTAACACAAGAGACAGTTTGACAAAATTTGCTGAAAAGTCAGATGATGCTATCTTTGTTGGATATTCTTCAAGCTCCAAAGCTTATAAAGTATACAACATAAAGAATCAACAATTTGAGGAGTCATCCAATATAGTTGTAAATGAGCACACTCCTTGTGTTAAGGGAAATGGTCCTGACCATATGTTTAACTTAGAATTGCTTCCCGACTATTCTAAACAATCTTGTGAGAATGTTTCAGCTGGAACAGGAACTCAAAGTGACTCTAATGATGATCGAATGTTTGAGTTGCCCAGACCTATTCCAAATTCTCCTAGAAGGAATGAAGAACAAGCTCCCACCGCTACAAGCCCTGAAAGTCTGAATCTCTCAGGAAATAATGGAGCTTCAATAAGTTGTCAACTGAATGAGCATCAAGTCATTTTAGATGATAACTCAATTTCTCAACACCAAGCTGCTAAAGATAGCTATCTGGAGGAACAGGCAACTGTTGATGCTATCTTACAATAGAACACTTTTGATGATGTTACTCATTCATTCAATCAATCTTCATTGAATGAAAGAGAGAATTCAGCTAGAACCAATGTTAACAATCCTGATATGAATCATTCAAATCTGGATCTATCTATGCAACTAGATGTTATTCCCAGAATCAGGATTCATAAAACTCATCCAGCTAAAAACATCATTGGGGATGTCTCAGAAGGTGTGAGGACCAGAAGACAAACACACAATGAGAATGTCTGCCTGTACTCATGCTTTCTCTCTCAAGTGGAATCCAAAAAGGTAGAAGAGGCCCTCAAAGACAACAGTTGGGTTGAATCGATACAAGAGGAATTGCTTCAATTCAAAAGGCAAAAGGTATGGAATCTGTGCCCACTGCCACCTGGTCAAGTACCTATTGGCACAAAGTGGGTATTCAGAAACAAAAGGGATGATAGAGGTTTGATTATCAAGAATAAAGCTAGACTTGTAGTTCAAGGATACACATAAGAGGAAGGAATAGATTACACTGAAGTTTTTGCACCTGTTGCAAGACTTGAGGCTGTAGGAATATTTCTTGCTTTTGCTACATCCAAAAACTTCACAGTGTATCAACTTGATGTCAAATGTGCATTTTTCTATGGGAACATCGACAGAGAAGTCTATGTGTGCCGTCCACCTGGCTTTGAAGACCCACAGCACCCCCATTATGTGTGCAAACTAGATAAAGCTCTATGGGCTGCATCAGGCACCAAGGCTGTGGTATGAGACATTGTCTCAATTTCTTCTGAAGAACGGCTACACCAGTGGCAACATAGACAAGACATTGTTCATAAGAAGATCAGGGAAGGATATGTTGCTTGTTCAAGTCTATGTTGATGACATCATATATGGCTCCTCAAATGACCAAATGTGTAAAGACTGTTGGTACACATGTCCCTAGTTCTAGTTCTAGTGAGCTTAAATGTACTTGACTTTCATTTTGTAACAGTTATGTAATGTTTGATATATGAAATGAAAACTCTTCTTCGAATGTTTATTGGTTGTTGAATGTTATATCTATTACTATGATTGATTGTTACACGCTTATATGAACTTGTTATATAGGTTTGCAGTTGTTAGACATAGTTCTATATCGTTAAAGGTTCAGGAACATGTTTAACTAGGTCTCATGATTTAGTCGCACGACTGGACCATGCGAATGGGCCAGTCGCACGACTGAACCAGGTGATTGAGTCAATCGCACGATTGAGTCGTAAGACTGACTCAGTCACATGAATGAATCAATCGTACGACTCAGTCGCACGACTGAGCCATAAGCATGGCTCAGTCATACGAATGAGAGCTCTAACCTATAAATACCACTTAATTAGTGGAAAAACATAACACTTCGAGAATTATCAACCCTAGCCATTCCTGTATGTCCAGAGAGTCCCTTCCAACTTCATAGAATGTTTCTGATCGATCCCAATCAATTCTTAACGTATTCTCATCATTGGTTTTGATCTGATTAACGTTCTCCCTGATTGGATCGCCAATCAAATAGGATTCCGCACTATTCGATCTGGTGTCAAGTTGAATCAGTTAGTACTCCGTCCGTACATGGTCCTAACAAGTGGTATCAGAGCTTTGGCTCTTGATTCTTCGTGGATTCAATCGCGTATTTGCAAAAGTCAACGTTTTATTCAAAAGATCCGTTCTTTCTTTTTAAAAATCCAGTTTTTACGAGTGCGTGTGTTCAAAACTTAGTCTTTTTCGAGTTTCAGCCTACTAGGCTTTTCAAAATTGTGTTTTTGGGTTGAATTACATGAAAAGTTTGAAAATTTTCAAAGTCAGCTGTCTCAGTCGCACGATTAACTCAATCGCACGTCTGCTCAGTCGCACGACTAAGCTCAACGCCTAGTTGAGTCTCAGTCGCACCCCAGTCGCATCCCCAGTCGTATGCACAGTTGGTTTTTCAAGTCATAAGACTAATTCACTATGGACACACAGAACTTTGCACTCTCAGCAGGGAAGGACTCCAGGATCCAGAATCTATTGCTATTGGAGAATGAGATCAGGAATCATAAAAACCACCAAAGCTTCTGTCTCTTGATGATTATCCTCAATGGAAGCAACGGTTTGAGATTCATCTAAATGGATTAGACACAAACCTCTGGAACACTATTGAGACTGGCTACACTATGCCCGTTGGAGCTGATGGTGTTCCTCTAACACTAAGTGGTTTGACTGAGGCAAAAAAGACTGCGTACAATGCTGAGAAGAAGGCCTACGCATTGTTGACACAGTCCATTCCTAAAGACATCTTCCATCATTTTTCAAAACACAAGCAGTGCAAAAGTTATTGGAGCCTCTTGAGAAGCGATATGAAGGTAATGCAACACTTAAGTCACTGAAGGCGAAAGCGTTGAAGAAAGAATTTGATAACTTCTCGTCTATTGGGAATGAAAGCTTGGATGAGGTGATTGACCGCTTCTATCATTTGATGAGTGAACTGCACACTCATGGGGTTAAAACGTCCATGGAAGACAAGGTGGCAAGTTTGGCCGATGGGTTACCTGATAAGTGGGATTCATTTGTTTCCACTTTGAGACATAATGCTAGGTTGGAGACTTTGGACATAAATGACTTTATTCTAAAGTTGAGGGAGGAAGAGGTTCGAAATAAGTACAAGTCTAAGAAGGGTAACTACACTCAGAATCCTTCTCTCTACAATGTGACTCCTACTACAGCTTCTTCGAGTGCACCTCTGCAGACTGCTTTCGTGTCTAACACATCTGCAAGCATTCCTAGTACTTCTTCAAGTTGTGAATCAGGTGGATCTTCAAGTGTTCCATTCAATGCTCAAGAAATTCAATCGACGAAGTTAAATACAGAGAATTTGAGCAACGTAACTGTTGAAGTTGCTAAGGAGCATATGGATCTACTAGCTGCTGTGGTACATTCCTGTGATGGGTTAGTTGCAGGAAAGATTGGAAATTGCCATCTAGCAGATGAAGATTATGAACAGGTTGATGAAACGGAGCTTGAACGGATGGATATAATGTGGGCTCTTGCTAGTGCTGTGCGTAGAGAAAAGAAATTCGTTAAAAGATGGGACAAAACCTAGTGGCTACAAGGGATACAACGTTTGGATTCGACAAGTCAAAAGTCACCTGTTTCAACTGCGGTGATAAAGGCCATTTCAAGCGAGAGTGTGTCAAACCCAAAAAGACAAGAAATGGCAATCTGTTCTCATCATTTAACAAGCAGGATAAAGACAAGACTCCAAAGTCAACGTCAACCAGCAATGACTCCAAAGCAATGGTAGCTCAGGGTGATGAAGGACAAGACTGGTCCTTCCGTTTCTTATCTAATGGTGAGGCTAACATTGCATTGGTTTATGATCTGAACGAAGACTCAGTGAGTGAGGGGTAGAACACAGTTGAGCTTGATACTGCTAATATGGATGAAACTTTGGCTACTGTGGATCAACTAAAGGAGGGTGAACTAAATGCAAAGTCTGCAGCACACCAGGAACCCCGGGCTGCTTTCATGGCTGGTACCTCTACATCTGCACAGGTAGAATCGAAAGATGTTTTCTTTAATAAACATGCTTGTGTTGATTGTGATAAGTTTAGGGAAAGTATTGATCTGAAATTTGATAGGTTATTAGAACACAATTATAACTTTGTAAATTACGTAAAACTGTGCACTGAAGCAAATCTTATATTAAAGCAAAATGAAAGCAGTTTTAAGGAGAAAATTAACTTGCTTAGAAAACAATTAAAAGAGACTGAAGTTGTTGCTTTCAACCAAGAAAATGACATAAAGTTTAACTTAAAAACAATTGAGGAAACTAAAAAGGATGGGGCTGTTTTACAAGTTGAAAATGAATCCTTAAAGCAAAAACTACATAGTTTAGCTAGTTCCTCTCATATCTTGAAAACTTGGATTAAGAAAGGAACAAAGGGGAAGGTTTGGGTTATAAAGTTGTGCCTCCACCACATGAGATCCTTCTGAACACCAAACAGGGACCTGTTAATAATAACCCATCAAGGACCATCTGGTGACTACTCCTCTGGTTAGTGATCCGGACACTGCACTTAAACCTGCTCCTCCGGTGCTGATCAGAAGACATCAACTTCAGGCACAATAGATAAAACCATCATTGAGAACCGGGTGGCAGAGAATGTTCAAGTATCTCTTGGGTTGGGTTCAAAATCTGCTGTCGCACAACCCAAGATTTCAAAAACCACTCAATCTAAACCGGTTAAGCAAGATCAAAATCATCTTAAAAGACAAAGTAATCATGATGTTAAACAAGTAAAATTTGTCAAAGAAGGTGAAACTCAAAAGGTTGAGACCAAAAAGCCCATACCTGAAGTATGCTCCCCACCCCACAACAGATCTCCTAGTCCTGTTGAGAGGAGATCATGCTATACTTGTGTACAAAAAGGTCATATCTCTTCAAACTATCCTCGTTATTAGACTCCTTGGATTAAAGTTGAACTAGATCAAGATGTTAATCAATTTTCTTCAAAACAGAGATCTAAAACTCCTGTTTGGTCTAAAACACCTTCTAGGTCTTTTACCCCTCCCTAACACCACAGACAACACAGACAAGTCACTGGCAAGTCTATGATGCCTGAGGTGAAACCTATTTTTGAAAACAAACCTAAAGTTCAAATAGTAAATCAGTCATCAGTTTACCATAAACAATCTTTACACAAGGATGGTCTGTGGAAAGCTAAATCATCTGATGTGTCCGATAGTGTTGATAAGCTGAAGGATGTGGTCTCTCCAACTGCTAAAGGTCAGGGGTTGAGTTTGTGATGTGTGATGCCTAAGGGAAACCCAAGCCAGTCAAGGCTTGGGTCCCCTCCTTAACTAATTATTTTTTATTATGTGGAGGTTGTCCGCTATAGTGCTTCTACCAACACCTGGATAGTAGATAGCGGAGCATCCAGGCACATGATGGGAAATCAGTCTCTCCTTTTCAATGTTAAACAAATTAAAGGGGGACTCGTTTCTTTTGCTGGGAACAAAGGAGGATACATTACCGCACAAGGAGAAGTAGGTTATGGATAGGTAAAGTTTGATAAAGTGAATTATGTTCAACAATTGGAAAATAATTTGCTTTCAGTGTCTCGGATATGTGACAAGGGATTCAAAGTGATGTTTGATAATCAGAAGTGTTACATTCTGAAGAAGGAGATGGAGATTCCTGAGGAGCAGGTCTTAATGTCAGCATCAAGGTCCAACGATCTGTACGTCTTGGACATGTCAAATGCTTCTACTACTGAGTCTACTGTTTAGTGCTTTTTATTAAAAGCAATAGAGAAGGAGTCCATCTTATGGCACAGGAGAATGGACACATAAATCATAGGAAGATGAATCATCTGATTCATAACAACCTAATTGTGGGAGTTACTGTAAAGAACTTCAAACTTCTAGATTTTTGTGTCTCGTGTAAGAAGGGAAAGCAGACCAGGAAGTCTTACAAGACCAAGCATGTTAATTCTATCAAGATGCCACTGGAGCTACTGCATATGGAACTATTCGGTCCTATCAGCCTTAAGAGTATCGCAGGAGACTGGTACCGCTTTGTTGTCATGGATGACTACTCAAGTTTCTCCTGGGTGATGTTTCTAAAAGCTAAGTTAGAAACTTTTTAGTCGTTCAAGGTGCTTGTCACGACACTGGAGTCCCTCTACAATCTGAAGGTGGGGAAGATTCGTTCAGACAATGGAACTGAATTCAAGAATCAGTGGATGGATGCTTTCTACAAAGAAAAGGAATTGTTCATCAGTTCACCTCTGCATACGCACCACAGATGAATGGAGTTGCTGAACGGAAGAATAGGAGCTTGATCGAGACTGCAAGGACGATGTTGGCAGATTCAACGCTGCAAGTATAGTTCTGGAATGAAACTATTGCCAATGCGTGTTACACACTTAATCGTGTGTTAGTAGTTAAGCGGCACGGGAAGACTTGCTATGAGTTGCTTCAGAAGCGCAAACCTAACCTGGAGTATCTGGAACCATTCGGAGCTCCATGCACGTTACTGAAGAAGACTTCGGAGGGCAAGTTCCGCGAGAAAGCAGATCAGGGGATCTTTCTGGGATACAGCATACCAGACAAACGAGTTTACACCAACTCAATAGGTCAGGTAGAAGTATGGTGGAATGTCGATGTGCAACGATTCACCATCCCCCTTGCTGGAAAAGGTCCGTCGTCATTCTTCGACTACGATGGCTTTCTAAAATCATTCAACCTTCCTCAGATAGATTCAGATGAAGAGATTGCTGCTCAGATGATGTATGATGTCCTAAATACACCGAATCTGGATACCAGCAATGTGACACCGGCTAGTGGTGCTTCGGGATCTTCAACAGCTACTCAGGACGGGAGTGATGAGTCATCAGATGATGAAGAAGCAGTTGAGACAAGCAATGAGCATAACGTTAGTCAAGAAGGAAGCTCATCAGCTGTTGAACATGCATCAGGGAATCCGGATACTGAACCTATCGTCACAAATCTTGATACTAAAGTTGTCGTTCCTACGACACCTGTGACTAGGATCAGTGTGAATCATCCCCCGGAGGCTATCATTGGGGATCTTCACTCCGGCGTGTAGACAAGAAATCAGTTATATTCTGCTGATTATGCTGCAATTATGTAAAAGGGCTACGTGAATGAAGGGGCTTTCAGATGTTTTGTTTCTCAAGTTGAGCCCAAACACGTAAGCGATGCCCTGAAGGATGAGGCCTGGGTCAACGCTATGCAAGAAGAGCTGCTACAGTTCAAGAAGCTTGGAGTGTGGAAACTCATTGACAGGCCCAATGGTGTGAAAGTGATTGGCACCAAATGAGTGCTACGCTGCAAGAAGGATGACCAAGGTGTTGTTATCAGAAAGAAGGCACGTCTGGTTGTTAAAGCTTCAGACAAGTCAAGGGAGTCGACTATAATGAAGTGTTTGCACCCTTGTCTAGAATGGAAGCAATCCGTATCTTCCTAGCCTATACATCGTATATGAAGATCAAAGTCTATCAACTAGATGTGAAGAGTGCATTCCTTCATGGGGAAATCCGTGAAGAGGTCTACGTCAGTCAACCCGAGGGATTCGAAGATCCTTATCATCGGGACAGAGTCTACAAGTTGGACAAGGATCTGTACGGGCTACATCAGGCTCCTCGAGCTTGGTATGAAAAGCTCTCCACCCATCTGCTGAAACACGGGTTTCGCAGGGGTGTGATTGACTGCACCTTGTTTATCAAAGAGAGAGACGGAGATTTACTAATTGTACAAATTTATATGGATGACATTATCTTCGGTTCACGAAACGAAGATCTATGTAAAGAATTTGAATCTGTGATGAAGGCAGAATTTGAAATGAGTGCCATGGGAGAGATGAAGTTCTTCCTAGGATTACAGGTGGATCAAACACCTACCGGTATTTTTCTGCATCAGACTAAGTATGTCGGAGACATTCTTAGTCGATTTGATATGGAAAACATCACTGTTGCCGGTATCCCACTCGCCACAAATCATGATGTGGCACCTGATGAGAATGGGGATTTGGTGGATGCCACTATGTATCGTGGGATGATCGGATCTCTTACGTATCTCACTGCCTCGCGTCCAGATATCATGTACGCCCATGTTTATGCACTAGGTATCAAGCCAAACTGAAAGTAAATCATCTGATCAGGGTGAAAAGGATTTTTTGTTATCTGAATGGTACTCCAACACTGGGGTTGTGGTATCCACATGATGATGACTTTGAGCTAACTGTGTATAGTGATTCAAACTACAGCGGCTGCAAGATGAACTTCAAGTCTACATCAGCAGGGTGTCAGTTCTTTGGAAGGCGTTTAGTCACGTGGCAATGCAAGAAGCAGACCTCGGTTGCCCTATCAACCTGTGAAGCTGAATATGTTGCTACTGCAGTTGCTGCTCTCAGATCATCTGGATCCAACAGCAAATGCGGGACTACGGTTTGCAATTTTCTAACACCCCTATATATGTTGATAACTCTGCTGCCATAGCTGTAACTAAAAATCCTGTTCAACACCCTAAAACAAAACAAATCGGCATAAAGTATCATTTCATACGCGATTGCTATGAAAAACAATTAACTGATGTGGTTAAGATAAACACAGATTTTCAACGCGCCGACCTCTACATCAAACCGTTTGATAAACCCAGATTTTTCTATCTGTTAGAGGTCAACGACGTGAAAAAGAAAAGTGACATCCTTTTAGAAAACACAGATGCTTAGTCCGCACTTGTTTAGTTTTTCAATTTTCTTTTATTTTATTTGATTTAATTTCCTTATCTTATAAAAATCCAAAAACACAAAAAGATTTTTTGTTTTAGAATTGTAGTGGGAGATTAGTTTACTTTCAGTATTTATTTACCTAAAAAAAGGGGGGGAGGGTAGATAAGCTAAAAAGGGAAAAACAACAAAGATAAGACTATGATTCAACACTATGGAATGTGATAGTACACAGGCGTCTAGTTACTTGGAACACCAAAAAGATTTTCTATTTTTGAAATTTTAGTTTAATTAAATCACAGAAAATTGTAAGTCAGAGAATTCTAAGTCAAACAAACTGGGAAAATGATAGTACGCTTGTTTGTAACTGTAACTTCACGGAGAAAGTTGATTTGGGGTGGTGCTAGTTCACTATACGATGTGTTAGTAGATTCAACACAATAGACTAGTAGACATCATTGGTGAAGTCAATCTTAAACTAATCTGTTCAACCGACTGTGGGTTCCCATCTTATCACTGGTTAACACAATCAGTTATTTCCAATAAGGGGTGACGAGCAAATAAACGCCACTAAAAGTGTGCGGATGACCACAAAAAGAGCAAAGCACGAAAAAAATGAAATAAACACAATCAGCTGATAACCTATGTTGTTGGTGCGTTATGTGCAAAAGAAAAGTTAAAGATGCTCTAACAAGAAGATAGGTTGTGTGCCTCTCTGCTGTGCAATGGCACTGATCTGAGGATAAGCATAACCTAGATATTCTAGAATTCATTGTTGTTTGCCGCCTCTCTGCTATGTGATGGCACTGACCTGAGGCTTGGCTTCTCTTTGAAAGCTCTATGAATAGTCTCTTCTTGTCAAAATACCCGTAGACCACTCAATAGTCTCCTGAGAAATGTTGATTACCATATAAGCGTGGGATCCAAATATTGGTTGAAATAACATAACCTAATTCATCACCAATATGTGTCAAAAGTCTATGTATGGATTTAAG
The DNA here is from genome assembly GCA_024085815.1 of Flaveria linearis. NCBI lineage: Eukaryota > Viridiplantae > Streptophyta > Magnoliopsida > Asterales > Asteraceae > Flaveria > Flaveria linearis. The sequence goes on along the minus strand of CM044003.1, from coordinate 45,410,296 downwards.
TGGACAAGTATACTGACAATCATCGTGGCAACACCGCCTGATGTTCAAAATCAATGTGTGTTACATTTCTGATCAAGCATGATTCCCAGTTAGAACTTAGAAATCTCAGATGAATGAGAAACTATGATATGTAAATATGTTAGCTTTTTTTTCAATATAAATAAAAGTTCCAAGTAATTGTGTTTATGCCTGTCTGATTCCATATGAATCTGTCTTAGAAATGATGTTAATGCTAATAGGCTACTCTACCCTACCCAAACAAAATCACAAAACACATGTTTATTTGGTTACTTAGTTTAGTTTTTCAAGTTATTTGTAAAGTGTGTCAGTGTTGGACTATGCTATGTTATTCATCTCTGTGAATGTCACAAAATGAACTTAACGTTAATCTCAAAGAAATTGTCTCTGAAAGAGGTAAAAGGATCATGTCTGAGATGTTCAGGTGGATAAATGGATCATGTCTGAGATGATCAGGTGGATAAATGGATCATGTCTGAGATGATCAGGTGAATAAATGGATCATATCTGAGATGATCAGTGGATAAATGGATCACATCTGAGGTGATCAAAAGGTTTTAATCTTAAATTGGTCATGTCTGAGATGATAAAATGCTCAAAATGTTTTATCTACTGTTATAAGGGGATAAGTGTTCAAGAGTCAAATAGGCAAAATTTCACAAGTATGACCCATTCGCACGACTGGACCATGAATATGGATCAGTCGCATGATGGACCATACGAGTGAACCCATTCACACGACTGGACCATGAGTATGGACCAGTCGTACGAATGGATCATACAAACGAGCCTAATCGCACGATTGGAAGTGACCGACTGTGTCAGTCGCACGAATGAATCTCAATTGTACGATTGGAGATGACCGAATGGGCGAGTCGTATGACTGAAGCCCAGTCGCATGAATCAATCATGCGACTTGGTTCAGTCACACGACTGAAGGTTGCCCTAGTGTAAATAGAGGGGGAGTAGGTCTCATTCGTTTCATTCACTCAAATCGCTTTTCAGACGCACGATACACCCTATACTGCCGAAACTTCATTTGATCTATCTAGACCTGTTTCTGACACTCTCTGATTGCTTGTTTAGACTCTATAGGTACTGCAAGACAATAGTTGGCTAAATAACCGGTTACTACAACGTCTAAAAGATCGAAAAATTGACCAAATGTAAACCGAACCAAAGATGACAAATAAACCACTAAAACTAAGCTTTTTGAACTAATTACAAGTTATTAGGGTTTTAGTCGGTCATATGCGCACCAAATGAGCCAATCCTCAACGTTTAACATCAAGTATTGCTCAAAAATAAAATTTGAATGAACAAACTGATAGACATGCAATTGGACACACTAATGAACTTCAATCGCATGAGTGAGCGAAGCGAATGGCTCAGTCGCACGACTGAGACGGACGAATGGTTCAATCGCACGACTGAACCATGCGTCTGAGCTCAATCGCACGACTGAGGTAAACGCATGTGCGAACATACGACTAAGTCCAGTCGCATGACTCAGTTGTACGTATGAGCTCAATCACACGACTAGATCTCAGTCATCTAGCTCAGTCGCACGACTAGATTCAATCGCTCAACTCAGTCGCACGACTAATGTTATTTACTTTGTGTCACAGATGGCTAGTCAGTGGCCGATGAGCACTAAGCACAACATATGTTCTTATCTTGATCTCTTTCCCGCAACGCTGCGGAGTTTGCTAGCATCATCACATTCTTACGACGCTCGAGGATTTTCCGAGCGATCTCTACGCCATGCACACCTTACAGATCCATACAGTAGGCTGAGGTTCAATTATTCCAGGTTTGTTCTGAATAACCTGAGGGGAAATCTTGTCAAAATACGTTCTACATGTACCCAGGTTCATTCAGCACTTCATCAACTATGAGTTAGACCTGGACAAACTAGAATACAAGGATATTCTAGTAGTACCTCAAATGCGGCCAGGGTCTTCCGAATGCTAAAGAAGATATCTACCAACTTCACTGGAAGGCACTCCTTTGCTTCCAGGTATGCTTGAGCCATGGCTCCTAGTGACATCCCTGTTAACCCAAAAGGTGATGAACCACACCAGCAATCACCACTCCACACCAAAAAGCCTCCCTACCTATCAAACACTTTTACCAAAGATGCCCCAAACGAACCCTTGCTCAATCTACTCTGATTGAACAAGTCCCTTCTGTTCACCAAAAGGCAAGAGTGGAACATGGGCCCCACTCAGCCTGAGGTCTAACCTTCCCCTCCAATTGACCTCAATATCAGTGTAGAGTCTCCTCAGTCTCAACCTGATGAGCCCATCACCCAAACATCAAGCCCTCAGGATGAGTCACAATACTCACCTGAGCAACGAAAAAGGGACAGCCACATTACTGACTATGAGTCATTAGATGTTGACCAAGGTCCCGAGTCATTAGGAATACCTTCCATATTTTCCTGACAAGCTATGAAGTTTCCTCAGATCTACCATACCTATCTGTAGATCAATAGAGCCAAAGGGAACCTCTAATCTCTGACCATATCAGCAACCATTAACTGAGGTGAGTCCCACTGGTATGTAAGGGACTCATGTAGACATAGCTGCCACTACTAAGAGTCTCTCATTGAGCTCTCAGGACAGTGGTAACATCATTGAGACTGAGTCTACGACAACTTTTCCCATTGACATCTTTGAAAGAGATATCCTTGAGCAAAGGTATCCAGGGTGCCAAGAAACCACCACAGGTGATGAAGATGTACATACTATGTTGTCTCATCTCCCCATGATTCTTCACATGAAGATGAGGGAAGGCTGCAACTCACAATTGAGTACCTGCTTTCTAAGGTTTCAAACCTTGAATCCAAGGTTAGGATCCTAGAAAACTGGTCTGCCACTCAGCAACTTGAGATTACAGATCTCAAGGCAAAACTAGCCTAGACACAGATTGAGAAGTCTGTTAGGCATGTACCAATTCAAGTTTCCTTAATTTCTTCCTCTAGCTCATCTTCTTCTCAAGATGATGCTACCAAAAAGGGGGAGAATGTACAGAAACAAGCCCATGAGGAACCTCAAACTTCTGAGGACCTCAATATCTAATGACTCTTACAACTTTTTCCTCCCCTTACCTTACACAAAAGCAATCATCCACTTTCTTTCCACAACCACCTCCTTTGAGCTTTCAAGTGGATCCAAGGATACTCATTAGTCTTCACAAATTTTTCACACAATTCCTAATGAGCTCCTCACTTGAACAACCATCCCCTGATGTTGCTATAACCTACTTTGGAGCAGAAGAACTTCAAAGGCTTAGTGCACCACCTACCACTCAGGTGGAAGTTGGTCAACCTAAGGTCACTATGGAACCTGAGATTCACTTCGAAGGGGAAATACGTACTGATGGCCCAGCAACTACCTCTGTTGGGACAGATGGTGCAACATCAGTTTCTTCCGAAACAGAAATTTCAGCTGTGGAAGTAATTGTTGAACTATCATCCTTATCTGATGAACTAAATCTCACAGAGGCCATTCTTGATCTAGCCTCTGAGGTGAACAGTCAGGACTGTCTTACAAACTCCCATTCTTCCACAAATGCCTCATGAGCAACCACAAACTTCTCAACCTCATCCTCAGCCCTCTCAACCTTAACCTTCAAGACAAGAATCACCTAAGGAAGCATCTCCTCATGATTACAAAGGTAAGAGGAAGATAACTGATGAGGAACTTCTTGAGGATGAGAGGCTAAACAAGTTGAGAAGAAAAGGTAGACTCCCCACTGAAAAGTTGTTAGTTGTAAGTAGCAAAGCTGCAACAACATCTCGGGAGTCTATCAATGACAAGAAAAGAGTGGAGGCAATTGATAGACTCATCAACTTGGGAGTAGCAAATGAAGAAATGCTACTACTTCCACTTGATAGCTTATCAAACTAGAAGAGGCAACCTTGCTGCAAAAGGAAAAGGAGGAGAGGAAGGAGAGGATAGCATTCCTGTGCTCAAGAGGTTACTCTCAGGAGGAACTGAGTCCTCATGAAAATGAGGTGATCCTGCTTCTTGTCAATAGAGAGCAGGAACAAATCAGTAAGGAGAGAAAGAGAGCTGCTAGGGAGAAGGTGAATGAGAGAAAGAAGAAAGAATAAGAGGCTAAAATTACAGCCGCCAAGAAGGTAGGAGATAAAGCCTGGATGAAGGCTTATCTCAGGGCACATGGCTTCACTAGCAGGCAAGTTGGGCCTATGTCAGAGAAGACCCTGTAGCGACATGTCAGTGATATCTAAGCTAACATTCGCTTAGGAAGAAGGAAGGAGGTATCTCAAGAGGTATAGAGGATGAAACCCAAACCAGAACCCAAACCACTACCCACAATCACCGAAACCACCACTGAGCCTATACACTTCTCCTTCCCCATCAAAACCAAACCCATCATTGAGCCATACACCCCTGAACCCATACCATCCTCACTACCAACACAACCTTTCCCTGCCTCTCAACAACCACCCTCACTACATATACTACAACCCAAAACACAACCTAAAACCCAACTAATACCAAAGTAATCCTCTGAACCATCCAAAACTCCAACCATAGAAGAGATTAGGGAGATCAAGAGAATGCTCAACGACTGCTCAAAGGCAAGCAATATTTTCTTATGAGAAAGGATTCATCACATTACAATACATTGATGGATCCTCAAACACTCTCACAAGAAATGCGTTCTTAGATCTACCCTGAGAGACCTTATACCAATCACTCAATCTTCTTACCTTAAGCTCTGATTCATTAAATGAAGAAGAGAAAAGGCTAAGAAGGAAATTGGTGGGGCCTGCTAGACACTAGGAATGGGGATAGAATGCCAAACTTGCCCCTAATTCCTAGAAACACAATAGTCTAGTGGAGCTTTGATGAAACTTCTCACAACTTTGTTGTGGAGAGGGAGAATGGAGAGGTAAACAGGTTCAATGCCTCCTCTCTGCTATACTTAAGCAGATTTGATATTGCTGAGTTAGCAGAGAGTCTATTCACCAATCCCTCTAACTCCATGATAGCTGCTTACATCAGAAGATTCATTGACAACCTTCATCTTGCCGAATTGAACAAAAGCCAAGAACTGAAGAGGAGTTAAAAATTTGAAGAAGAAGGAAGTGTAGTTTTGGTAGCATCAGCCTAGGGGAGTTTGTTGGAACTGTTAAGGCTGATGCAACCAAAACAACACTTAGAAGAAATCTGTACAAACTAAGAGAAGTCTTCCGAAGGTAATGCTGCAACTTCCGAAGGAAAATGCTGCAACTTAAGAAACTTATATGGTGATCTTCCGAAGAGCTTCCGAAGGATGAACTCAGTCTTCTGAGACTTAGAATATCTCCTTCCGAAGTAAAGCACTTTTAAGAATGAAGACAAAGTTTTCCGAAGACAAAGCCTCGGAAGAAACTATGTCTTCTGAAGTATAAAATGGTTCGGAAGAACTTATTCTTCCGAAGCCATTTTACCTTCGGAAGAAACACAGTATGAACCAGTTGACAAAGCATGGTCTGACTGACACTTGCTGCCTACTCTGATCCTCTGCAAGATACCTTCCACGTTCATGTGGTTGACCTTACTTTTGTACACTGTTCACCATTCCTTAGTTAGTATAGCTGCCTCCTTTAGTTGGTGACCAAAAGGTAAGTCATGGACCTGTCATGACTACCTTATCTTAGATAATACTTTATCTAAGATACCCTGCCTCTAGCAATGTAGTATTTGTCTAGCAGTAAGTCCCAGCATGTTATCTATGTATAACAAGCTGTAGATAGTAGTATATATAGTCGCTCATTGAAACTTAGTATCCATGCTTCTGTATGAGTCTTGTAATACTTAGTTGAGAGATAATATATACAAGTATCTTGAAAACTCTTGTGCTCTTTTACTTATTATATAATTATCAACTGAGTTCTTGATTCTGTATTTATCAAAGGACTGAGATTTAATGAGTTTATGAGAAACACTTAGTGTTGAGAGAACCACATCGATCCTGTGACAATTATAGGGGAAAAACAAAATGAGAAGAATATGGATGTGGATATGGATGTTATTAAGGTCATGAAGGATCTTCTTTTTTTGCAAGTAGATAAAGATAACTACAAAACACCAGCTTCACATTGTGTATTGTCCATATCTGATTTCTTTATAGCACCACCTTCAACTAAAAATCCATAAGTGCATCAACAACATGACAAACAAAGAATACAAAGAAAGAAGGTTTTGACAAATGTACTATGTTCATTATATATACAAAGGAAGGTTTTAATGGCAGGAAAAAAAAGACAACTGCTAAGAATAATACATTAACATATTTGTTTACAAGCACAAGATTTGTTGGGTACAATTACTTCTAAATATTATTACACAATTTGAAATCCATGAAACATTTATTTAAATTTTCTTTTGTAGGATGAGTTGTTTGAAGTTACTAATGTAATTACCTTACTAAGAGTAGAGGCTGAAAGTTTGAAGCTTGGATTGTAAATACGTTCATATGTTATTTCTACTTGGTCATATTTTAAACAATGAAGAAAAAAAATGTCAAGAGACTCTCTTTACAGGCTGTTATGTCATGTTATGTACTTTGCTAGGATCATTGTGTCATATATATCCTGCGATAAAACATAATGTTATATCTTATGTAAATTACAACAAAGAGACACATACTGGAAGGAACAAAAGGACATGTTCAAAGAGTTCACATCAAATATGGATGAACTGTTTAGGAAAGAAAAGCGGAAAAGTATCAAAGACTTTGATCTTGTCTTTATACCAATCATTCAATCTCATCATTTTACTAAATTTGTTTCAATCTGAAAGATACACAACAATTCTCATTGACAACAGTGCATCAAAAGAGTTTGAAGCAAAGTTCTTTGATTCCAGAGAGTACAGTAAGTAATTGAAAACTCCCATCATTAAAAAAATAACACAATGCAAATTTAAAAAACAACACAACTCTAATACGTTGATAGAGAAATGCTTTCTTCATACCTTCATCATGTGTCTCATCCCAAGGCTAAACAAATAGAAATCTCGTATAAATCTTTATGAAATGGAATATAGAACTTTGCACAATAGTGTGGATTATGGTTTCTTTCTTATGAGACACATGGAAATGTTCATAGGGGAAGATGCGAAACACTAGAATTAAGGGTTTGGAAATGAGGAGAATATTGTTCATAAGGTGCATATTGAAGACTTAAAAAGAAAGTATGCTCCAAAGATTCTCTTGCATGATATAAATCAGGCAAGACCTTTTGTTAGAGAGGAGATAAGAAATATCTTGAATTACCCGTTGTAGAGAGGAGAAGTTACAAAGAACAACTAAATCAAGAATTCAAGAAAAACTAAGGATAGTATTAGATTAAATCTTTCTACTGAATCTCTATGTTGGTTTGTATTAAGAGAATGGTACTTTGAATTTCTAAACAATACACTAGCTAAAGTTTAAAATAGGCTTTAGTAGTTGTAAACATTAAACTTGCTTTAATTTGCATATTAGTTTAAAATAACACAATGCCTATATTACACAATGCATAACATATGACACATAGGTATGATTGTATTGTACAATTTACAACATATGACACAAATCCTTACTAAATAGAAAAGAACCCAATATAGACTTTGATTTATAAGTAGGTATGAAAAAATGATACAATATTACATATTACCCAATGTATAAAAAACACAAAAAAGACAAAATGCATAAAAAAGATACAATATCTACATGTCACACCCTCAAAATCCACGTGCGGAGTTTTATCGCGAGGCGTGTGAACAAACCAGGATCACAGTCAATAGTTACTCAGAACGACTCTATATGCCATGTTTAAAATAAACAAACCAAAGTTCAAACTTTAAAACCATGCGGAACGTTTTGTAAACAAGACAAACACAAAATACCAAAAATACATAATATGGCAAAACACGCGCCATCCAAATGTTTAAAACCCATAATTAGCAGACGAGTAAATGTGTCTATAAAATAAAGCCTTAGAATGCATGTTGGACCCATGTCGTGCTCCTACTGGCAAGCAGAGTTATCAACCTGAGAATAGCATACTAAAATGTCAACACAATGGTGGTGAGTTCAAGAGTTGGCGTTCAAATATAAATAGTTTAACAGTTGTGATATATAAGCAGTGTATTGTAACAGATAGCTAGTCTATTAACAATAAATATTAATTCATAGTGATTTCGCAATTGACGCTAACTGTGATAGTTTTTGCCTCCTGTCACGACTTACCAGGTCGTGACAAATGTTCATTAGGACAATTGCACCCGGTTGACCTTGAGTCACACAGGTGGGGCTCGTCAGACCCAGTAGTACTACTCAAGTTTCCCCGCTATTCAATATTAACAATTCGAAAGTGTGAGGACTTTTCCATGGTAACCAGCATTATATTAATATTATACACAACTTAAATACATAAAGCGTTTGTGAAATTACCAGTATGCTATCTCCCCCAAAAGAGATTAAATAAAGAGTTATGCATGAACTCACCTGATATGCGTACAAATACTTAGAGTTTACTTGGGAGTGAGAGTAGACAGACAACCTTCAGAGGTTACCTAGATCACGTAAGTACATAAGTACGTGTGAACAGAGAACATGTAGAACCCTAAGTACATTATAACCAAAGACTCAAGGTTTCAGAAAAAAACAAGTTTGACCCAGTTGACCCGTTGGTGACATTATGTGTTGTAATCATTTAAGCAAACATAATCATACATCATACATGGTTATCATTCAATGGATCATATGTGATGCTACAACTAGCATGCTCAAAGTATCTATAACACCACTAGTGCATCATACAAAGGTTAAATCATGCATACCCTCCCATATGATCCAACCATGAATTCTCATAAACAGGCCAAAACTGATAATTAGCCAATTAAACATTCATACAAGTCAAACAACACATTCACTATGTCCATTACATTCAACATACACCACAATGATCAATTTCAAGTCCCAAACATAATGCCCTAGTTACTAATCCACATTCAACATCATACATGATCATCAAAGTACATAAATCCCACATGATCAAATAGGCATTCTATACAACCTTTTTAACAGGTTCTATCACGTTAGAAATCATCCATGGACATACTAACATGCTCCTAATATCCCAAACATGCTCAAACTATCATCCTTCAAACTTTGTGCAAATAAAGTTTCCTTTTGGGAAAGTACATCCCAATATCTATCAAACACCCAATGTATACACGAATTCATTAATAATATACCATTTCAAGTTCATAACAACATCTAAGCATGATCAACAACATCTAAAAATCATAATTCATCAATCATTATGAACAAAAGTTTCTACTTTTGGCAACCTATGAACTACAACATTCATTCCAAGGTTTCTAGCATTCATATCAACAATCTAGCACCAAATCATCATCATAACACATCCATAATATCAACTCATCAACAATTCAACATTCTAAGCAAAATAAAGTTACTATTACTAGTAACCTATAGCCACACCTCAAATTCATCAATTTCTTGCACCATCAATGTAATCTAGCATCCATATCATAATTAACATCATAAAACCATCAAACAACATCATTTGATCACCATGAAGTTTCCCCAAATCAAAGTCTAGTTTTGACCCACTTGAACCTAACACCCAACATATCATATCAATACTTGTAATTAACAGCAAAACTAGCATCATACAACAATACTAACATGGAATAACCATCAATTTCATATCATCATCATTAATTTCAGATTTAGGTTCGTCATGAATCAAAAACTATGAAAAACATAATAAAACATACCTTTAAGCATGTAGAATCAAGAATTGGACTTGCAAAACACCTTGTAACACTTGAATTCAACCAAAATCAACTTGTTTATGTGTGTTATTGATCAATTTTCGCAAGAATGGGGATGGTGGAGGCTGTTTTCGGCCGCAAGGGGTATGGGGGCTAGGTGGGGTTTTGTGAAACTTAACTAAATTAGATTGTTACCCTTAAACCCTCCTTTAATTGTGTTTTATAATTTTTAACCTCTGTAACATTTTTTATAAAATTTAACTAAGAATTATAAGTATACTAGTCAATATCATAGTCATAAACATTTACAATAGTCACACAACACATGAAATATATATATAACACGTTGTCACGTTATCGCGTAAAATGTATAAAACAAACATTTAAAATTCTATAAAATCACGAACCACATAATCACAAGTAATAATCAACATTATTAATTAGATTATTTTTGCTTACCATAGATTAGATTTATTAAGTCACCAATGTTCAATGACAACTAGTGTGTGCTCACGACACGTGTATGCAAGACTTAACGGAACTAACGGAGTTTGGTAACGGAAAATTACCGGATGTCACATTATCCCCATGTTGAAAGAATTTTCGTTCCGAAAAGCGTTACATGGTGAGAGTGTTCCATCACTGGTCTACTGCATAGCACACAGAAATCAAAATCTAGTGAGTTATCTAGTGAGTTTTGGATGAGTTGTCACATCATCCCCATGTTGAAAGAAATTTCGTCCTGAAATTTAAATCAATACCTTTGTCTGCAGGCATCGTATTTTCTAATAGTTGAGGATACTTAAGCTTTATTTGATCTTCACATTCCTAAGTGAATTTCGGTCCATGTCGCAAGTTCCAACGAACATTGACTATGGGTATCTTGCTTTGCTTAAGTGTTTTCACCTCACGGTCCATCACCTCGACTGGTTCTTCGATAAAGCGTAATTGTTCATCCATTTGAACATCCTCTAGTGGTACAATTAGTGTTTCGTCAGATAGACACTTCTTCAGATTTGAAACATGAAACACAACGTGGACTCCACTCAGCGAATCAAGTAAGGCTAGTCGATAGGCCACTGGACCTATTCTTTACAATATCTCGAATGGTCCAACATACCTTGGATTTAGCTTCCCTCGCTTTCCAAACAGAACTACGCCTTTCCATGGTGAGACCTTCAATAAGACCTTGTCGCCAATCTAAAACTCTAAAGATTTTCGTCGTTTGTCAGCATAACTATTCTGCCTGTCTCGCGCTGCAGCCATACGGTTCCGTTGCACAATCTTCTTAGTTGTTTCATGTATTAGCTCGGGACCCGTTAGTTGAATATCACCAATTTCAGCCCAACAAACTGGCGATCTACATTTTCTCCAATACAAAGCCTCGAAAGGTGCTGCCTGTATGCTAGTGTGATAACTGTTATTATAGGAAAATTCCACCAATGGCAGATGAACTTCCCAGTTATTCCCGAAATCAATCACACAAGCACGTAGCATATCCTTTGAAGTCTGTATGGTACGCTCACTCTGGCCATCAGTCTATGGATGATAAGCAGTACTCATATCCAATCGCGTACCCAGAGATTTCTGCAGTGATTGCCAGAAGTGTGACGTGAAACGAGCATCGCGGTTAGAAATAATTGAGATCGGTACACCGTGTCTCGAAACGATCTCCTTAAGGTACAGTCAGGTTAATTTCTCCATCTTATCTGTTTCGTTAATTGCAAGAAAGTGAGCAGACTTTGTCAACCGATCCACAATAACCATATTGTGTCACAACGAGTATTAGTCCTGGGTACCTTAGTAATAAAATCCATGGAGATTTGTTCCCGTTTCCTCATTGGTATCTCGGTGCTGTAACAGTCCGGCTGGTTTTTGGTATTCTACCTTTACTTTCGAGCAGGTCAAACACTTGCTCACATACGTAGCTACATCCGCCTTCATGTTAGACCACCAGTAGTGCGCCTTTAAGTCATGATACATCTTGTCAGATCCAGGATGTATAGAGTACTTAGACTTGTGTGCCTCACTCATAACTAAATCCCTCAGATTTCCATAGACAGGTACCCAAAGTCTATCCATGAAGTACCGAATTCCATCCTCTTTCACCACCAGTTGTTTATCCATTCCCCGTAATGACTCAGAACTAACATTTCCTCTTTAAGGCTTCTATCTGTGCTTCCTTAACTTGTTCAGGCAGATGAGTACTGATTGTAAGCTATAAGGCTTGCACCCGTCTGGGGTTAGCTGTTCATTCCTGCTTAAGGCATCGGCAACCACGTTTGCCTTTCCAGGATGGTACTTGATAGCACAATCATAATCGTTCAGAAGCTCCACCCAATGTCGTTGCCTCATATTCAACCCCTTTTGCTCAAAGATATACTGAAGACTCTTGTGATCGGTGTAGATAGTGCACTTGGTACCGTACAAGTAATGTCTCCAAATCTTTAAGGCAAAAACTACTACACCTAATTCCAAGTCATGGGTATTATAGTTCTTCTCATGAACTTTAGTTGTCTCGAGGCGTAAGCTATTACTTTATCACGTTGCATCAGGACACAACCCAATCCTTGAATGGACGCGTCACAATACACCACGAAATCATTTGTTTCCTCTGGCAGTGCCAATATCGGTGCACTACAAAGTTTCTGTTTTAATAGCTGAAAAGCCGATTCTTGACTCTCACCCCATTTGTATGCCGTTCCCTTATGAGTCAATGCTGTGAGAGGTTGTGCAATCTTAGAGAATCCCTCTATGAATCGTCGGTAATATCCTGCTAATCCCAGAAATTGCCTTATCTCACTCAGCGTTTTAGGTATAGCCCAGTTCTTTATCGCCTCAATCTGGCAGGATCAACATGTATCCCCTTTCATTAACAATGTGACCTAGAAATTGCACTTCTCGTATCCAAAAGTCACACTTAGAGAATTTGGCGTACAATTGCTCATTCTTCAATAGTTCTAAGATCATCCGTAAGTGCTCTTCATGATCCTCCTTGGTCCTAGAATATATCAGTATGTCATCGATAAACACAATGACGAACTAATCGAGGTTTGCACACGCGATTCATGAGGTCCATGAACACCGCAGGTGCATTAGTCAACCCAAAAGGCATGACCAAGAACTCATAATGACCATAACGAGTACGGAACACAGTTTTAGAGATGTCTTCTTCTCGAACTCTAAGTTGATGATAACCAGATCTCAAATCAATCTTCGAATAATAGCTTGATCCCTGAAGCTGATCAAACAAATCGTCGATACGAGGTAAAGGGTATCGGTTCTTGACTGTGACTTTGTTTAACTCCCTATAATCGATGCACATTCGAAACGTGCCATCTTTCTTCTTAACAAAAAGGACAGGAGCTCCCCATGATGAAGTTCTAAGTTGAATAAAGCCCTTATCTAAAAGCTCCTGAAGTTGTGATGACAACTCCTGTACTTTGTTCGGTGCTAATCGATAAGCTGCACTAGCAATCGGGGCTGCGCCGGGAGTCAGTTCGATCTAGAATTCCGCTTGCCGGTGAGGTGGTACTCCAGGAAGATCCTCTGGAAACACCTTTGGAAAGTCACGCATCAAGGGAATGTCCTCCATTCTGCTTTCATCCGCTTGCTTATCGGTGACGAGTGCCAGAATAGCTAAACGACCTTTCCGCAACAACTTTTGCGCTTTCATGTATGAGATGATGCCTATCACCGCACCACTCCTATCACCTCTGACTGTAAGGATTTTGTCACCAACATGAATTCATATGATTTTCTCATGACATATGACTTTCGCTTGTTTATTAGAGAGCCAATCCATGCCTATCACGACATCAAAACTCCCCAGCATTAAGGCATAAGATCTATAGCGAAAGTATGACCAGCAAGCTCTATCTTACAATCTCTAAGGATATGTGTTACATGGATGTGTTTACCATCGGCCAGTTCTACGGTATTTAGATCCTAAGGCAGAGGGAATATCACTTAGAAGACTACAGAACTTTAAGGATATGAAACTCCTATATGCCCCAGTATCGAATAGTACCGTAGCGAAACATCCATTGATAGAAAACCTACCAGTAACAGTCGTAGGGTCATTTAGAGCCTCACCTGATCCAATGATGAAGGCTCTCCCTTTGGCTCCATTGTTGTTGCCACCATTACCATTGCCGTTGCCATCATTGTTGTTATTGCCATGGTTGTTGTTGTTGTGACCATTGCCATTATTGTCATTACCATTTTTCCTCAGTTGCTTGCAGTTCACCTGTATGCCCTTCCTTCCCACATTTAAAACAACCTTCGGGAGTCTCCTGAGGTTGTCCTGGCTTCTTTACTAGTTCACCACGACTGTCCTTGGCTGCGTGTCCCATCTTACCACATCGCTAACACTTGAAATTATCACACCTTCCCACATGGTGGTAGTTACACCGAGTGCACTTTGGTTGTTTACCACCATAACCACTGGGTCCTTGATTGTTTGAGGCCGTCTGGTTGAAGTTACGGTTGTTATCGAACCTCCGTTGTTGTTGCTGAACCGGCTGTTGTTGCTGAGGTTGATGTTGACCACTGGATGATGATGATTTGTTGCTGTTGGAGGTATCCTACTTCCTCTTGTTATCGAGCACGCTCGTCATAGCAGGGTTGAAGCAGTCACCATGCTCTGAATTTTGGGCACCAACCCACAAATGTAGTGCTCGACCCACTTATGCATCTCATTCACCATTCCTGGGCATAGAGTGGCCAGTTCATGAGTTCGGGTAGTGTAGGCCTCGATTTCCGAGTCTAGCATCTTAAGTTGCCAGAACTCCATCTCTTGCTTTTGCACCTCATTTCGAGGACAGTACTCCTCAGTCATCATCTCCTTGAATTCATTCCAGGGAAGCTCATTTGCTATAGCTTGCCCTAACATTTGTACTTGCGCGTTCCACCAGGACAAAGCGGCACCTTCCAGGGTCCCGGTGGCATATTTCACCTCATCGACAGGTGGGCAGTTGCATTTGGACAAAACAGATTCTATCTTCTCAAACCATCGTACCAGTCCTACAGCCCCTTCAGTCCCGCTGTAGGTGTGTGGCTTACAGTCCATAAAGGCTTATAAGTACACACTGGTGGTCTTGTTTTAACACGATAAACATTGATCAGATATCCTATACGGTAACTATGGCATTTGATTTAACTTTCTATCATCGTTTACCTACTGGCTATCCCAGTTGGGCAATAGCCACCGCTGCCTGAACATGTTCGTTTATCAGGGCAGCTAATTCAACAGGAGTCATGTTTATGGCATCGCCGCCATGATCTCCGGCGCACGTCCTCATCCGCGCCCACGCCCACGACCACGTCCACGTCCACGGGCGTCCATTTTTCATTTTACATTCACAAATACAATAATAAGTAACATCAAACATGTTTATCTCATTGAAGTACAGTAAACATGAAGAGATAACAAATTCGTCACCACCACAACATTTATAACAAAATAATAACCAAAGGTAAATAAATTGCAAATGAGTCACAAAATATTATTAATGTCAAAATTTGAGTTTGTCGTTCGGGTGAGGAAAAACCCTTCCCACATAGGTTTCAAAATAAATGCTATGCAGTCAAGGTTATAAGAATAAAGAAAATCAATCGAACAAAGCTGATCCATCACTGTTTCCACCGTCCGGAGCTTCTTCTGGTTCTTCCTCAGGGTCTTCATCGGAGTCTTCGATAGGTGCAGGGTTATCCTAGACTTGTAGTGCTGCGAGCTGTGCTTCTAATCCGGTTTGTCTATTCTCAATGCCCACATTGTGGAGATCCTGTTCGCCCAAACGCTCAGTAAGATCCATCACTCTACCAGCCATTTTGAAATTTCCTATGATGGACATCGACAACCGCTCCTCAATTATAGCCATCTTTAGCCATAGTCGGTGTATATCATTCTTAAGTGTGGAGTTCATGTCAGTGAGCACCCCAACTCGTCGACGCGCAGTCTCAAGTGTCACGGTCAATACCGCAACGGCTTGCTCAAGGGGTACATCTAGAGATGGGAGGGTGGGTGTCGCAGAGGTAGCTGCTGACCTACTCCTAGGTCCTGCAGTGGCCGGCTTCGGAACACGCTCTCTACAAATCATGCGATCTATACAAGTCGGGTAATAACTCCAATCTCGTGAAGGGTCACGTTCAGGTGGCACAAACGGTTGATCCCAGCCTATCTCACCACGGAGGTAAGGATGTCGTGGCCAGTCATACACTCACTGAGGTACAGGTGGTGGGGATCCAGAACGAGCACGTCTTTTTCCCAAAACCCGTGACAGTGATGCCATGCTGCAGAGAATGTGATGTGTATGCCAATGAGTATACAGTAGAGAAATCAGGAACAAGTAACTAACTAACTGTGTACGGTTATAGTCTAGTGTGTATGCAACCTAGTTCTCTATAACCAATGGCTCTGATACCAATCTGTCACACCCTCAAAATCCACGTGTGGAGTATACCGCGAGGCGTGTGAACAAACCAGGATCACAGTCAATAGTTACTCAGAACGACACTATATGCCATGTTAAAATAAAACAAACCAAAGTTCAAACTTTAAAACCATGCGGAACCGTTTTGTAAACAATACAAACACAAAATACCAAAAATACATAATATGGCAAAACACGCGCCATCTAAATGTTTAAAACCCATAATTAGCAAACGAGTAAATGTGTCTATAAAATAAAGCCTTAGAATGCATGCTGGACCCGTGTTGTGCTCCTACTGGCAAGCTGAGTTATCGACCTGATAATAGCATACTAAAATGTCAACACAATGGTTGGTGATTCAAGAGTTGGTGTTCAAATATAAATAGTTTAACAGTTGTGATATATAAGCAGTGTATTGTAACAGATAGCTAGTCTATTAAAAATAAATATAATTCATAGTGATTTTGCAATTGAAGCTGACTGTGATAGTTTTTGCCTCCTGTCACGACTTACCAGGTCGTGAAAAATGTTCATTAGGACAAATTGCACCTTCTTGACCTCAAGTCACATAGGTGGGGCTGGTCAGACCCAGTAGTACTACCCAAGTTTCCCCGCTATTCAATATTAACAATTCGAAAGTGTGAGGACTTTTCCTTGGTAACCAGCACTATATTAATGTTATACACAACTTAAATATATAAAGCGTTTATGAAATTACCAGTATGTTATCACCCCTAAAGAGATTAAATAAAGAGTGGGGCATGAACTCACCTGATAGGCGTACAAATACTTAGGGTTTGCTTGGGAGTGAGAGTGGACAGACAACCTTTAGAGGTTACCTAGATCATGTAAGTACATAAGTACGTGTAAACAGAGAACATGTGGAACCCTAAGTACACTACAACCAAAGACTCAAGGTTTCAGAAAAAGATATGTTTGACCCCGTTGACCCGTTTGATCCATTGGTGACATTATATGCTGTAAACCATTTAAGCAAACATAATCATACATCATACATGGTTATCATTCAAATGGATCACATGTAATGCTACATTACCCAAGTGTATTACTTAGATCATCATACTACTAAATATCATACAAGTCATGCAAGTCCCTAACAACTAGCATGCTTAATGTATCTATAACACCACTAGTGCATCATACAAAGGTTAAATCACGCATAACCCTCCCATATGATCCATAACCATAAATTCTCATAAACAGGCCAAAATAGATAATTAGCCAATTAAACATTCATACAAGTCAAACAACACATTTACTATGTCCATTACATTCAACATACACCACAATGATCAATTTCTAGTCCCAAACATAATGCCCTAGTTACTAATCCACATTCAACATCATACATGATCATCAAAGTACATAAATCACACATGATTAAATTGGCATTGCGTAGAACTTTTTAACAGGTTCTATCACCTTAGAAATCATCCATGGGCATACTAACATGCTCCTAGTGTCCCAAACATGCTCAAACTATCATCCTTCAAACTTTGTGCAAATAAAGTTCCCTTTTAGGAAAGTACATCCCAAAATCTATCAAACACCCAATGTATACATGAATTCATTAATAATATACATTTCAAGTTCATAAAAAATCTAAGCATGATCAACAACATCCAAATCATAATTAATCAATCATCATGAACAAATGTTTCTACTTTAGGCAACCTATGAACTACAACATTCATTCCAAGGTTTCTAGCATTCATATCAACAATCTAGCACCTAATCATCATCATAAACACATCGATAATATCAATTCATCAACAATTCAACATTGAGTAGGAATCAACTACTAGTAGCATCGCATTCGAGGCGTAAGGGCACAAACTTAAATTATCGCAACGTACCTGACGTCAAGTCAATGTCCGCTCTATTTTTCACCTTCTGTCCTCCTTTCTCGCACTGGAGCTTCCTGCCCTTGACTTCCTACAATCCCTGCTCAGATGTCCCGTCTCACCACAGCTGTAGCACTTAGCCACGCGGCATTCCTTTGCCCTATGACCTTCCTTCCCACACTGAGAACAGACGTTTGGTCCACATTTGCACTCCCCTTCGTGACCTCTGCCACACTTCTTGCACTCCTCACCCTTTCTTGTTATCCCCTCGCGATCATCGATCTTCATCACCTTACCTTCGGCCACCATTCCACCATCACTATCCCGCCTTCCTTTCCCTTCCTTATCATAGGCTCGCTCCTTCGCTTCGCCTGTTATCGCCATCGCCTCCCGCTCATCATACAACCTTCCCGCTAGATCCACCGCCGACCTGAACGTGCTTGGCCGGGCAGTGATCATATGCCTACGGATATCCGTCAACAAGCCCTACATGTACCTCTCGATCTTCCGTGAAAGAGGTGTCACCTGATCCGGCACCAGCCGTGCCACTTTGTTGAATTTGGTGGTGTACTACTGATGCGTCATTGTCCCCACCTCGAATTGCGGGAAATCCTTTTCAACCTTATCCATCTCACGGTGAGGACAAAACTCCTCAATCACCATCCTTTTCAACTCCGACCATCTCATCCATCCGATAGCCCGACTACCCTCAACTTGGACTATGTTGTCCCACCAGCACATAGCTGAATCCGCTAAAGAGTGGGCAGCAAACTTCACTTTCTGATCCTCCCGGCACTCGCTGATATTCAGCACGGCTTCAATTTCCCTCACCACGGTGTGAGCAGCAGCAGCAGTGCCATTACCATCAAAAGTTGGGGCTTGCATCGTGAAATGCCCGTAATTATAGCCTCATGCCACCTCGGCGCAGGCTGCTCTTCCTCTTCTTCCTCTTCGTCATCGAAGAAAAAAACGTTCCAGTCTCGGGTTGTCTTCACCGAAGGTCTACCCCTTTTCCTGTCTCTCTCATCTCTAACAGCCTTTATCACCTCGGTCACTACAGACGGTAGGATCGTCTGCATGGCCTGGTGTACTATCATCCACAACTGCCTCTGAGATTACTCTCGGAATCGTCATGACCGATTCCCATAAATAGTTACCGAACTCCCGTTAGGCGCTACCAACGAATCATATCCTCGTGACACGCTATAATTGCCTTGAAGTCCACCAACCCATCCATTCCAAGAACCATTCGAAATCACAAGTAGTCTAACCGGGTACCCATGACCTTCTAACTCCACCTCGCAGTCTCCTATCTCAGAAGTCCTGATGGACTTACCTTGATGGTTTCTACATCGAAGGGCTTATCAATACTTCCACTCCTAATGGGCAACTTAGCACAGAATAACTACAGAAACGAACTCTTTCTAGCTCCAGAATCAAACAGCACAGAAGACAGAGTTCGATTACTAGATACATACCTGTCACGATATCGGGGCCCATCCTAGCAGGCTTCGGCATTATCGTGAAGGCCCTGTGCCCTCTGCCCTTATTTCTTGCAATCCCTACTTATGTGACCCCTTCCTCTGCAGTTATAGCACCGTACCACCCCACACTCTCTGGCCACATGACCGCACCTCCCACATCAGAAACAGACATTCGTCCCCAATCTACATTCCCCGAGGTGTTGGCATCCACCTACGGAGCACAGGCTTGGTCTCCACATACAATCTCCAATGTGCTCTTTAGAACACTTACCACACTTCCTCGTCCCCGCACCGGACGAAGCTGCACGCCGGTCCTCCGTCCTTGCAACCTTTTTGTTAAGGGTGGCCCTGTCACGTCCGACCCGCTTTCCGTGCCAGTTCTTGTCGTCGCTATTTTTCGTGCTTCCTTCAATAGTAGTCGTCTCCTTCACCGCCCTAATTACCTCAGTCACCATAGACGGCAGAATCACCTGCAGGGCCTGTTGGACTCCCTCAACAACAACCTCTTTCATGGCAATCTTTAAACTAGCACCATCATCGCCGCCTTCCAGGTGAGGGGCCTCAGACTCTTCGAGTGCCATTTCAGCCGCTCTAGCCATGCTTCTCGTGACACGCGGTTCAGCACCACGTTCACCACAGCCCCTATCTGGCAAAACCTTAGGAGTTCTGCTGCTAGCCATCCTCTAACATACACTGAAAGATTCAAACACCAACACAGTCATTCAAGGGAATAGATCAGTTTATGTCAAGTATAGTAAGTCCTTAATTACAGTGGCCAGTTGTGATTAGCCACTCACTTTACTCTTCGTACCCCGAGCATTACCTGTCCTGACTACATTAGTATCTAGATCTAACAGTAACACGTAAACACATAACATGCGCACATACTACCGGTTAGCTTTAAGAAAATACCTGATGGCACGCAGCTACTCAGATTGGCATTCCTCCCTTTTCCGTCCCATTCTCAGTTTAAGTTAACGTTTATTTTGAAAATTTACCCATTTCACTTAAACTTTGGCTCTGATACCAACTTGTAAGGCCCTGATCCCGGGCACCTCACAGTTGGCCATTCATCGCATTTCAGCATATAATTTACATTTACTAAGTAAAGTAACGTAGCGGAATTAATAAAAAAATGAACATTCTCATTTCATCATAAAAGCTTTTACAACGTTTTACATCGCTATTGTTTACAAAACGGTCATAAACAGTGACCTCTGGTATAGAAACATTAAAATTTCATCATAAAAAAGATTCTTTAAGTAATCCCGTTTATCGGGATCCTCAAGGAACACTTGCACGCAACATAATGCGTGGCAGCATTATCAAAAGGAGAATGCCGTCCCAAAAGAGCTGAGTAGCCGCCTCGTGCCATCCTCAGCAACATACATGCCAACTGGAAACACATCAAAGTCAGCGTTGCTGAGTGAGTTCTAGTTTTATATTAAAAGCATACTTTTCTTTCGTTAAAACCGTTCTTTACTTCTTTCAAAAACATACTATACTTTCGTATATGAACACACATCATGCGTACATACACATAGATAATATCATTAGTATTTCTTTTCTCATTCATTCTTTATCTTTAACTTTCATCTATTCTCTGTCTGTCATTCGTTCATTATCTATCTTTAACCTTCATGCATTCTCTATCTTTCACTTCTATCTAGATCCGGTCACACTTTACCCTCTTCATGGCACACAGCCATGATTACTGAGGCCGAGTGACAAGGATCCCGTTTCATACGTTATCATTATGTTCCTTCTGTTCATTACTTTTATTTGTTCGTTCTTTAGCTTTTACTCGTCAAGCATGCAAATGTCTAAGGGTCACTTCTCTCTCTGCCCCTATGGTTCCAGCCCATGAGCCGACAAAGCATACCATAGCATACTAGTGCCCCTATGGCTCTCTGTCCATAGACCGACACCCATGTTGCCCCTATGACTCTCTGTCCATAGACCGACAACTTTGTTGCCTATATGGCTCTCTGTCCATAGACCGACAACTTTGTTGCCCCTATGGCTCTCTATCCATAGACCGACAACTTTGTTGCCCCTATGGCTCTCTGTCCATAGACCGACAACTTTTTTGCCCCTATGGCTCTTTGTCCATAGACCGACAACTTTGTTGCCCCTATGGCACTCTGTCCATAGACCGACAACACCTCTTCCGGGGTCACGTTAACCCCACGAGTGATCGTCACCACTCCTGCTATTATAGTTGTAACAACTATCCCGTGACAGGTCACAAAGACACTGACCCGTTGTTCTTAAGGCAACTATGGCTCACTGTCCATAATCTACCATAAGGCTTGTAATAGGCCTAGTTACTAGAACCAAGCACCATTTCCAAGACTTCTTAACCGTCAATTCCATCTCGTGCCCCTTAGCCCATGCAAGACTTTCATTACTTTCATCGTTCATTAATTAATGCATGCATTCATTCATCATGTTCCTCTTTCATTATCTTTCACTTTACGTTCTTATCACATTTGCTTCATTCATTCATTCATTCACGTAAAGTCACAAAAAGATAAACATACCTCAACACAAGGAACATAGATATTTGCAAATCATCAGTCATTACCATCATATAAGGCTACATCATATTTAACATAAATACATCCTACATACACATCTTTCCTTATTCACATCGGCCCTATTTGGGCGATTAAACATGCTTCAGTCGTATGGCCTCCATGCGACTGGATCATGCGATTGAGCAGCTATACGAATGGGCATACAATCGTGTGAATGGACTTCCTATCGTGCAAATGAACACTATACGATTGGGCCTCTATGCGACTAACCCTCAGTCGTGCGACTGAACTACTATGCGACTGGACTTATGCGACAGAGCTCTCAGTCGCATGTCCTGTCATGCGACTAAATCCCCATTCGTGCGACTGAGCTTTAGTCTTGCGATTGAATGTCAGTTGTTCCTCAGTCGTGTGATTGGCCCTTCAGTCGCCTAGCCTTAACTGGGCAGCGACTGGAGTTCATCCCGAACAGCAGCCGCGACCTACGGCCTTCAAATCCCTCTAAACCCATTTCCAGCCCAAATTAGCCATCCTAAACTTCAGGGTTTCATACTGGGACATCATACAATCCTATCCTAGCCCGGAATCAAGCCCTAAACGTACCATACACATACACATACGTACATTCACGGGTTAAACACCCAAAACTCGAAAGATAATATTCAGATGTGTTCCAGCCCCAAAATCATTCAAAAACATGTAAAAGAGGGGTCTTAGAACTCACCTTAGCAGCCTCCTCAGTCA
The DNA here is from genome assembly GCA_024085815.1 of Flaveria linearis. Classification (NCBI taxonomy): domain Eukaryota; kingdom Viridiplantae; phylum Streptophyta; class Magnoliopsida; order Asterales; family Asteraceae; genus Flaveria; species Flaveria linearis. The sequence goes on along the minus strand of CM044003.1, from coordinate 45,387,402 downwards.
AAGCTTCATTTTGACTCGTCACACAACGGATTCTGAGCTCAAACCGCCCCTTTTCTCTTCTTTCTCTCTTTTCTCTCTTCTCTTCTTTGTGGCTGATTTTCGCAAGTGTGGGGAGAGGGTAAGAGCTCCCCTCTCCCTTAAATACTACAGTTCAGTCGCCTGAATTTCCCATGCGACTAGACCTTCAGTCGCATGATCTCCATGCGATTGGACACCCCAGTCGTGTGACTCCCTTGCGTATTGAGCTTCAGTCGTGCGATTGGAGCTTCAGTCGCATGGCTTCCATGCGTATGGGATTCCAGTTGCATGACACTCCAAACTGGATTTTCGGGGCATTACAAGTCCACCCCCTTAACCGGGTTTCGTCCCCGAAACCTGTTGTTCCTTAGATATTTACGGGCAATACTGTCTCATCTCTTTTCCAGTCTCTCACCTAGAATCCTATCGCTACCATCATTTAGCAACTTACGACTTCTGGTCCATCTTTGACTATCTCCATTGGCGCCCATGCATACTGATCAATGCCCATTTGATCAGGACCTGCGACTTCATACGTGCCATGTAGAATACGGTTACTACAATTAAAAGGAACATCACAAAATTTCAAGCAAAGGCTCGGCATCATAATCATTGAGCTTCAAAGCATCACTGAGAACCTTCAGCTTTAATGCTTGAAGAACAAGGCCTTCAACTTGCGTAAAGTTGCTGCTTACCCCAGGCTCTTGTTTGATGTTCTTTATGTATCAATAATGACCCTCTTGCAAACCAAACGACTGATGTAAAAGGCCTTCATTATCCGTGCTATGTGTTGTTCCAAATATGACTTTTTCTTTGCTTCTGATCTCCCATTCCACCTGTTTGCTACAACGTCAAAACTATGTGTATGTCACCGCTCGATGAACCCATCACAGGCTGAAACTGTTCCTCAGACAACAGGTGACACAACCTTCTCAATAGCATCATGCAATCCTCTATGGCATCAGGCAACCTAGTGAATCTACAAGTAGTAATCTATACATCGATGTATTCCTAGATGTTTCTTCTCCTACCAAGCAACAGAAGACAGTAGGAACGAACTACTAGTAGCATCGTATTCGAGGCGTAAGGGCACCAACTTAAATTATCGCAACGTACCTGACGTCAAGTCAAAGTCCGCTCTAGTCTTCACCTTCTGTCCTCCTTTCTTGCACTGGAGCTTCCTGCCCTTGACTTCCTACAATCCCTGCTCAGATGTCCCGTCTCACCACAGCTGTAGCACTTAGCCACGCGGCATTCCTTTGCCCTATGACCTTCCTTCCCACACTGAGAACAGACGTTTGGTCCACATTTGCACTCCCTTCGTGACCTCTGCCACACTTCTTGCACTCCTCACCCTTTCTTGTTATCCCCTCGCGATCATCGATCTTCATCACCTTACCTTCGGCCACCATTCCACCATCACTATCTCACCTTCCTTTCCCTTCCTTAACATAGGCTCGCTTCTCCGCTTCGCCTGTTATCGCCATCGCCTCCCGCTCGTCCTTCGATCTCCGTGAACCTGATCCGGCACCAGCCGTGCCAATTTGTTTAATTTGATGGTGTACTACATGCGATCTTCCGTGAATTGCAGGACTCCTTTTCAACCTTATCCATCTCACGGTCAATCCTCAATCACCAGCCTTTCAACTCCGATCATCTCATCCATCCGATAGCCTGACTACCCTCAACTTGGACTATGTTTTCCTACCAGCACAAAGCTGAATCCGCTAAAGAGTGGGCAGCAAACTTCACTTCTGATCCTCCCGGCACTCGCTGATTGTGACATACGTCACCATAGGGTCCGCCATTTAACACGAATTACGTTAACTCTTCTTAGGACACTCATTCCTCACCTTCATAGACTGTTTGTAAGGATATCATGTTGGGTTTGTTATCCGTTTCAGTGAAGTTAACAACATTATATCCATGTCATCTAAAACGCTCACGAATATCACAACGGCATCACTAATTATATTATGTATATAATATAAACATCATTAACAACCGCATGTTCAAGATATAAAACCTTAAACACATCATTATAATCGGTAAACACGCGTTTTTACGTCGTTTTCTACCTAAACAAAATTGGGGACACGGGGCTTAAGTGCAAGGACTAAACTTGACAATGGCCAAACTGGGGTTGGGTATAAATACCCATCCACCAGCCTAACACTTCACCATCTTCACCATCTGCTCTCTTCTTCCTCTTCTACGCTTCTTCTTCTTCTTCTTCAACCTAGCACCAAAATTGCCCCGATTTGTCTCGTTTTCATCGGCTAGACCTCGGTTACAGCTTAGACATCACGTTTCAAGCAGGTAGACGACCACAGTTGTCCATTTTTGCTTAATTTACAGCTGTGATTTTCTAGGGTTCGGGTGCTCGGGTTCATCCGAGCACATGAGGTTGTGTGGGCTTGTGTGTTGCGTTTCTGAGTGTGCATCTTGTTTAGACATGTTAGAATAGGTATTCTGGAGGTTCTTGGAGTGTGAAACCCATGCTCGGAGCAGCTGGATGCTGCTCGAGGTCTCAGTAGTCGCGACTGTTGTACAGGGCGACTGGGTCTTTTGGCCGACTGAGCCGTGCGACTGGGGTGAGTCGTGCGACTGAGTTATGCTTCTGAGTCTATCGTGTGACTGAGTGGTGCGACTGGGGTGAGTCGTACGACTGAGTCATGAACCTGGGTGTGTATGATTGAATGTGTATGCGACTGAGTCTATGCGTCTGAGTCTATCGTGAGACTGAGTGGTGCGACTGGGGTGAGTCGTACGACTGAGTCATGCGCCTGGATGTGTGCGATTGAATGTGTGTGCGATTGAGTCCATGCGAGTGAATATGTGTGCGATTGTGATTGAGTCGTACGAATGAAAGGCCAGTCGAACGAATGATGGTTCAATCGCGTGAGTGAAGCTGATTCGTGCGACTGAAGGTCCATTCGTGCAAATGGAGGATTGATTCGTGTGTCTGGTCCTGTTGTGTGATTGATGATGTGTATGTATGTGTGAATTCCCCTTTCTGGAGGTCTTATGATGATAAGGTAACATCAATAAGAGTGTCACAGCTTGACCACAAAGATTAAAGTCAACGCTATCAACAGGCACAAACTATTTCCATACAAAATAACTAACCTTTTACAATTACCGACAATCCATTTGGGACTATTCTTAGTACTTGGACCTATATAAGGTCTGATATGTGTGTGTCTGCTTGTGTGTGTGCTACCCAAGACCGAACCGAAACTGCCCGAACCTATTGAACATCATCTTATGCTTTATGATCATTATTAATGCTTGTCAGTAACTGTCAATAGGTGTTTGACGGTTCATAGCATCTTACCTTGGAATCTACCACCATTGGAACCTATCTTCTATACTGTGAGTTTCGTGGCCCCTTTTTACTCTTATCAAACCTTTTTAAATATTTTCAACTTGGGGGAAAGAATGCTCACTTACTTAACTTGTTTTCAAACACCTTCCTTGGTGGAAGTGGCTGCTACTTCTTTGAGTATCTTACCTTGGTGTCTTGTTGATTGATGCTATATGAAATTGAAACTACATGATATGTTACCACTATGTATGTCAATTAGTGGTATCATAATACTATGTGCGACTATTTGATCTTATGTGTTGATTGACCCTACCTGTGAATGCTATTGTTGTTGGATGCCTCGGCTGTGTGGGACTTCTGTGTGGGACTTCTGTGTGGGACTTCTGTGTGGGACTTCTATGTGGATCTTCTGTGTGGATCTTTCAGTATAACCACTAATCCCGGTATTAGGACCTAAGGACTAGTTTGGTTGTAACCTATATGTATGCGCTGTATGGATCTTGCTACGTCATGTGAAACTCATGGGATGCTTACTACTTGTTGGATGCTTTACTACTTGTTGGTTAATACTACTTGTTTGGTGATCCTATTTGGCTGTGTGAGGCTTCTGTGTGGGACTTCTGTGTGGTTCTTCTGTATGGATCTTTCAATATAACCATTAATCCCGGTAATGGGACCTAAGGATTGGTTTGGTTATAAACTATACGTATGCGCTGTGTGGATCTTGCTACGTCTTATTAAAGTATTTACTTTTGGGAATGCTCTCTTTACAGCCACCAATTCCCGTGTCGAACCGATGATTAGGTTTGGCTGTAGTCATTTATAACTGGTAAAACCGCCTACGCATAAGTGTAGTTGCGGTAGTTTTTATTAAACCTACTTACTGTTTTCATCATAACATCTTTTATTACTTAAAACCTGCGAAGCTCACCAACAATTATGTTGACCGTTTTGAGCATCTCTTTTCAGGTGATCAAGGTAATTGAAGTTCTAGGAATGCTGCGTTTAGAGGAGACCCTAGGATGCATTTTGGAGGAATTAGCATCTTGTTAAACATTGATACTTTTGGAAAATTTTGTTTGCTTAAGCTTGAACATTGCATACTTGTTCCCGGGTTGTGGGAATTTACACTACAAGTTAACATCAATGTTTATGAGATCATTCAATGTTTATGCTTATGACTATGCTATCGTGAAACATTGATTATACACGACACAAGTCTCCATTTATGATCGGGTGTCGTCATGACACGCTTGTCATCATATTTATTGCTACTCTGTTGCAAACCATGTGTTATGACTATCCCGTCTAGCTCGCATCCCGTGTTTCCGCTATCAGCGGGGGTGTGACAGACTGGTATCAGAGCAATTGGTTATAGAGAATTAGGCAATTACACTTGACCTAGACTATAACCTAGGAACCTTCATGTAGAATGCATGCTAGGACTGGCTTGCATCTAATATTACATGTATGTTCCTCTACGCTTGTTTCTTGTCACTATACCCGATGCTATGCATATGTGCTTGCTATCTGATCATCCTAAGGAAGACACTATTACTCTTAGTCTTTCTCCATGGGATACCCTTATACTGGAACCTTACGTTGTATGCGCACAACATCACATCATTAGGTCGAGATACTTAAACAGAAGGGAACTTCGGTGATCACGCGTAGCGTCGATCTCGGATACTAAATCCGACCCTAACATGGTTATTCCTAAAATCCTGAAAGTATGAAGGATAGGCAGCTATCATTAGACATATTGTGCTTATGTGCTTAGAGTTTACTTGCTATTACATTCTACTATTGGAATACTATTGGCTCATGGACATGAGGGCATTACATAATCTGTGCTTCATGAATGTGGACAATACTATGATGTTAACTTGGGGTAAGTGAAGCTAAGGGTGACCACGCAAGGCAGATTACCATTACGGGTGCACACGTAATTGCAATTCGCCGTGCATGAGAAGTCTGGCTAATCATACCATGAGGTCACGATCATGAGTATTACTAGTTTTCTATTCTATACCCAAAGGTGCTAGGATCATAATTCTAGTAAGACCTTATTAAGGGTAACGTAACATTACTAACACCTACTATTACCTAAGTTCTGTCCTACTTAGAGCCTTCATGGTATTTCCAATCATGACATTGATCTTATTCTTTATTAGACATTCCTCCACTTAGCCTCTCAGTAACTAAGGAACTGATTGAATGCTTAAAATGAAAGTGGACTACAGGAAATATAGAGGAGTGATGACACCCTCTACACATACACTACGTTATTTTATGGGATTATGCTAAGGAAAATTAGGATGTCGTGTAACCGGTTTAAGTGTCATTCAAGGTGTATCGTGGATGTGGTGGGAACGCTACGGGGAACCCTATATATAAGCATCACCGGTATACTAAGAATGTGCTTAAACTAGGCTACGTGATGATCCTGATGGACCGAAGCATGGGTTATTGGAACTTGATGAGTGGAATCATACGTGTATCTTAGAAATGACTAAAGTTTACATGTTTGCACCTTTCTATGATTAGAAGATGTCGCCTCGAAGAGTCACACGTAGTACTAACCAAGATGGTGAGACCCCACAAGGCAGAGGTAGGGGTAGACCACCAAGAACAGGTGGCGCCCCAGCTGGCGACAACCAGGGAACTGAAAACCTTGATATAGCTGCTATGATCGCTCAACAGCTAGCTGCACTGATTCCAACTATAGTGACTCAAGTGAGCGACACTCTTCTAAATCATCAATTCAACAGGAGTAATGATACTAATGATCAGTATAACCAAGGAACAGAAAAGAGAAAGGAGGCTGGGGAAATGAGCCGGTCTAACGCCAGAAGGTTTGATAAGAAGGCCAAGACGACCTGAAATTTTGTGGTTGTGACTCAGGGAAAGAAAGAATATGCTAGTCCGCACCCGAAATGTGACAGGTGCAACCTTCATCACCCCCAGCAATGCCGTGTCGGGCGTGTGTGAACTGTAGGCGCCCGGGGCACCTAGCGAGAGATTGTAGAGTTGCATCAAACCTGGTGACACTCGTCAACGCGGTTAACCCCGCCGGGAATGCCATGGCTTGTTATGAGTGTGGAGGTCTTGGTCACTACCGGAACATGTGCCCCAGACTGAATAGGGCACCGGGTCAACAAGGGAATAACAAGCAGCAAGTGATGGCCATAGCTGGCAACCCAGGCCAAGGGAATCAAAGAAGTGCTGCCGGAGGACGTGCATTCGTTATCGGAGCCAATGACGCCCGTTAGGACCCGAATGTTGATACAGGTACGTATTCGCTCAACCACCCCTTCGCCTTCAAATTGTTTGGTGCTGGAGCAGATAATAGTTTCATATCTTCTGACTTTGTACACACGCTTGCCTTGAACCCTAGTAGACTAAAGACTAGCTTCTCTGTAGAAATGGCCAATGGTAGAGAGTACAAGCAGATGAGATTTTTAGAGAGTGCTCCAGGATATTGGAGAACCATGCCTCCGACATAGACATACTACCTTTTGAGTTGGGGAGCTTCGATGTGATTGTGGGAATGGATTGGTTGTCGAAGCACGGAACCGAGATTGTTGGTCGGGAGAAAGTAGTACAAACCCCCATGCCAAACGGGGAGGTACTCAAGATACAAGGAGAACGACCGGGAAGAACTCTAAAGCTTATCACTTGCATGAAGACGCGACGATGTTTACGAAAGCAGTATTACGCATCTCAGGCCCGTGTAATGGAAAAGAAAGAAGAAGGCAACAAGTTGGTAGATATTTCTGTAGTACGAGATCTTCCAGGAGTATTTCCTGATGACTTGTCGGGATTGCCTCCTCCACGACAGGTGGAATTTCGTATCGAGTTAGTTCCTGGAGCTACGTCGGTAGCAAAAGCACCGTATCGGTTAGCGCCGTCTGAAATACAAGAATTATCTAGCCAATTACAGGAACTACTGGAGAAGGGTTTTATTCGACTGAGTCATTCGCCATGGGGAGCACCGGTCCTATTTGTCAAAAAGAAAGACGGGTCGTTCCGCATGTGCATCGATTATCGCGAGTTGAACAAGTTGACTGTGAAGGATCGGTACCCTTTACCCAGAATCGATGATTTATTTGACCAGTTATAAGGAGCTTCATATTTCTCCAAGATTGATCTCTATTCTGGATATCATCAACTGAGAGTTTTGAGGATGACATACCAAAGACAGCATTCAGGACTCGTTATAGGCATTATGAGTTCTTAGTCATGCCGTTCGGACTGACTAATGAACCAATTGTGTTCATGGACCTGATGAACCGAGTATGCAAACCTTACTTGGATAAGTTTGTGATTGTGTTCATCAATGATATACTTATATATTCTCGATCGAAAGAAGACTCCGAGGAACAACTTCGGGCCATACTGAGCCTATTGCAAGAAGAGAAACTGTTGGAGCTGTAAAAGATAGTCTATATTATCAACATAGTGAAAGTCAACAAAGTCAACGTCAACGGTCAAAGTCAATGCAAAAGTCAAACCCGACACGTTCGAGACGTGGAACCGAGACAAGACGTTGAAGATTTAAATGACTAGGATTTTTATTGTAATAAATATATTTTGTGTGAACAAAATATATTTTATCTTGTTTTTAGTCATGTTTTGGTTTTAGATCACTAGTACAAAATCGACTTTTAGTGACATACACTCCGCCAGGTCTATGTGACACTTTCGAAGAATAGTGTCACCGTATGTATGCTTGAAAATTCCTGGAATGTTTTGGTGACGATTTCAGCGGGGTTGTGTGACTATTGCGTAGAGAATCACCTCTTTAGTCACACTAAACATAACGTATGTTACAAATATTAGTGACTTTTAATCGCAATGTGACCAAATGTCACTATTTGGTCACGTTTTTCGTTAGTCACAATTGTAAATTTTTTTGTGATACCATAGATAAACATATGGTCACATATGGCAATTGTTTGTGTCACTATATAATGGCGCACATTCAGTGACATAATGTAACTGTGAGTAAATGTAATTTACAATGACAGTAAACATTTTTTTGTGTGACGTTAAGTTTATGTTTATTAGTCACACTAATTAATTGTGTTGCCATATGTTAAAGTTTATGGTGACAGTGAAAATTACAGTGTGTCACTAACGATAACTAATAGTCATGACAAATGTAACAAACATGTGACTAGAAGTAACAAATGGTCAGCTTCCATTTTATTATGTGTGACTAAAAATTTAAACTAACGAAATAGTTATTGATGTATAAGAAGATTATGGTCACAGCTCGAATATGGATGTGTGACAAATTATATATTATGGTCATGGTTAATGGAAAAAAACATGTGACGAGAATTACAATTTGGTGATTGTTCACTTTATTATGTGTGACTAACGGTTAATACTAAGAAAACGTTATAAGTGAAATCTAAGTAGTTTATAGTCACAGTTCATTTTAGTAGGTGTGACTAAAATTTTAATACTAAGGCAACGTTATTGATGTATAAGTATTTATTTCTCACATCTCCAATTCGGATGTGTGATAAAATATATAAAGGCGATGTTATTAAGGGACCTGTTATTAATACTAAACAACCAGTTTGTCGGTCAGCATTGGAATATGTGACAATAAACAACTAGTTTGTCGGTCAGCATTGGAACACGTGACAAAGTAACTCCACTAGTTTAAGACTAGTTTAGGTGTGACTAAATGTTCATTACTAACCATTAGCAAACCAAAGAAATGAGTCAAACCGGTTCACCACAAAAAAATAATTTGCAAACCCACTCACTGCATAATATATTACAACTATATTATACTAGTCTAATATTAAGTAATGATGCGAGCCAATGGTAGACGTCCGTGATAATCAAAAAGGGTCCACTTGTGCCTGATACAATCAAATGAAAGCGTTAGCTACACTTGTACAAATGTACATGTTGACAACTTAACGTTTCATATTTAACAAATGCATCAGTATATTATCAAGATAGAAAAGCATACCTTAGTACGTATAATTAAATCCCGACCGTCATTGCGGTAATAGTCATCTCGGGATTCCTTCCCCAAATCTTTTCTGTCTACAGGGGGCAATACATTTTCATTCTCATAACTAATCACCGTACTAAACTCCTCATCTTCGTACGCATGCGTATAAGTTGTTGGAGGATTCTTGATTACTATTGACATTTTTTTATCGAGCTGGTCTGTCACATAAAAAACTTGTCGCGCTTGTGAGCCCAATATGAAAGGATCATTCTTGTGTCCTAATCTACTAAGTTCAACCAATGTGTACCCAAGGTTGTCTTTCTTTACCCCGTTTTTATTGTCAACCCAGTCACACTTGAACAACGGGATTTTTCTAAAATGGTAATCAAGTACCCATATGTCCTGTAAAACCCCATAATAGCTTGTCTCGGTGTAGGTTTTAACTTCTCTAGAAATGTGCAAGTCATTTGCTACTACACTAACCCCACTGTTCTGGTGCACTTTACCTTCTCGAGATTTTGTACGAAATGTAAATCCGTTGATGTCATAGACTTTGTAGCTCAATACGTTTCTATTTGCCCAAGTGGCTGGGTGCAGCATGTTCCTTTCATTAAAACGCTGATGACCCGGGTTCGAGTCCCACTATACACAAACATTTTTTTAAGCCGTTTTCCAAGACCAAAAATTTTTATAAAAATTTTCTAACACTTTTTAACTTAAATCCAACCCCCAAAAAATATAAAAAGTGATTTTTGACTTAAAAATGTATTTTTTATGATTTTTCTTAAAAACTAGAGTTTATAAACTCTAAAATTATAAAAACACCATTTTTAATGTTATAAAAATTATATAAAAATTTATATAATGTTGTGGGACTATTTTAGGTATTTTAGTTCTGAAAAAATATATTTGTTGTGTTATTTTTGTATTTTTAAGTGATTTATGTCTTAAAAAGTATAGTTAAACAGAAACTTATAAATTTATAAATTTTTGGATTTTTTTTGTTTTACTGTTTTTGAAATATTAAAACAGAAACTTATAAATATTTGGATTTTATTTCTATTTTTGGTGATATTAAACCATTAAGACTCGTAATTTTGAACTATAAATGTATATATAATTATTTCTAGTGTTATATTAAATGATTATTGTTCTATATGTTGAATGGGTTAGACACCCAGCCCAAGTGGCTGGGTGCAGCATGTTCCTTTCATTAAAACGCTGATGACCCGGGTTCGAGTCCCACTATACACAAACATTTTTTTAAGCCGTTTTCCAAGACCAAAAATTTTATAAAAATTTTCTAACACTTTTTAACTTAAATCCAACCCCCAGAAAATATAAAAAGTGATTTTTGACTTAAAAATGTATTTTTTATGATTTTTCTTAAAAACTAGAGTTTATAAACTCTAAAATTATAAAAACACCATTTTTAATGTTATAAAAATTATATAAAAATTTATATAATGTTGTGGGACTATTTTAGTGTCGGTCACTTGCGGTGAATAGGATCAATTAGCATCATGATGCTCAGTTAGGGTTAATTTGGTCAATTGGGGTCAGTGATGATCATTTATTGTTGTGTTTCAGGCAAACGATGATCAATTAAGGTTAACGACACCGGTTAGGATCATTAACAACCAAGGTGATTAATCCTTATAAGACACGGTCATTGTTGGTTTGATAGGGTTATCCCGGGATATATCCCAATGAGATCACCAGCCTCAATCTAATAAGCTAAGGCATAACAAGATGGGATTTAATAAAATCCCAATCATCAATCATTAAAAAAAAGCATACTAGATACCTAATAGAATTGTGTTATAACACACAGCTAATCAGGGCCATTCATGGTTAATTAGGATAAATGTTGATTTATAGGGTGTACTTTGTGGATCAACTCGCTAAAACCTCAAAACGAGCTTGAGTTCAAGCCTAATATAAATACACATACACACAATATATGGGGAGGGGGCATGTGGTGAGAAACGCAGACACTCGTAATCACGTAATATGTTAATTTTTTATAACTAAAAAAACTATAATAATACCATAACTATTTTATAATGTAATTTTTTTAAATAAATATTAAAATATGAAAAAGTTATGCCGTTTAAAAGCCAAGATTATGTTTTAAAACTTGTACCTCTTAAAATTTATGTAAATTTGCATTTGTATCCTTCTTATATGTATTATAATATAGTATATATATATATAAATAGTTATAAATCTATAAAAATAAATTAACAAATAATAAACAAGTCGAACCCGATCTTAAAACACTACTCACGAACCAAACTCAAGGTTTTATAAGCTAGACGATCCAAAGCTCAAGCCCTCAAGCTCCCTAAAAATATATATATTATTATGTTATATATAAAAACTATAACTAATATATATACAATTTAATAAGAGTTAGAGTTTGAATGAATTTTGAAAAAAATGTTTACGAGTCAAAATGAGTTTAACCATTATTTTACGTACAACATATTTTTATATATAACTTAAATTAGTAGAAATAGTCATAAGCCTCAAATACCTGCCGCCCCAAATTCCCTAAAAGTTGAAATCCTTTGGGTTTATTCCATTCATCATACAAAATTCTACTTGAAATGGAAAAAAATTGTTGGAGGGAATTGAAAAAATTGGATGACAGCAGCAAACTCCTCCCGCTCGAACATGGAAATCGGGATTTCAATCCCTTCCATATACAAGTTCGTTGAATCTATCTTATTAACCCTCAATTACTCATTCACGAAGCACTCTACTCCCACGCCCCTCCTCCTCACCGCCTCTCCTCCCCTGTTTCTTAACCGGCTCTCTTCCTCACCACTCCCCTTCACCTCTCTTTCACAAACCCTAGAACCTCCCCCGGATCTTCTGCCGTCGACCGCCGAGCACCCTACTACCGTCGATCACTCCACTCGCCCGCACAAGCCCTCCTTCGACAGACGACTCGCGATCAAAGATCTCCATCGGCGACCCTTCTCCGCCACCGGTAGCCACCGTTTGACGTCCCCGTCTCGCCGTGTACTCGTTTCGAAGGTAACCGGTCGTTATGAACTCCGTTTCGTTTCGTTTCGTTTCGTTTTATAGTCGTGATTGGTTCGGTTGAATCGGGCCCTTTCGTGGCTTTGTACGCAACAGTTGGATGCGTATGTATATGCGTATGTATGTACCCGTGGGTATGAGTGTTGAGAAACAGAACACAGCAGCCGAAGGCTGCTGTGTGCGTGTATGTATATGCTGTGTGTGTGCAATCTATATATATATATATATGCTGTGCGAAACAGAACACAGTACCCGTGCTTGTATGTATATGTGTTGTGCGTGTCTATATGTATATATGCTGTGCGAGTATGTATATATGCTATTTGTATGCATATATATGATGCTGTGTGTGTGCAATCTATATATAAACATGTATATTGTGTGTGTTTTGGGGCTGTTGACCGAAAGAGACCAGACACGACAGCCTTCGGCTGTCGTGTGTGCACCTGTGGCGTGCGTATACATGTGGTAGTGTGTGTGTAAGCATATATATGTATTGTGTGTGTGGGTGTTGCCACAAGAAGCAAACACAGCAGTCTTAGCTGCTGTGTACGTGAATGTATGTGTATGTGCTTGCTACACGTTGGTTGTGTACATATATATATGTATTGCTTGTGTGCATTGTGTGTCCTGCGAAGTATGCATGTATTTATGTATATGATTGGGTGTATGTATGCATCAGATTTCAGTGGGTTCATATGGACTATTATAATCGGGATGTGTGTGGTTGTGTTATGCTTAAATGTTGGGTGCTATGGCAACATGAATGTGATAATATATATGTATATACTCATATGTGTGTATGGAAATAATGCTGCTGTGATGTATATATATCTTTATGTGTGCTCCTTTGTTTATATATTAATATGTCCCCACGATGCAAATACATATTGGTGTGTTTCCCTTGTTTATTATTGTGCAGTGTTGGTAGGTAGACATTTTATATGTGCAAGAATGTAATGCATGTGTATGTTCTTGTATGTTATTATTGTGTGTGTTAACTAAAGTGTTCTGCATGTTTATATTGATAAAGTTAAGTGGAGTTATGTGATGGCAGTAATATATTAAATCATGTTTTGGATAATTATAGTTTACATGGCAGTGAATTGGCTTGTATGTTCATGTGTATGTTTTGGTTGTGTGTATGGTTGACGATTGACCTTTATTTGATGTTAATATCATGCGTTAATTCTCAACGGTTTGCATTAGATCATGATTGTTGTGAAAGCTAGAAACCCTAGGTTGTTTGTCTTGTCTTGTTCCTTTTTAGTTGATTATGGTTTTCGTTTAATTGGAACTTTTATAAAAATATATGGAACCTTAGCTCCTTGTTATGAGAAATTGATGATCTTGTGGATAATCTAGATGATTGATGATGATTAAGTATGCGTTTTGCTGCTGTGAATTTCAGTTAATTAGTATAAAATAAGAAAAAGTTTAACAACTCTGATTTGCATGCTACTTTGTGTCGTAGATCATGGAATTGGAAGGAACATATGAAGAGAATGATGCATTGGAAGACCAGTTTAATGAAGAATTTCACGATTATTCGAGTGACTCTGATATGAGTCCCTCAGATGATGAGAACGAACATAAAGTCATTGATGCCAAAGATAAAAAGAAAAGGGGATTGACCAGACTGCCAAAGATGCGAAGTGCCTACACAAATTCTGGTGGGAAAAAACATAAAATCAAGTTCGATGCATTTGGCAGGTTTAGTGGAAAGTACAGATCTGAATTCGTGAGTTTCTTAGGAGATCTGGTCAGGGAGAAAGTGAATTTCAGTGTTCTTACATGGAGGGAAGCATCCAAAGAACTAAGGGATAAGTTGTGGGAAGAGATTACGGTAAAATGCCTGATCAATTATTTGTTTGCATACATTATATTCTATTCTAATTGTAATTGTTATTTCAGCGTTATTACGAAGTAGACGAAGACAAAAGAAAAGTTGTTATGACTCGTCTCGTTTTGCTCTTAAAAAGCTTTAGAAGTAGGGTGTTTAAACGGGACATACACCCCAACCTAGGCAAACCAGAGAAGTTAGCTAGAATTCCAAGACGGTTTCGGACAATAATCCTTAACCAAGATCACTGGGACAGCTTTGTCGCGTATACACAATCCGACAAATTCAAGGTATAGGTCGATCTTCTTATCCTCATAAACATATATAATTTCATCATTTTTCATATTTTCATATCTATAAATTTAATTAAGAATTGACATATGTGAGATTTAACTTTCATGAAGGATTCGTCGGATATAAGGAAGGAAGCTCGTGCAAAGTCGCGTTACAACCACCGGTTGGGAAGAGGTGGATATGCTACTCTTGAAGAAAAAATGGTAAATGTTTTATTCTTTAAAAATTCCCTAAATACATGCTTAGGACTTCAAAAAAGATTATGTGATATAATACTAATGCACTTTTCTTATAAATTATAACAAGCTTGCAAACAACGAAGTTGAGAAAGATGTACCTCCCTCCCGGTGTCTGATGTGCTATAAAGCCCGTCAAAACAAAGATGGTGAAATAGAAGATGAGGAGGTTAAAACGCTTGCACAGCAACTAGTGAGTTCGGGAGACTATCTTTAAATTTATTCATACGTTCTTGCTAAAGTTGAATGATTTTACATATTATTTGAAGTTGAATGATTTTACAATATATTATATTGTGTAGCTGGAAAATGAAAAAAAAATCAATGCTGGGGAGTTGAAGGTTGATCAAGGCGAGGATGCCATGACACTGGTCTTTGGCCACGAAAAACGTGGTTGCGTAAGAGGGGTAGGAACTGGAGTAAAGCCTTCTATATATCTTCACGGTCCACGACGAGTTAGAGGATCGACGAAAGAACAAATAAAGTAGCTTCAACTTATGGTCCAGTCTGAGAGAGACGAAAAGGAAAAAGAGAGACAAGAAAGACAGAAACAAGGTGAAGAACTTATGTTCATGAAAAATGCGCTTGATAAACAACAAGCTGACATGAGAGCGTTACTATCCAGCCTTGCTAATCAGGGGATTCAGGTGGGGATAAAACCGAATCAACCGCAAGTAAGTGAATCTGTCTATAATATTTTTATAAATATAAATCAATTAATCCATTGCTAATCCATTGTACTCATGAAAAGCAATCTCCGTCTCATTCCGGTGGGTCCCAGAAGAATCAAACTGCATATTCGGTGGGTCAGAATGATGACACCGTTACTAATCAGAATGACGACACCGTTAATGAGACAGGTCCTGGAAATCAGTCTCCAAGCAGCCAACTGAAAAAAACTACTCGTACAACTTTGTCCGGTAAGAATGACCGAGCCACTTCTGCTACAGGCAAAAGGAAACATTGTACATATGAGAAAGTCAATCAAGTAAGTTATTCTTTGAATAATTCAGTAATTTACAATCTTCATTAATTAATTGTGGGAATTATAAAATATTATTTAGGAATCTTCCAAAACCGTCAAAAATAACGCGGAAAGCTCACCTGTGCAAGTAAATACTCCTTCACCAAAAGGAGAACGGGTATGTACTTTTACAAATATGTGTTTGTATTTTTTTCCTTATGATATAATGACAAAAATTATTATAGACTATCA
Organism: Flaveria linearis; assembly: GCA_024085815.1. Lineage (NCBI taxonomy): Eukaryota > Viridiplantae > Streptophyta > Magnoliopsida > Asterales > Asteraceae > Flaveria > Flaveria linearis. The sequence continues at coordinate 45,371,436 of CM044003.1, read as the reverse complement.
AGTGTCGACTAGCAATTATGTCCAAGAGACACGTTGTCGCTTCAGGTAGGATTTACTTGTCCGAAGGTCTACAAACATGTCACAATGTTCCAGTCCAAGAGGACTGCTACAAAGTGTCTATTGACCGATCGATACAAGATGCAGCATTTTTACCTCATGAAATCCCTGATGCGCGAACAGTCGGGGATGCAGTTGGCAGTTTTGTTCCTTGGCCGAAGGATCTTTGCATTATTGATGTGAGTTTCTGTAATTACTGTCTATAATGGTCTTTAAATTATTAAACTATTTCAAACAACTTAGGTGCTTTTTTCCTTTTTAAATGGTGTTGACACAGGATGATCAACAAACTGAAAATCAAAAGGTCAACGACTTTACAAACGGGACAACTACTAAACATGTTGATGGTCAACAGCGGAATCAACCGAAAGATTCAAAGGTCAAAAAAACACCTAAGACAAAAGGACAAGTACAATATGTCCAGTTGAATAATATTAAATCGAAGTTAACCAGGAGTAGTAATAATGCAGCAGCTAAGCCGACTTAGTTAATTCAACTAGTGAGATTTAGATTTGGATGCATATTTCTAATTACCCCTGTTTAAAAATTTATATATATGAAGAAGAATTTCATTTTGTTTTAATAATATTTTTGTATCGTTTCATTTATATATTATCCATTATTATACTAATTTCGCAAATGACATTAAATGTGAATTGCAATCAAATTCATGTGATTATAATTTATTTTTGGTCACATTTTAAATTATCATGGCACTAAAAGGTTATATTTGGGTGATTATAAACTATATATAGTTAAATTTTACTAAATAATTTGTGTCTAACATATATATATATATATATATATATATATATATATATATATATATATATATATATATATATATATATATATATATATATATATATATATATATATATATATATATGGTCACATTCATTAAAGATAGTGCACTACAAGTGTCACTAAAAGGTATATATTGGTAATTTTGTGTTAACAATTGTGTGATAACTAACAACATATAATCACTGCCTGCATAAATATTTGTGTCTACATCCCAAAAACAGTCATAGTCTTTAGAAAAGACCGTGACTACAGGCATGTTATAGGGTCATGTACCTACGTAATATATGTCACTAAAAGGAAATGTAACAACAAATATTCAAAGATAGTGTCACTGAAGGATACATAACGGTGACACTTAAAATAAGAGATGTCACTAGAGGTATGTAATAGTCACACCTTAGATTAACAATTGTATGAAAACTAACTACATATAGTCACACTGTTCAAAATTATTTGTCACTAAAATACATAAAAACTCACATTTATTTAATAATAGTGTGACAACAAGTGTGTTAGGGTCATGTAACTACATAATATATGTCACTAAATGGAAACGTAACAAGAAATTTTCAAAGTTAGTGTGACTAAAGGATACACAACAGTGACACTTAAAATAAGACTAGTTTATATTAGATATTTTAGGTCACATTTTCATTTGTGTTATGTCACTAGAAGATATGTAATAGTCACAACTTTGATTAATAATTGTGTGATAACTAACTACATATAGTTACACTGTTCAAAATTTTTTGTCACTAAAATACATAAAAACTCACATTTATTTAATAATAGTGTGACAACAAGTGTGTTAGGGTCATGTAACTACGTAATATATGTCACTAAATGGAAATGTAACAAGAAATTTTCAAAGTTAGTGTGACTAAATGATACACAGCAGTGACACTTAAAATAAGACTAGTTTATATTAAACGTTTTAGGTCACATTTTCATTTGTGTTATGTCACTAGAAGGTATGTAATAGTCACAACTTAGATTAACAATTGTGTGATAACTAACTACATATAGTCACACTGTTCAAAATTATTTGTCACTAAAATGCATAAAAACTCACATTTATTTAATAATAGTGTGACAACAAGTGTGTTAGGGTCATGTAACTACGTAAAATATGTCACTAAATGGAAATGTAACAAGAAATTTTCAAAGTTAGTGTGACTAAATGATACACAGCAGTGACACTTAAAATAAGACTAGTTTATATTAAACGTTTTAGGTCACATTTTCATTTGTGTTATGTCACTAGAAGGTATGTAATAGTCACAACTTAGATTAACAATTGTGTGATAACTAACTACATATAGTCACCCTGTTCAAAATTATTTGTCACTAAAATACATAAAAACTCACATTTATTTAATAATAGTGTGACAACAAGTGTGTTAGGGTCATGTAACTATGTAATATATGTCACTAAATGGAAATGTAACATGAAATTTTTAAACTTAGTGTGATTAAAGGATACACAACAGTGACACTTAAAATAAGACTAGTTTATATTAAACGTTTTAGGTCACATTTTCATTTGTGTTATGTCACTAGAAGGTATGTAATAGTCACAACTTAGATTTCTATTTGTGATCAAATACCAACCAATAGTCACACTGAACATAGTGTAATGCGACCAATTTCAAGCAAAACGTCACATTGAAAAAAAAATTCATGTGACCAATTGTTGATATATTGCCACTAACCAAAAAAATATGTGTCACTGAAAATGGTTTATATTGACATTATTTGATAAAATTGGAACAAAAATCACTGGTCTATAGTGACACCTCTAGTATACGGTGACTAATTATTATATGCTACAGTGACGATTTTTTGTGTGTCACCGAACAACATCAACAATGGCTCGACCTTTGGTGACATATTTAGCAAAAAAAAATCGTCACTAACTACCTACAGTGACGATTTTTGTGTGTCACTGAAGCCCGATTTTGTACTAGTGGATGTTATTTCCATTAATTAGCCTAATTCTAGGGGGTTAAATACAATTAGTGAATATTATATTCACTATAAATAGGTTAATTGTAATTAGGGTTTGGTTAGTGGTTGAATGACCAAGAGATTGAGGGATTATTTGTAAACACATATTTTGCAATCTAATTGAAGATCAAAGGTGTTTTGATTGTGATTATCATATTTTGATCTAATTCTTCATGATTTGATTCAAGTGTGCTTATTCCTGGACCAACAATATGGTATCAGAGCCATTTTGGATCAAAATACATTGAAGAATTGAAGAAATTGTTGCTGATTTTTGAATATGTTCATCAATTTTTAGAGAGAGAAACTGGGGTTCTAGAGAGAGAAAGTAGATCTGAGTTCAAATTTCTACAAATTCAACATCAACAACATCAGATCTATCACTATAATCAACATATATTGAATGTTTGTACAAGAAAAATCAATGAAAAACTTCAGATCTGAAAGTTCTCTCACACACACTAGTGTGTGTGTTCTTGGTGTTCTTGGCAGACTTGGAAACCTTCAAATCTTCATCCGATGAAACTAGCATCATTCTGAACGAAAGTTCAAAGATTCCGGCGAAATTACAGCCGAAACTACCAGTTTCGCACATTTTTTGGCGAAACTGGCAGTTTCGCACGTTTTCCGGCGAAACTGTACTTTTCCGGCGAAACTGCAACTCCGGCGAAACTGTTTCCGGCAAAACTATAATTCCGGTGAAAGTACAAATTCTCCGGCGAAATTAGAAACTCCGGCGAATCTATAAAAAACCTGCGAAATTGACTAATTTCAAACTGCGAATTTAACAAAAATAGCAAAACCACCACCGCCACCGCCGCCTCCGTAGCCTCCTCCGCCACTATAGCCACCGCCGACGGGCGGTGGAGCAGATACATCTCCTTGTTTGTTTTATACACCCCGTCAATTTTGCTGAGGACGAGATCCAGAAACTCCTTCGACTGACCGAAGCCACCCTGAGAGCCCATTGCGAGCTCTCTACCGATCGTCTTCAACTGCTCCAGCTTTTCAGAGTGTGTGTGAACTGTTCGATTTAGGGTTTTGAATTTAATGAACTGAAGCTGTAGATCAATGAATTTAGTAGGTGAATTTGGGGAAGATACAGGGGAAGTGAAGGATTGAGATTTGAGAAAAGTGAAAAGGGCAATAGAGAGAGAGAATAGTTGTCTGTTGCTTGGAGAAGAGAGATTAATGTGTGTGTTAAAAGACATACAGAGAAAGAACAGACAGAAGCATCGGGAGTTTTGAGAGTTTGTGTTTAAAAATTTCAATTTTAGATCTAGGGTTAGGGTTTGGAAGTGGTTAATGGGTTGGGTTGTGTAACTTTTTTTTTGGGCTGGTTTTTGTTAAAAAAAAAAATTGGGCTCATTAAAAGATAGCTCAGGCTAACAATTGGGCTGGGTTTTGTTAAACAATTTAGGATTAATTGCGTTTAAACCGATAAAGATACTTTAAAGAAAATATTTTTTCCCGGGGGAGAATTATTTTATAACTTTTGGGAAAAATATTTTTAGGAAGTTTAATTGTTCATAATTAAAAAAAATAAATTCAAATAATGGCTTTTGCAGGACTGTTTAAATCCTTCGAATCTGATAATCTCACAATTGCACAATGTCGGTTTGATAATTTATGAGCTTTTAAGAATGAAAAGATGTCTGATTTTGTTGATCGTTTTCTGTTGGTGGCAAGCAATCTGAAAAAGTTTGATGCTCAATTGGGAAATCATGAACAAGTTCGGAGATTCCTTGATTCCCTCCCACCAGAATGGAGTTCACACGGCAAGTCGATTAAACGAGATAGAAATTTTCAGGATTACAAACTGATGGAGATGGTCAACAAACTGAAACAAATTGAGTTGGATATCAAACGTTGTGAGTACTATGAAGCGACATATCCAACTCCAACGATCACTTCAAACTCCAAAGAGAAACCAGAAGAGATATCAGATTCTGGCACCAATTCAGATGGTTTACCAAAACCTGGAACTGAAGAGGTACAAGAGGAGCTTAAGCAGACATCAATGGGTAAAGATGGAGCTGAGTTGAATGCTGAAGTTTGTGATGCTGAGAAGGAAGAGGAATGGAAGCGAAATACCAGAGTTTGCAACTGTGAGAAGGCTCTTACTGCTGAAAGAGTCATCCTGGATCTTCCATACGAGACAGTTCAGGATATGTGTTCTTCTGCTTGTAAAATTCGTTTATTTGGTGTGTATAAAGCTAATAGGTTACTTTTAGATAACCAAAAGGAGTTAATCACCATAAACACAGAACTTAAAAAGAATGAAGCCAAGTATTTCATAAAATTAAATGAAGCTTTAAAAGAAAATGATCATTTAAAACGAACTCTTCTTGAAAGAAATGTTGAAATCAATCTTTTAAACGAAAGAGTCACTTTGGCTAAATTTGAAACAAGGAAGCTTAAAACAAAGCTTGATAGATGGACCATATCTGGAATGAAACATGAAGAGCTACTGTGTAAACAGAGGGGAGCTAGGATTAAAACGGGAGTGGGTTGTGGTGCAAATCCATATGTTTATCCTCCTCCTAGCACCCATTGTTACTCTCCTATGCCTCAACCTCATCCATCTAATGATTTGATTGAAGCTGCACAAACTAATAGTTTAAATGCAGGTTTAAGCAACGTTAATCTTAAAGAGGTTAGAGATATGCAAGATTGTCCTGTAGGTTTGGGATTTCTCAGGCAGGGGTCTGATAAGAAGATTAATGATGATTCCACCTCTGATGCTCCAAAACCAATATCAGTTACTTCTCCAACCTTCTTCAACAAATTCAAAACAGGCAATATTCCTTCGTTTGTTCCTGTCATGTTTGTCAAAGAAGGAACAGTTGTCTAATCGTCAGGCAATCAGAATCCTATAACCGATGCTGACATAATAGGAGGTGTCAATCAAGATCCATTGGAAGCTGATTTGTGTGTACGAGACTGGACAAGCTCAGATGATGAATCAAACACAGAGGAGCGTGTTGGTTCCTCACAGATCAAGATATCTCCTGACATTGTCAAGTCTCAAAAGCTTCCAAAAGTTGAATCAAGACCAATACGGATCTCTTCTCCAATTTCAAAACAACTCAGTCAGTCAGTGAAGATTTCCTTTCCTGTTCAACATAGCAAATGCCAAAACAAGCAAGAATCTGCTACAAGCTCAAAGCAATCCTCATCTCCACCTGCATCACTTGGTTCAGTCAAGCATCAAAAGCCATTCAAGGCTTGTTTTGAGTGTGGAAAAGAAGGTCATGTGGTAAAGAAATGTCCTCAAAGGCTTGCTACGAATGGTAAAGGCAAAACACATTGCTTCTCCAAATGTAAGTCTAAAAAGAATGTTCCAGACGGTAAAGGCAACACGGGTTGCTTCTCTGGATCAAGAGGTAAACAACACACATCTTTGAATGGTTCGATGAAAAACCCTCCATCCAAACCTTTTCATGTGAAGCCGGTTTCACATGATACAAAGATGAAAATGACCAAAGCTTCAAAACCAAATTCTTTTCCTTTTAGTCTTAAACAGAAAATGATTTCCAAATTTAATTCATTCAAATCCAAATTAATTGAACCGAAACTAATTTGGCAAATTAAAAAGAAGGATACAGATGTCCCTGATAATTTAACAAATTGTTTGTTGAAGCCGGTTACTTCTACCGTTGCAGAAGGAACACCCTGGACTATGATGGCTGGGGTTTTCCTTTCAAACTAATCTTTTTATGAGTGCAGGAACAATTCAGGAGGATTGTTAGTAATCCGGTTACCGACAAGGATTGTTTCTAATTCAAATTTGAGGCGGAACAAATAGGTTAAGGTCATGGTATTATATCCATAATCTGGATTTTTATCTGCATTCTCACAGTTCTCACTTCACAGTCACTGCATATTTCTTGATAATTCATTTCTTATCTTGATAATCGGTGTAGTTTGGAAGACCTTCTTTTATAAATTTTTATTTTTGTATAATTTTATAAAAAAATTTAAAAATTAAAAATTAAAAAAAATTAAAAAAAATAAAAAATAAAAAAAATATGAAAAAAAATAATAAAAAATAAGTTTGCAAAAATAAAAATTTAGGGGGAGAGTATAAGTAAATAAAAATGAAAGAGAACTGAGAACCTGATTCAAGATGATTGAGAAGTGATTGTATATCTTCTTGAAATGCTTGTTTTTGCATGACTTGCGTTTTAAAATGAGATATGATAGTAACTGATGCTGTTATCTGATTTACATCTTATTTTTAATTACAAATAATAGAAAAACAAACAGATTCTTTAACGATATGCTTGGTAGGCGCAGCCTGTAGAATAAAGTAGACAGCAGCATGATGATTTAAATTAAAATATATGCTTAAGGATGTCTGGTTTTACGCAATCATTTTGGCCTGCACGAAAACTGAGTCCCGACAAAAATTGGATTGAGAATTGATCTTTCACCCACCATGATGCAAATCATATAAGCTATATCTCTATCTCGTTGCCATGTTTGGTGTATTTATGTGTCTTGTGTTTGTGCTAATCTCCTCTGCTGTACAGCAGTACTGACCTGGAGTGATGATCTCCTTTGCTGTACGATAGTACTGACCTGGAGCTCTCATCGGCACATGATTAAATGATCATCTCCTTTGTTATACGTGAGTATAGACCTGGAGCTCTCATCATTTTAATCTAAGTTGTGTCAAATCATCTAAATGATGAATTCATCACAGAATGCAATATTCTGTTGATAATCACTTACACACTCATGCACAAGCCTTGTTCTATAAACATCATAACAAAATTCAAGAAATCCTGAGGTTGGGTGAGGGTTTTTGCCAAATGATTGTGGGGTCTTAGCATTATAAAGTACTTAATCGAACCTTAACAAATCATCTGATGCTTGTTGGAAAAGATAGGGCATGGGTTTAAGTGGACAAACATATCAGCAATCGTTATTGATCTGTTTGAGAATTTCAAAATCATTCAAAGACTGTGATTGGATTCAGTTATCAGTATGATTAATTTCATCTTTATGCTAAAGAATATTTTGAGGATGTGATCTCATGATCGATTCAGTTCTCGGTTATAAAAAAAATTAATAGATATATAAAATTAAAAAAATTAAAAAAAATTAATTAATTAAGATTAAATATATATATATATATATAATAACAAAATATAATAAATTTTCATTTCAAAATTCTTTTAGGTCTTTCATATTATGCTATTACAATTTTATCATTTTCATGCATTTCACGGGAAATTGCACACACAAACGAACACGGGTTCGCTTGTTTTCATAAACAGATAAACATGGGTTTATTTGTTTTGTTGAAATGATCTAACGAGAAATATGTCGAGATTGTGTTTGTGAATGTGTTTTCAGATTTTTGCCGTAAGTGATGGCCGATCGTCAGTTGCGCAATGTACCTGATCAAAGAACCTCTTTCTCAAATTTACAGAAGATACCGAGCTAGGAATCCTCCTCCTACATCTTCTGAAGCACTCGAGATTAGAGAGTTGGGAAAGCTTTTAAATATCTTCACAAACGATGCACTGGAAAAGGGGGAGCATATAAATAGGGGGAGCTTATGAGATGAATAATCTTTCTCATCAGATTAAGAAAACTTCAATTGGAAGATCTTTCTTCTGTTAACTTCTCGGTGCTGATTTCGTTTGAAAACGTTGATAATGATAGACTAAGGGGGAGTATTGTTGGAGCTGTAAAAGATAGTCTATATTATCAACATAGTGAAAGTCAACAAAGTCAACGTCAACGGTCAAAGTCAACGCAAAAGTCAAACCCGACACGTTCGAGACGTGGAACCGAGACAAGACGTTGAAGATTTAAATGACTAGGAGTTTTATTGTAATAAATATATTTTGTGTGAACAAAATATATTTTATCTTGTTTTTAGTCATGTTTTGGTTTTAGATGTTATTTCCATTAATTAGCCTAATTCTAGGGGGTTAAATACAATTAGTGAATATTATATTCACTACAAATAGGTTAATTGTAATTAGGGTTTGGTTAATGGTTGAATGACCAAGAGATTGAGGGATTATTTGTAAACACATATTTTGCAATCTAATTGAAGATCAAAGGTGTTTTGATTGTGATTATCATATTTTGATCTAATTCTTCATGATTTGATTCAAGTGTGCTTATTCCTGGACCAACAGAAACTTTACGTCAAGTACTCGAAGTGCGAGTTTTGGCTTCGAAAAGTGAGGTTTCTGGGTCAGGTGGTACAAAAGTGGGATTCATGTAGATCCCGAAAAGATTGAAGCAGGGAAGAACTGGGATGCACCCCAGACACCTTCGGAGATACGACAATTCTTAGGTTTGGCATTTACTATCATCGCTTCATTGCAAATTTCTCAAAGGTTGCCCAACCGTTAACCTTGATGACTCAGAAAGACAAGAAGTTTGATTAGGGGAAAGCAAATGTGGTGGCTGACGTCTTAAGTCGTAAAGAGCTCGTGGAACCACTACGTGCTCGAGCTTTGGGATTGACTATTCAGACGAACTTGAAAGCTCAGATCCAACTTGCACAAAGGGAAGCATTGAAAGAAGAAAACCTCGCGAGAGAAGAGTTCTGAGGGTTAGACAAACAGACGAATTGCAAGGATGATGGCATACAGTACTTCATGGATCGCATATGGGTATCCAAATGGAGAGATGTCCGTACCCTGATCATGGAGGAAGCGCACAAGACACGATATTTTGTTAATCCTGGTGCAATATGTATCACGATCTTAAGGATCTATACTGGTGGCCAGGCATGAAGAAAGTCATTGCTACGTATGTAAGCCGATGCTTGACGTGCTCGAAAGTTAAAGCTGAACATCAAAAACCTTTGGGATTATTGCAGCAACCTGAAATTCCCGAGTGGAAATGGGAGAACATAGCCATGGATTTTATTACTAAACTCCCGAGAACGCCTATCGGACACGACTCGATGGGTCGTGGTGGATCGAATGACAAAATCCGCTCACTTCTTGCTCATCCGTGAAGACTATAAAATAGATAAGCTGGCAAGGTTGTAAATCAAAGAGGTCGTGACACGGCACGAGGTACCGGTGTCAATCATATCCGACAGAGACAGCCGAATTACTTCATGATTTTGGCAGACGTTAAAGAAAGCGATGGGCACTCAATTAGATATGAGTACCGCCTATCACCCACAAACAGTTGGCCAAAGTGAACGAACCATACAAACATTGGAAGATAAGCTCAGAGCTTGCGTAAATCGATTTTGGTGGCAGATGGGACACTCATTTACCATTGATTGAGTTCTCCTACAACAACAGCTATCATACAAGCATTGGATGCGCACCATTTAAAGCATTGTACGGGAGGAAATGTAGATCCCTAGTTTGTTGGGCTGAAGTTGGTGAGAGTCAGCTTACGGGCCCAGAGATCATTCAAGAGACAACTGACAAGATCTTCCAAATCAAAGACAGACTTAAAGCTGCGAGAGATCGCCAAAAGAGCCATGCCGACAATCATCGGAAGCCTCTAGAATTCAATGTTGGAGATCATGTTTTACGCAAAGTCTCTCCCTGGAAATGAATTGTACGATTTGGAAAGAAAGGGAAGTTAGCCCCTCGATACATAGGACCATTCGAGATTACAGAAAGAATCGGCCCGGTGGCTTACCGATTGAGGTTGCTACAAGAACTCAGTGGTGTACATGATACTTTTCACGTGTCGAACCTCAAGAAGTGTTTGGCCGACGAGTCCTTACACGTAGCAATTGAGGAAATCAAGATCGACGAAAGGCTTCATTTCATTGAGGAACCTATAGAGGTCATGGACCGAAAGGTCAAACGCTTGAGACGCAGCAAAATACCGATCGTTCGCGTGAGATACTGTGACATCCGTCACTGTGAACTCCAAACGAGGACCGGAATTCACACGGGAATGAGATGATCAGATAAAACTCAAGTATCCACATCTATTCGTTGATGACGCTCTTGGACCTAGCACCAGTTGAATTTCGGGACGAAATTCTCTCAACTGGGGGATACTGTGACATCCGTCACCTTAGGGTCCGTCATTTAACACGAATTACCTTACCTCTTCTTAGGACACTCATTCCTCACCTTCATAGACTGTTTGTAAGGATATCATGTTGGGTTTATTATCCGTTTCAGTGAAGTTAACAACAGTTATATCCATGTCATCTAAAACGCTCACGAATATCACAACCGGCATCACTAATTATATTATGTTATATAATATAAACATCATTAACAACCGCATGTTAAAGATATAAACAACCTTAAACACATCATTATAATCGGTATAACACGCATTTTTACGTCGTTTTCTACCTAAACGAAATTGGGGACACGGGGCTTAAGTGCAAGGACTAAACTTGACAATGGCCAAACTGGGGCTGGGTATAAATACCCATCCACCAGCCTAACACTTCACCATCTTCACCATCTGCTCTCTTCTTCCTCTTCTATGCTTCTTCTTCTTCTTCTTCAACCTAGCACCAAAATTGCCCCGATTTGTCTCGTTTTCGTCGGCTAGACCTCGGTTACAGCTTAGACATCACGTTTCAAGCAGGTAGACGACCACGGTTGTCCATTTTTGCTTAATTTACAGCTACGATTTTCTAGGGTTTCGGGTGCTCGGGTTCATCCGAGCACATGAGGTAGTTTGGGCTTGTGTGTTGCGTTTCTGAGTGTGCATCTTGTTTAGACATGTTAGAATAGGTATTTTGGAGGTTCTTGGTGTGTGAAACCCGTGCTCGGAGCAGCTAGACGCTGCTCGAGGTCTCAGCAGTCACGACCTGCTATACAGGGCGACTGGGTCTTTCGGCCGACTGAGCCGTGCGACTGGGGTGAGTCGTGCGACTGAGTTATGCGTCTGAGTCTATCGTGCGACTGAGTGGTGCGACTGGGGTGAGTCGTAAGATTGAGTCATGCACCTGGGTATGTACGATTGAATGTGTATGTGACTGAGTCTATGCGTCTGAGTCTATCGTGAGACTGAGTGGTGCGACTGGAGTGAGTCGTACGACTGAGTCATGCGCCTGGATGTGTGCGATTGAATGTGTGTGCGATTGAGTCCATGCGAGTGAATGTGTGTGCGATTGTGATTGAGTCGCACGAATGAAAGTCCAGTCGTACGAATGATGGTTCAATCGCGCGAGTGAAGTTGATACGTGCGACTGAAGGTCCATTCGTGCGAATGGAGGATTGATTCGTGTGTCCGGTCCTGTTGTGTGATTGATGATGTGTATGTGTGTGTGAATTCCCCTTTCTGGAGGTCTTATAATGATAAGGTAACATCAATAAGAGTGTCACAGCTTGACCATAAAGATTAAAGTCAACGCTATCAACAGGCACAAACTCTTTCCATACAAAATAACCTAACCTTTTACAATTACCGACAATCCATTTGGGACTATTCTTAGTACTTGGACCTATATAAGGTCTGATATGTGTGTGTCTGCTTGTGTGTGTGCTACCCATGACCGAACCGAAACTGCCCGAACCTATTGAATATCATCTTATGCTTTATGATCATTATTAATGCTTGTCAGTAACTGTCAATAGGTGTTTGACGGTTCATAGCATCTTACCCTTGGAATCTACCACCATTGGAACCTATTTCTATACTGTGTGTTTCGTAGCCCCTTTTTACCCTTATCAAACCTTTTTAAATATTTTCAACTTGGGGAAAAGAATGCTCACCTACTTAACTTTTTTTCAAGCACCTTCCTTGGTGGAAGTGGCTGCTACTTCTTTGAGTATCTTACCTTGGTTGTCATGTTGATTGATGCTATTTGAACTTGAAACTACATGCTATGTTACCACTATGTATGTCACTTAGTGGTATCATAATACTATGTGCGACTATTTGATATTATGTGTTGATTGACCCTACCTGTGAATGCTATTGTTGTTGGATGCCTCGGCTGTGTAGGACTTCTGTGTAGGACTTCTGTGTGGGACTTCTGTGTGGATCTTCTGTGTGGATCTTTCAGTACAATCATTAATCCTGGTATTGGGACCTAAGGACTGGTTTGGTTGTAACCTATACATATGCGCTGTGTGGATCTTGCTACGTCATGTGAAACTCATGGGATGCTTACTACTTGTTGGATGCTTTACTACTTGTTGGGTAATACTACTTGTTTGGTGATACTATTTGGCTGTGTGGGGCTTCTGTGTGGGACTTCTGTGTGGTTCTTCTGTATGGATCTTTCAATATAACAATTAATCCCGGTAATGGGACCTAAGGATTGGTTTGGTTATAAACTATATGTATGCGCTGTGTGGATCTTGCTATGTCTTATTAAACTATTTACTTTTGGGAATGCTCTCTTTACAGCCACCAATTCCCGTGTGGAACCGATGATTAGGTTTGGCTGTAGTCATTTATAACTGGTAAAACCGCCTACGCATAAGTGTAGTTGCGGTAGTTTTTATTAAACCTACTTACTGTTTTCATCTTAACATTTTTTATTACTTAAAACCTGCGAAGCTCACCAATAATTATGTTGACCGTTTTGAGCATCTCTTTTCAGGTGATCAAGGTAATTGAAGTTCTAGGAATGCTGCCTTTAGAGGAGACCCTTGATACTTTTGAAACATTTTGTTTGCTTAAGCTTGAACATTGCATACTTGTTCCCGGGTTGTGGGAATTTACACTAAAAGTTAACATCAATGTTTATGAGATCATTCAATGTTTATGCTTATCACTATGCTGTCGTGAAACATTGATTATACACGACACAAGTCTCCATTTGTGATCGGGTGTCATCATGACACGCTTGTCATCATATTTATATTGCTACTCTATTGCAAACCATGTGTTATGACGATCCCGTCTAGCTCGCATCCCCGTGTTTCCGCTATCAGTGGGGGTGTGACACTGATATTCAGCACGGCTTCTATTTCCCTCACCCACCGGTGAGCAGCAGCAGCAGTGCCATTACCATCAAAAGTTGGGGCTTGCATCGTTGAAATGCCCCGTAGTTATAGCCTCATGCCGCCTCCAGCGCAGGCTGCTCTTCCTCTTCTTCCTCTTCGTCATCGAAGAAAATCGTTCCAGTCTCGGGTTGTCTTCCTTCACCCAAAGGTCTACCCCTTTTCCTGTCTCTCTCATCTCTAACAGCCTTTATCACCTTGGTCACTACAGACGGTAGGATCGTCTGCATGGCCTGGTGCACTTTCTTCCGCAACTGCCTCTGAGATTACTCTCGGAATCGTCGTGACCCGATTCCCATAAACAGTTACCGAACTCCCGTCAGGCGCTACCAACGAATCATATCCTCGTGACACGCTATAATTGCCTCGAAGTCCACCAACCCATCCATTCCAAGAACCAATTCGAAATCACAAGTAGTCTAACCGGGTACCCATGACCTTCTAACTCCACCTTGTAGTCTCCTATCTCAGAAGTCTCGATGGACTTACCTTGACGGTTTCTACATCGAAGGGCTTATCAATACTTCCACTCCTAATGGGCAACTTAGCACAGAAAAACTACAGAAACGAAACTCTTTCTAGCTCCAGAATCAAACAACACAGAAGACAGAGTTCGATTACTAGATACATACCTATCACGATATCGGGGCCCATCCTAGCGTGCTTCGACATTATCGTGAAGGCCCTGTGCCCTCTGCCCTTGGTTTCCAGCAATCCCTACTTATGTGACCCCTTCCTCTGCAGTTATAGCACCGTACCACCCCACACTCTCTGGCCACGTGACCGCACCTCCCACATCGGAAACAGACATTAGTCCCCAATCTACATTCCCCGAGGTGTTGGCGTCCACATATGGAGTAGAGGTTTGGTCTCCACATACATTCTCTAATGTGCTCTTTGGCACACTTACCACACTTCATCGTCCCCGCACCGGACGAAGCTGCACGCCTGTCCTCCGTCCTTATAACCTTTTTGTTAAGGGTGGCCCTGTCACGTCTGACCCGCTTTCCGTGCCAGTTCTTGTCATCGCTATTTTTCGTGCTTCCTTCAATAGTAGTCGTCTCCTTCACCACCCTAATTACCTCAGTCACCATAGACGGTAGAATCGCCTGCAGGGCCTGTTGGACTCCCTCAACAACAGCCTCTTTCATGGCAATCTTTAAACAAGCACCATCATCGCCGCCTTCCAGGTGAGGGCCTCAGACTCTTCGAGTGCCATTTCAGCCGCTCTAGCCATGCTTCTCGTGACACACGGTTCAGCACCACGTTCACCACAGCCCCTATCTAGCAAAACCTTAGGAGTTCTGCCGCTAGCCATCCTCTAACATACACTGAAAGATTCAAACACCAACACGGTCATTCAAGGGAATAGCTCAGTTTATGTCAAGTATAGTAAGTCCCTAATTACAGTGGCCAGTTGTGATTAGCCACTCACTTTACTCTTCGTACCCCGAGCATTACCTGTCCTGACTACATTAGTATCTAGATATAACAGTAACACGTAAACACATAACATGTACACATACTACCGGTTAGCTTTAAGAAAATACTTGATGGCACGCAACTACTCAGATTGGCATTCCTCCCTTTTCCGTCCCATTCTCAGTTTAAGTTAAGGTTTATTTTGAAAATTTACCCATTTCACTTTAACTTTGGCTCTGATACCAACTTGTAAGGCCCCGATCCCGGGCACCACACAGTTGGCCATTCATCGCATTTCAACATATAATTTACATTTACTAAGTAAAGTAACGCAGCGGAATTAATAAAAAAAAGTACATTCTCATTTCATCATAAAAGCTTTTACAAACTTTTACATCGCTATTGTTTACAAAACGGTCATAAACAGTGACCTCTGGTATAGAAACATTAAAATTTCATCATAAAGAAGATTCCTTAAGTAATCCCGTTTATCGGGATCCTCAAGGAACACTTATCAAAAGGAGAATGTCATCCCAAAAGAGCTGAGTAGCCGCCTCGTGTCATCCTCAGCAACATACATGCCAACTGGAAACACATCAAAGTCAGCGTTGCTGAGTGAGTTCTAGATTTATATTAAAAGCATACTTTTCTTTCGTTAAAACCGTTCTTTACTTCATTCAAAAAAATACTATACTTTCGTATATGAACACACATCATACGTACATACACATAGATAATATCATTATTATCTTTTTTTCTCATTCATTCTTTATCTTTAACTTTCATTTATTCTCTGTCTATCATTCGTTCATTATCTATCTTTAACCTTCATGCATTCTCTATCTTTCACTTCTATCAAGATCCGGTCACACTTTACCCTCTTCATGGCACACAACCATGATTACTGAGGTCGAGTGACAAGGATCCCGTTTCATACATCATCATTATTTTCCTTCCGTTCATTACTTTCATTCGTTCGTTCTTTAGCTTTAACTCGTGAAGCATGCAAATCTCTAAGGGCCACTTCTCTCTCTGCCCCCATGGTTCTAGCCCATGAGCCGACAAAGCATACCGTAGCATACTGGTGCCCCTATGGCTCTCTGTCCATAGACCGACACCCTTGTTGCCCCTATGGCTCTCTGTCCATAGACTGACAACTTTGTTGCCCCTATGGCTCTCTGTCCATAGACCGACAACTTTGTTGCCCCTATGGCTCTCTGTCTATAGACCGACAACTTTGTTGCCCCTATGGCTTTCTGTCCATAGACCGACAACTTTGTTGCCCCTATGGCTCTCTGTCCATAGACCGACAACTTTGTTGCCCCTATGACACTCGGTCCATAGACCGACAACACCTCTTCCGGGGTCACATTAACCCCACAAGTGATCGTCACCACTCCTACTATTATAGTTGTAACAACTATCCCGTGACAGGTCACAAAGACACTGCCCCGTTGTTCTTAAGGCAACTATGGCTCACTGTCCATAATCTACCATAAGGCTCGTAATAGGCCTAGTTACTAGAACCAAGCACCATTTCCAAGACTTGTTAACCGTCAATTCCATCTCGTGCCCCTTAGACCATGCAAGACTTTCATTAGTTTCATCGTTCATTAATTAATGCATGCATTCATTCATCATGTTCCTATTTCATTATCTTTCACTTTACATTCTTATCACATTCGCTTCATTCATTCATTCATTCACGTAAAGTCACAAAAAGATAAACATACCTCAACACAAGGAACATAGATATTTGCAAATCATCAGTCATTACCATCATATAAAGATACATCATACTTATCATAAATACATCCTACATACACATCTCTCCTTATTCACATCAGCCCTATTTGGGCGATTGAACATGCTTCAGTCGCATGGCCTCCATGCGACTGGATCATACGATTGAGCAGCTAAACGAATGGGCATACAATCGTGAGAATGGACCTCCTGTCGTGCGAATGAACACTATACAAATGGGCCTCTATGCGACTAACCCTCAGTCGTGCGACTGAACTACTATGCGACTGGACTTATGCGACAGAGCTCTCAGTCGCATGTCCTGTTGTGCGACTAAATCCCCATTTGTGCGACTGAGCTTCAGTCATACGATTGAATGTCAGTCGTTCCTCAGTCGTGCGATTGGCCCTTCAGTCGCCTAGCCCTAACTGGGCAGCGACTGGAGTTCATCCCGAACACAAGCCGCGACCTACGGCCTTCAAATCCCTCTAAACCCATTTCCAGCCCAAATTAGCTCTCCTAAACCTCAGGGTTTCATACTAGGACATCATACAAGCCTATCCTAGCCCGGAATCAAGCCCTAAATGTACCATACACGTACACATACGTACATTCACGGGTTAAACACCCAAAACCTGAAAGATAATATTCAGATGTGTTCCAGCCCCAAAATCATTCAAAAACATGTAAACGAGGGGTCTTAGAACTCACCTTAGCAGCCTCCTCGGTTAGAGCTTCGTTTTGACTCTTCACACAACGGATTCTGAGCTCGAACCGCCCCTTTCTCTTCTTTCTCTCTTCTTTCTCACTTCTCTTCTTTGTGGCTGATTTTCGCAAGTGTGGGGAGAGGGTAAGAGATGCCCTCTCCCTTAAATACTACAGTTCAGTCGCCTGAATTTCCCATGCGACTGGACCTTTAGTCGCATGAGCTCCATGCGATTGGACACCCCAGTCGTGTGACTCCCTTGCGTATGGAGCTTTAGTCGTGCGATTGGAGCTTCAGTCGCATGGCTTCTGTGCGTATGGGACTCCAGTCGCATGACACTCCAAACTGGATTTTCGGGGCGTTACAGAAACAATATTTACAACTTACCCAAATGCATAAAAAGAAACCAAAACAACACAATTCATAAAAAAGACACAAAAAATATGCATATAAATAACAAACTAACAGTGAATAAAAAAGACACAATATAGAATTTGGTTTGTAAACAAGTACTTACGTAAAATGATAGAAAATTTCCATATTTCCCAAATGTATAAAAAACTATAAAAAGAGACACAATGCATAAAATACACTGTTGGATCAGGGTCGGTTAAGACAAACAAGAACTTCTTCAATGATCAATAACTAACGCATATAGAATCTAAGCTAGTTATTTAAAATTACAACACAAATACATTGAGTAAAGATAAACACAATAACTTCTTTTAAAGTGTTCACTTAATTAAATTGTTTTCTCAAAGTATTCGGCAGATATAATCCAATGGCTTAGAAAGCATGCCTTAACTATACATGTAAGGCCCCGTTCCCGGAGACCTCACAGTTGGATAGTCATAGCATTATTATATAAAACAATACATATTTCATAAAATGTTTCAGTGGAATTAAGTTAACAAAACCATTCATTTCATTAATAATCACTGATGTTAAGCAATACAACATTGTTTCATAGGTTACAAAAGGATCTTTTAATTGCATTATAAAACAACAATATCATTAAGCATGAACGGATGTCAGTCTAGCCCCGACTAGTAGCTTCCCCCGTGTGCCATCCTCAGCAATAATTACCTGCCAACTGAAAATGCATAAAAGTCAGTGTTGCTGAGCGACTTCTAGTTTTAAAAGTATTAAAATACCTTGTATGATTTATATATGAAAATATCCTTTTTGAATAAAATATATTACTTTTGTATGCGTACATACATCACAAGTACATCAAGATAACATTCAATATTATCATCATTATCTTTCTCATTCTTCCTTTCATTATTATCTTTCACTTTCCTTTCGGACCAATGTGCAATACCCCGATCATTGTGCATGAAGCTGATACTAGGCCGAAGTCTATAAATAGATCCTTAACATTGTACATGAAGCATGACCCAGTACCTAGGGTATGCTACAAGGGTCATGTCAATCTCAAAGATTGACCCTGTGTGCATCCTTTGGGTTTGCTAAACCATACACAGTTGAGCTAACGACAACATGGTCGCCCACCTCTATTCAATTTGCTTGTAAGACTTCCATTCGTTCATTTTATTCCACTTTTCATTAACATTAATCTTTCACTTGATTAATAATAATACTTTACGTATACGAGCATAAACACACCATGTAAAGTCACATAATAATATAATATGGAACACAAGAACAACCCAAAAACTTGCATAAAATAAACTAATATAATCACCAAGTCAAACCAAGGTCAAACCTTAAAATTCTACATTTCCCAAAATTTTAGAAAATATTCTAAGTTTTCTAGGGGCATGAGCACTATGCTGGCGCATGAGCACTATGCTGGCGCATGAGCACTATGCAGGCACATGAGTCCTGCTTGGGTGCTTTAACCCTATGTGGGCGCATGAGCCAACACTTAGGCGTTTGGGTATTTATTTTAGGCGCATGAGGTACTGTTCTGGCACATGTCTAACAATTAGGTGTCTGGGCATTTATTTTGGGCGCACAAGGTACTGTTCAGGCGCATGACTAACACTTAGGTGTCTAGGCATTTATTTTGGGCGCATGAGGTACTGTTCAGGCGCATGACTAACACTTAGGCGCCTGAGCAAAGTGGTTGGGCGCGTGGGGCACTGTTTGGGCACATGGGCTAACACTTATTATATTCAGGGAAATTTTCAGGTGCATAAGGACTATTAGGGGGCATGAACTTCACTTAAGTTTTTCTAAGGCAAAGTTTCAAGCGCATGGGCCCTATTTATGCGCATAACCAACAGTTGTCTACATTTTAGTAATATTTTCAAACCCAGTCAGTATACTAACCTGTTTGAGCTTATTTCTATCATTCTAAGCAACCACAACCCATAAACAATCATAAAACGCAAACATATACACACATATACATACGGGTAATATAAAACAGTTGAAAAACCTTTTAAACATGCATTTTTAGCCCCAAAAATATGTAAAACACATAAAAACCAGGGTTCTAGAACTCACCAATTGCAACCAACAAGTAAAACTCCTCCAAACTTTTGTGCACAAGAGTTCAAACACCTAAAACAAGCCAAAACAAACAACCAAACACATGGAACACTTAAAAATCAGTTTCAAGGATGAAAACCCAACAAAACCAAACCAAGAACACAAAGAAACACCTAAAACAACCTAAAACAAACAACTAAACACATGGAACATTTAAAAATCAGTTTCAAGGATGAAAACCCAACAAAACTGAACCAAGAACATAAAGAAACATCTACCTTTGAAAATTTCAGCTTCCTCTTCTTGAAAAACCCAAGAGAACTGCTCTTCTTTCTTCTTTCTTGTTTCCAGCCGAAAGTGGGTGTAGAAAAGCAGATGCATGGCCTGCCATACTCCCATATATATTAAAATCATGGGTTTTGTACTCATTTACACTTTGGCCCCCTCTACTTTTAATCTTTTTCCCTTTTACAAGATACCTTTTTTTCTTTTTTATTTCTTTGTTTTTCTTCTTTTTTGACAGAAATGTTGGGTGTTATAATACAAGTATGAGGACATTTATACTAAATAATAAGAATAAACTATGTATCAAAGTTGGTAGTTCATAGAGTTATCTGCCGAGTGACAGTTGAACTGTATGTGTTGATATGCAGTCTTTCAGCACATGTAGTTTGGTAGTTGCTTGTATGTTGATTAGCACTCATTTAGCATATGCCATTTGGCACTTGGTTCAGCACTTGGCCTGATTCTATAGTTAAATGCCAATGCTAAAATCTTGAGTTTTCGGTAGATTCATCATTCATTATCTAACAAATTCCCCCTAGGATGATGCTACCAAAACTCTAACTTCATGATTCAAGCATCCTGATCCGCAAAAGTTAGTTCATATATCTTCTTCTATCTCTTGATGGGTTGTCAAGAGGTAGATTGATGAAATCAAATGAACCAGCAACAACAAATAACAGGATTATACTATTGTTGATGATGATTGATTTCCCCAAGGATCTTTTTCTAATCTCTCAAATGATAGAATGATAGTTTGTTATATCAATATTCAACAAACATTAATCATGGTGCGGAAACCCATGATCAATGCATATGATATTAGTGTGATTGTGTGTGTGATTGCTAGTGAATGAATGCTTGAATGATAATAACTGCTTGTTTGTATTGATTGTTCAAAAAGTTTATAAAGGATTAGGGTAGTATGCTATTTATAGCCTATATAAAAAGCTATTTACAATTACTAAACTACCCTTATGTAAATGGAAATTACATAAAATCCTAAGTCTAAGTCGTCCGCTATGGATGATTATGTTGGATCTTATATGCCCAAGACACATACAAGATTGATGTGGTTAGTACGTTATGATCCAAGACGGGCCATACCCAATAACAAGCTAAACAAACACCAATAAATATTTATTTGTTGATATGATCAAGCAAATAAATATTGACACCAATTTAGAAAATGGGTTTTCTAAATTATTGCATTTGATATAGAACGAGTTATATGGATATTTTATTCATGAGAAATTATTTGTATTGTTATTTAAGTAGCTTAAATAACAACAAATAAAAGTGTAGTTAAGTTGTAAAATTAAAAAGTTTAATTTTATAAACTTATTTGTATATAATGTGTGATAAAAAAGATTTAAAATGGATGGGAACCCTTTGAGTTTCGGCCGCCCCCTTTGGACATCATCTTGGGATTCCTTGTCTTGTTTTAATACAAGATATTAAGCCATTTTCACACTATACTCAATCTACACTCTCTATCACACACAAATGTAATCTCCTTCCCATTCTCTCTAGCAAAATATTGGCCAAAAGATGAAGGAGAAGAAGGTTTTGGTGTTCAAACTTCCTAACAAGTTAAGTGTGTTTGAAAGGCTTGTGGGTATAGCTAGCTTGAGGTGTTCTTCATTGGAGGCTTCCATTCAAGAACATCATCTTTTCATCTATTATCCATCTCATATTTCTTGTTCTTAGAAAGGTAGTATTCTAAGAACACCCTACGGTTGATTTCGTTTTGATAGCATTTGTTTTCACATACTTGATCCTTGTTCTCGGGTTTGTCTTCTTGAATATAAAATTGTTTATTTTCTGCATCTAAAACATATTTTATATCTCTATATATCCGCTGCGTTTTTGTTTAAATGGTTAAACAATCTTTGATAACATGCAACAAACCCAACAATGGCATCTAGAGCCTGTTATGTGGAAAACTTGCTTCAAAAGTCCAAGAAAAATTAGTTTTGTTGGACTTTCTTAACCCATTAGGGGCTGATTGTTTAGGATATATGAATCCCTTGTCTTTCAAGTTTTATTTTACATGCTTTAGAATAAATCTTGAAAGATTGATGTCAAATGGTTGATTATTTTCTTTGCATAAAAACCCTAAAAATTTTGGTTGATGTTAGCTGAAATTTTAAGGGTTAAAAAGGGAGTTCATTTTGTCCATACATTTTTTGGTGCATAACATAGCCATAAGCAAGTGTGTTTTGGATTTAGTTGAATGTTTTGTCATGTTTGGTATTATTCATCAAAGAGTTGTAATAATAATTTTGTGTTTGTATCTTTGGGTTGTAATTTATTTATTCTTTGGTTATGTAATAAATAGATTAGGTGCATTTCTTTTATTAGAAAAATTGTATTAGGATGTAATTTTTGTAAAAGAAGATGCACAAGTTGGAGACTTTAAGGAAGATACAAAGGAAGAACACAAAGACATGGACACCTAAAGCATTTGGATGCGGATTCAAGTGGGAGTTCATGAACACATTTTAGTGTGTTATTATTAACCCTTAGGAAAGACCAAATGACAACACTTGTGATGGCAAACAAGTGTAGTCAACTTAGTGGCTATGGTTATCCACTTGTGATGGTATGATTGTGCTTGTTTGGTTGTTTATTTTATGTTGGTTGTTTGATAGATTGATATGCATAACAAACTAATTAATAAACATAACAAGCTAAAATAATATGGTTCTTTATCATTAAGTGCTTAATAAAAGGTTATCAAAATGATTAATGATTTAAATAAAAAGGGTGTTTATTAAAAAAGGAACCATAGGGTATCATGTGTTTTGAAAGCATGCAAATACAAGGTACATAGAGTTTTCTAAACTAAAAATTATAATTGTGTGTTTGTATCTTTGGGTTGTAATTTATTTATTCTTTGGTTATGTAATAAATAGATTAGGTGCATTTCTTTTATTAGAAAAATTGTATTAGGATGTAATTTTTGTAAAAGAAGATGCACAAGTTGGAGACTTTAAGGAAGATACAAAGGAAGAACACAAAGACATGGACACCTAAAGCATTTGGATGCGGATTCAAGTGGGAGTTCATGAACACATTTTAGTGTGTTATTATTAACCCTTAGGAAAGACCAAATGACAACACTTGTGATGGCAAACAAGTGTAGTCAACTTAGTGGCTATGGTTATCCACTTGTGATGGTATGATTGTGCTTGTTTGGTTGTTTATTTTATGTTGGTTGTTTGATAGATTGATATGCATAACAAACTAATTAATAAACATAACAAGCTGAAATAATATGGTTCTTTATCATTAAGTGCTTAATGAAAGGTTATCAAAATGATTAATGATTTAAATAAAAAGGGTGTTTATTAAAAAGGGAACCATAGGGTATCATGTGTTTTGAAAGCATGCAAATACAAGGTACATAGAGTTTTCTAAACTAAAAATTATAAAAACTAAAAATCCCTTTTGAAAACAAGTTTAACATTGTCCTTTTGCTTAACACTTGAGTCACTTGGAAACTCTTAATGGAATAAAGGTCACCTAAACATTTTAAGGGAACTTGTGATTTGAGGTGGGAATACCATATGTATGGGATAAAGGTCACCGAACCACTTGTGTTGGTAAACTCACATGTGTGAGTAAGTAGGGTGACTTGACTTGCAAACCATGTTAAATGGATCACCTATAATATGGTTTACAAAAAGGTGTTGATGGGATAAACATGCCGATTATACATATGATGTTTAAGTCGATCCCATATCTCTAGAAGTTGCAAAGGGTTGCAATTGTCCAACGTTGACTACCTTGTTGTTAGGACCAAGTACGAACTGGTACTAATCGAAACTACATGTAACCAGATCAAATAGTGCGGAATCCTATTTGATTGGCGATCCAATCAGGGAGAACGTTAATCCGATCAAAACTAACATTTAGAAAACGTTAAGAATTGATTAGCAATGATTAGGAATGCTCTATGAAGTTGGAAGGGATGACTTGGATGCTCTGGGACAGCTAGGGTTGTGAATTCTCAAAGTGTTCTGTTTTTCCATGAATTAAGTGGTATTTATAGGTTACAGTCTTCATTCGTACGACTAAGCCATGCGTATGGCTCAGTCGTGCGACTGAGTCATACGATCCATTCATATGTACGACTGACCCACACGATTGATTCATTTGTACGACTGAGTCAGTCTTATGACTCAATCGTGCGTTTGGCTCAATCACAAGGTTCAGTCGTGCGACTGGCCCATTTGCATGGTCCAGTCGTGCGACTGGATCATAAGCCTTAGTTAAACACATTCCTGAATCGTTAACGATATAGAACTATGTCTAACAACTGTAAACCCATATAACATGTTCATATAAGCTTGTAATAAACAAAAATATTAATAGACATAACATTCAATAACCAATAATCATTCAACAAAGAGTTTTCATTACGTATATCAAAACATTACATCAATGTAACAAAATGAAAGTCATTTACATTTAAGCACACTAGAACTAGAACTAGGGACATGTGTACCAACACTTGTTAATTTAAATAATGGAATAAAGGTCACCTAACCACAATTTAAATGTAACATTGGATTCTAGAATTTTAATTTATGTATGACACATAAAAGAGTATCAATAATTAAAATATGATAATATCACAAATACTAAAATTGGACTTTGTTAAATTTTGTGGATGGCCACCAACAACTATGAAAACAATGAAATCCCATCCGCTCATACCTTATCACTAAGAACAATTTTCCAAAAGAAGCGTCTAAACCATAACAACTTTATTGATTGGTTTCGAAACTTGAGAATTGTTCTCAAGCAAGGGAAACGGTCATAAATATTAGACGATCCGATTCCCGATCAACCCAATAAGGAAGATGAGGAGGCCTATAATAATTAGGTTAAATACATTGAGGACTGGGTCCAAGTGTCTCACCTCATGTTGGCAAGTATGACTCCGGATCTCCAAAAGGAGTACAAACATCACGGAGCATACGACATGATTACTTAGTTGAAGGAAACGTTCCAACAACAAGCAATGGTAGAGCACTTCAAAACGGTTCGACCACTCTATGCATGTCGTATGGATGACACCCAATCGGTCTTATCTTATGTACTTAAGATGAAGAGCCACATAGACCACATCGAATGGCTGAATTGTCCCGTCTCAAAAGAGTTGGCTACGGATTTGATCCTCAACTCTTTGTCAAAAAGTTTTGACAACTTTGTTATGAATTATAACATGAACGGGTGGGACAAGAACATAAGTGAGCTTCACTCTATGCTCAAAACAGTCGAGGCGGCCATGGGTAAAAGGGTTTTACCCGTTCGCACCATCAATGAAGGTAGGAGCAAGAAGAGGCCTCACCCTGCACCCAAGGCAAGCGTTGCCAAGGATAAAGGTTACGTTGGGGGAGGGGAAAGGGAGAGATGAAAGTGCCACAACTAAAACCAGTGGAGAAGAAGCAAAAGGATGCTTCGAATAACCCATGCTTTAAGTGTTGAGAGATAGGACATTGGGCAAGGAATTGTCCTGTCCATCTCAATGATTTTCAACCTAAGAGGGATGCCGGGAAAACCTCAGGTACAAATTTTATGATTCATATCGATTGAAATTTAATATCCTCTAACACATGGGTATTGAATACCGGATGTGGAACTCATATTTGCAATTTGTTGTAGGGGTTCAAAAGAAGTAAGGACTTCAAGAAAGGGGATGTTAGCCTCTACATGGGGAATGGGGCAAAAGTTCAAGTTGAAGACCGAGGGGACTACATCTTGAAGCTTCCAAATGGTTTGGAAGCAATTCTGAATAATGTTTTGTATGCTCCTAGTTTGACTAGGAACATTATTTAAATTGCCCAATTAAGACAATATGCTTACGTTTTGACATTTATTGAAAAAGAAATTCATGTTTCTCTAAATGACATCTTTTATTTAAAAGCTATTCCTATTAATGGTACTTATGAATTGGTTCATGAAAACACATTATATGATAGCTCATTGTACCAAACCACCACCAAGAAGCTCAAATTGGATTTGAGTGGTACCTATCTTTAGCATTGTCGTCTTGGTCATATAAACACGAAGCACATACAAACACTTCAAAAGAAAGGTCTTTTAAAAGCAAATGAATATGACTCATTTGATGTATGTGAATCTTCTATACAAGGCAAAATGACTAAGGCATCTTTTAGTGGAAAAATCAAAAAGGCAAAAGATTTATTAGGTATCATACATTCGGATGTATGTGGTCCTTTTAAGCCAATGTCAAGGTACAATGAAAGATACTTCATTACCTTTACGGACGACTATAGTCGATATGAGTGTGTGCACTTGTTAAGACACAAAGATGTGTTGGGTTTGTTAGAACATAAAATCATAGTTTAACCTCTTAAACTTTCTGAAAACGCAGCGGAATTACAACTTTATAAACCCTTTTATAAGCTGAAAAATATGTTCATTAGATGACCATATTAATGTATAAAACAAACCCAAAGAACAAAGGATCATTTATGTGAATTAGCAAGCTATGAACATATGTAAATGCACATAAAATCACAGCTTCATTGAGCTGTGAAATACCTTACTGCAGCAGCCCAAAATCGACCAAATAAGAGTAGAAATGATGCTGAAAATGGCCAAGACTTCAAGAGTAGAAGTCCTCAAGCTTGTATACCCCAAGCCCTTTGCAAGAACACCTTCTTGTTAGGAAGAAACCACACCAAAACTGCTCAAAACCCAGCTCAAAAACCCTCTTATGCAGCTGCTGAAAAACCCTCTTTTCTTGCTGAAATTTCGTAACTCTTAGAGAGAAAAGGAGAGCTGAATTCTTGTTGTTTGCTTGTCTTTGTTATGAGAATGAGAGAGTATATGTTGACTAGTTAGTTAGTGGTAGACAAGTAGTGCATGTGTGTGTTTCTCCAAGATCAAGCTAGTGGATTGAGCTAGTTGAAGACAAATGCATGTATATTCTCTTATCAAGAGAATCAAAAGGAACACTACACATGCACATGCATGCTTCATGGTGGACGGTTTTGAGGGCTGAAAAAATGGGTTTTTACTCTCTTCTATTAATATTTGGTATTTATAAAAAATGTCAAATATTAATACACACATATATTGTCTAGTCTTGTAACTAGTTTATGCAATTAACCATTTAATTGTATAAGTAGTATACTCTCATTATTATTTGGTGTTATACAACTAATTTAAATAACACTTCAAATAATATTATTGAACAAAATATCCTAATAAATTGTTCCATCTCATATGCAACTTATTTAGAAAACCTATTTTCTAAATTTGGTGTGAATATTTAATTGCATGATCATATCATCAATTAAATATTAATTGGTGTTTGCTAAGCTTGTTATTGGGTATAACCCGACTTGGATCATAATGTACTAACCACATCAATATTCTAAGTGTCTTGGGTACATAGAATCCTATAATCTCCCACTTGCCCAAGATTCATAGAAGATTGATGCAAGCAGTAAATAACACCTAACAACAGTTTACTACCCTTAATACGCATGACTTATGGCCATTCAATAACATCATTCCATTCAACTACCCTAATTGAAATGATTTAGGTGAATCAATCATCTATCCTTTTGTTACAGATGTCATGTTAAATCCAAGAACACAGAATGATCATTTCTTGTTGATTTAACTTAATCAGGCCTTAGACATCTAACTCTCAACGAATAAGAGGAACAAATTCCATCTTGACTACATATGTTTCTCACAAACACCTCGTGTTATACCTGAACATACCCTTATGTACTGTCCACTATTTCAGGACAGTGAAGAATTAGCGAAAGGTATAATACTTGGTGAATATCAAAACCCAATATGTATCTCAGGTCGGAGGATACTAAATGATATTCGCCTTTACTCAAATTTACTTATGATCAATCGATAAGATTCCATGTAGTAAAATTTGAGATGCGGGTTAGTCCAATATTTGTATCCCACAAATATCTATGAACCTTGGTAGCAACCCATTGCTCTATATTCATCCTTATGAATATCAACCAATCCAAGTTCATAATAATCTTACCTCACACTTGTTCCCACAAGTATGAACGACTACGGACATTTAGAGTAAATAATTTACTCATGGATTAAACATGCTAAATTGGAACATTAATTGAAACATTATAACCAAATAATTTTACTCAAATAATAAAGAGTTCCACATATTCAAATACTAAATTTGATCAAGTCCAATCACTAGAATATCGAAGTCCTAAGGCACATGTGTGACTTTCATGCTTTGACCTATCTAGGAGCTTCGTGAATGGATCCACAATGTTTTGATCGGTATGAACTTTGCAAATACATATCTTCCCCTTTTCAACTTCATCCCTAATGTAGTTGAATCTCCGTTCAATATGATGAGTCTTTTGATGAGCATGAGGTTCCTTGATTTGAGCAATAGCACCTTTGTTGTCATAAAAGATCTCTAGGGGGTCTTGAATGGTAGCAACAACTCCTAGATCAACAATGAACTTCCTAAGCCACATAGCTTCTTGAGCTGCCAATGAAGCGGCGATGTATTCTGATTCTATTATAGATAGTGCCACTACATCTTGCTTTGAGCTCTTCCAAGAGACTGCTCCTCCATTCATAATGAAGACATATTGCAGGATCGGATTCTGGGTGGTTTTTCTCTCAACTCACTGTGAACAACACTCAGCAAGCAGTCTACGAAGAGTTGATCACAATATAACAAGTAACAAGCAGTAAGAAAATTAACACAGGAAGTAAATTTTCAAGGTACTTTTATATATTGCCTCTCAACTCAAAGGATTACAAGACTCTTGGACTCAAATCATTTATCTAAAGAGTTACATGGAGAAGATATATATAATACTACCTATAGCCGGGTATACTTTGATACCAGCTGGACACCTCTAACCTTACATCTATACTACAAGACTCTAGGTGAGGTCTTTCAGACATTTTGCCTGAGAGTTGGTAGTCAGGACATGTCCCTGACTTACCTTTTGTCACCAACTAAAGTTGGTAACATGTACTTGTTGGATTCTGTATGCCCAAGACACATAGAACATTGATGTGGTTAGTACGTTGTGATCCAAGTCGGGTCATACCCAATAACAAGCTTAGAAAACACAAACTAATATTTAATTGATGATATGATCATGCAATTAAATAATTACACCAATTTGGAAAATGGGTTTTCTAAATAAATTATATGTGAGAAAGAACAAACTATGAGGATATTTTGTTCATGGACATTATTGGTTATGTTGTTTAAATTAGTTAATCAACATAAAAATAATAAAAGTGTGTGTGCATATTACATATATAATTAAAGGGGTTAATTATGTATCTAATTTTAAAAAGATTTGTAAAAACTTAGGAGGAGTTTTAAAAGGGAAAAACAAACCCTAAAAGGGTAGTTAAATTTTCGGCCGCAAGGGCCTCTTCCATTTTTTTTCTTCCCTTTTCTTGTTCTTTGACTCAAGAACTCTCTCCAAGAACACACATAGATCTGATCTACTCTCTTCTCACATGAAAAACGACTCAAGAACTCAAGCTTCTCATATGGATGAGATGTCATACGGCTGGAATAAAAAGGCTCTAGCAGCCCCTTGATGTTTCACGGCTGAAAGAAAGTTTCAGCAAGGTTCTTGATCGATTTTTGGTGTCAAATCCTAGCAAAATGGTGTTTTCTTGAAGGCTTGTGGGTATGATTGCTTGAGAACACCTCCTCTTGGTGTTTTGGCCACTCAAGAACATCATTTTCTTGGTTCAATCCACGATTTCAGCAGCTTATGAAAGCCTCTGCAACAAGGGCAACAAGGGCGCTCCAAGCTGCCACAAGGGCGCTCCAAGCTGCCACAAGGGCGCTCCAAGCTGCCACAAGGGCGCTCCAAGCTGCCACAAGGGCGCTCCAAGCTGCCACAAGGGCGCTCCAAGCTGCCACAAGGGCGCTCCAAGCTGCCACAAGGGCGCTCCAAGCGCTGGATCAACAGCATGCATCCACGGTTTTGACAGCTTCTTAAAGGTAGTTCATAGTGTGGATTTGGTTGTTTGTTAGCTTCTTGATAACTAATCTATTCACATATATATGATCCTATTGATTGGGTTTTTGTTTTCATCTTAAAACAACATATAGAACATAAGATTTTCAGCTCTAAAATTGGTTTTAAAGCCATGCATCCGCTGCGTTTTTCAGAATGTTTAAAAGGCTAAACATAGATTTTGTGTTCTAGTAAACCCAACAATGGCATCAGAGCCGGTTATGTGGATGATTAGTTTCATATGTTCTTGTATATTTGGATATATAAGGTTTAACAACCTTCTTAGGGCTGTTTTGTGATGATTTGATGATACCCCAACCTTTCAAGGTTGTAATCATGCATGCTTATGATTGGATCTTGAAAGGAAAATATCAAATTGGTTGATTATGTTTTTGGTTGGACAATAGACCCTAAATTCTTAGTTTGTGTTGGCTGAAAATTTAGGGTCAAATGGGGTTCATTTTGGTTCTTGAAATGATGTATGTGGATACATATATTAGTGCATAACATAGCCTTGACCATGTGTGTTTTGGATTTGGTTGATTGTAATCTTGTCATGTTGGTTGTATTCATTCTTTATGGGTTGTAATAATCTTTTGGTGTTTCTATTTGGGTTGTAATTTATTTATTCATTTGGCATGTAATAAATAGATTAGGAGTATTTTTTCTTTTACTAGAAAATATGTATTAGGATATATATTTTGTAAAAGAAGATGCTCGGGAAGGAAGCACAAAAGGAAGACACAAAGGATGGACTTGAAGCATTTGGATGCAAGTTCAAGTGGGAGTCTTTGAAGACCTCATCATTTTGTGTTGTGTTGAACCCTTAGGAAAGACCTTATGACAACACTTGTGATGGCAAACAAGTGTAGTCAACTTAGTGGCTATAGTTATGCACATATGCTTGTATGATTGTGCTTGTTTGGTTGTTTGTTGTATGATTGTTATTTGACATTCGGATGTGCATAACAAACTAACAAACTTAACAAGCTGAATTTTATGGTTCCTAATCATTAAGTGATTAATAAAAGGTTATTAAAAGGATTAATGATTTAATAAAAGAGGTTTTATTAAAAGTGAACCATAGGATACCTTATATTTGAAAGCATGCAAATACAAGGTAAATAGAGTTTTCAAACTAGAATCAATGAAAACTAAAAATCCCTTTTCAAACAAGTTTAACACCGTCCTTTTGCACAACACTTAAGTCATTTGGAAACTCTTAATGGGATAAAGGTCACCTAACCATTTTGAGGGAACTTATGACTTAAGGTGGGAATACCACATTGGTGGGATAAAGGTCACCTAACCACTTATGTTGGTAAACTCACATGTGTGTGCAAGTAGGGTAACTTGATTTGCAAACCATGTTGAATGGATCACCTAAAATATGGTTTCCAAATGGTGTTGATGGGATTAACATGCCGACTTTGCATATGATGTTTAAAGTCGATCCCATACCGCTAGAAGTTGCAAAGGGTTGCAATTGTCAAATATTGACTACCTTGTTAATTTGAATAATGGGATAAAGGTCACCTAACCATTATTTGAATGTAACGTTGGATTCTAGATTTTAATTATTAATTGTCTATGAGACATAAAGGGTATTAATAATTAAAATAAAATTTTTCAGAAATACTAAAAGAACTTTGTAAAAAAATTTATAGAATGACCGCAAACAATAATGCTACCACCCTGACTGTCCATACCCTATCACTGAGAACTATTTTAGAGAGGGATCGTCTCTACCATAATAACCTTATGGACTAGTCTCGAAACTTAAGAATTGTTCTCAAGCAAGAGCAAAGGCATATGTCCTTGACGATCCTATTCTTAACCAACCCGACCCCGACGATGTTGAGGCCATTCCCGATCCTAAGGCAAATGTTGCCAAAGGAGAAGGGCACATCAAAGGCAATGGGTAAGGGTAGATCAAAGCGGAACCTCCAAAACCTAAGCTTATGAAGCTTAAGGTAATCGAAAACGATCCATGCTTTATGTATGGTGAGATAGGTCATTTGAAAGGGATTCATCCAACCTATCTCAATGAGTTGAGAAATAAAGGGATGCTGGGCAAACCTTAAGTATAACTTTCATAATCCATATTAACTTAGGTGTTATTTCCTAAAAGCACATGGGTAATTGGATACCTCATATGGAACTCACTATTGCAATTTGTTGCAAGGGTTTAAAAGAAATAAGCACCTTAAGAAAGGAGACTATGTTTTGAAGCTTTCAAAAGGTTTGGAAGTTGTTCGTCAAAACATGTTTATATGCTCCTAGTTTGACTAGGAACATGATTTAAGTTTCCCTTTTAAAGCAATATGGTTATGATTTAAAGTTAGTAAATGATGGTATTTATATATTTATATGGATGATATATATTATTTTAAGGCCATGCCTTCTAATGATATTTGTGAATTGGTTCATGATGATTCGTCCTATAATAACACATTATACCTATCATACACCAAGAGACTTAAAATGGTTTAAGTGACTCTTATTCTTGTCATTGTCATCTTGGTTGCATAAACAAGAATCGGACTTAAACACCTTAAAAGAATGGTCTTTTAAAAGCAAATGAAAATTGTTCATTTGATAAGTATGAATCTTGTTTACAAGGTAAGATGAACAACACGCCCTTTAGTGGTACTAATGAGAGGGCAAAAAGACTTATTAGGAATCATACATTTGGATGTATGTGCTCCTTTTAATACAATGACAAGGTATGGTGAAACTTACTTCATTACCTTAACCGACTATTATAGTCGCCATGGTTATGTGTACTTGATGGCACATAGACATGAAGAATTTGAAATGTTCAAAAACTTCAAGAATGAAGTAGGAAATCAACTCGATAGAACTACCAAAATTCTCCGTCTAGGTAGAGAAGGTGAATACCTAAGTGAGACTTTTAGGGATCATCTAGGAAGTTGTAAGATTGTCTCACAACTTACTCCTCACAGAATACCATAACATAATGATATGTCTGAAAGGAGATCGAACCCTATTGGATATAGTTCGACCTATGATGACTATAAACTCACTACCTCTATAATTTTGGGGTTTCGCACTACTCTCCCCGACTCATATTTTGAATATGGTCCAAACCAAGAAAGTGGATTCGACGCCTCTTGAGATATGAAATGGAATAGTTCCATCGCTATCATATTTTAAATTATGGGTTATGAAGCTTATGTTAAGCTTAACACCCAAACCAACTGCAAGTCGATTCACTAAGTGTATATTTGTTGGATATATAAAAGGATTGTATAGGATACTATTTCTTTGATCCAACAGAGCAAAAGGTATTCATTGCTCAAAAGGCAGAGTTCTTGGAAGCCAAGTTCCTTATGGAAGGAATGACGCATAGAACAGTGGAATTTGATGAGGATCAAGATCCACAAGCCGATACACGTTTGGTTGACACTAGCAATCAATAAGAGGTTGTTGATCATGATCAAGAGGTTGATCAATACACACAAAACGTTCGCTGATCTGGTAAAGATAGCATTTCACATGAAAGATGTGGATTTTTCATAGATGGATGCTACGTTGTTGACTCCGAAGAGCCAACTACATACCATGATGCAATGTCCAATTCGGATTGTGACATGTGGCTAGGAGCCATGAACGTAAAGATGCAATTCATGTATGACAACCAAGTTTGGGAATTGGTTGACTCTTCACTTAACTCCAAACCGGTTGGATGCAAGTGGGTTGAAGAAAACTTGCATGAAAACTTGATACTTACAAGGCAAGACTTCTCGCCAATGGCAATGCTAAAGTCATCCTGATAAAGTATGCAAGTTAAAAATATCAATCTATGGATTGAGACCAGCATCGAGAAATTGGAATCAACGTTTTGATGAAAGATCAAGAAATTGGGTTTCATCAAGAACGCTAACAAGGATTGTGTGTATCAAGGGGCTAGTGGGAGTACAATTACGTTCTTAGTATTGTATGTTGATGACATACTACACTTGGAAATTACCTTTCCAAAAGGGATCTCCGTGAAACCGTCTCTATTTTGGAAATAAAGATCTATAGGGATAGATCGAGGCGGTTGATAGGGTTAAACCAAAGTGCATACATTGATAAAATCTTGAAAAGGTTCAAGATGGTAAACTCTAAGAAAGGTATAGTACCTATTCAAAGAGGGAGAATATTGAGTGCATCTCAATGTCCAAGCTCAAAGGATAAGCAACATCGTATGAAGGACATCCCATATGCGTCTGCTATAGGATCCATCATATATGCGATGATATGCACTAGACTGGACGAGTCATGCGCGTTAAGCATGACAAATAGATATCAGCAGAATCCTAGTAACATCCATTGGATGGTTGTTGAATGTATATTGGAATACCTTAGGAGGACTAAGGATATGTTTCTAATATACGGATTTAATGAAGAGGAACTAGTTGTAAAGGGTTACACGGATGCTAGTTTCCAAACTGATCGAGATGATCCTCGATCACAATCGGGATATGTCTCTATTATGAATAGTGTAGCATTGTCCACTACAGAATACGAATACATAGCCGCCTCATTAGCAGCTTGGGAAGCTGCATGGATAAAAGGTTTATCACTAATCTAAGGATGGTCTCTACCATTCAAGACTCCTTAGAAATCTTTGTGATAACGAGGGTGCGATTGTTCAAATCAAGGAACCCCGTGCACGTCAAAAGATTAGGCATAATGAGCGGAGATTCAACTACATAAGGGATGAAGTTGAAAAGGAAAAGATATGTATTCGCAAAGTTCACTTTGATCAAAACATTGCGGATCCACTCACGAAGCTCCTTGAAAGGGCAAAGCATGAAAGTCATGCTTGTGACTTAGGACTTCGATATTCTAGTGATTGGAATTGATCTGTTTAGTATTAATATTATTAATATGGAACAATTGTAATACTTAACTTATCTATGTATTTACGATATTTTAAGTAATGTTCCCTTTTAGCATGTTTACATCCATGAATAATTTTATTATTCTAAATGTCCGTAGTCGGTCATATTTGTGGGAACAAATATGAATGTAAGACTATTATGAACTTGGATTGGTGGATATTCATAAGGCATGGATATAGAGCAATTGGTTGCTGCCAAGGTTCATAGATATTCGTGGGATACGAATATTGGACTGACCCGCATCTCAAATCTTACTACATGGAATCTTATTGATTGATCATAAGTAAATTTGAGTAAAGGCGAATATCATTTGGTATCCTCCGACCTGAGATACATATTGGGTTTTGATATTCACCAAGTGTTATACCTTGAGCTAGTTCTTCACTGATATGAGATAATTGTCAGTACATAAGACTATGTTCAGATATGACATAAGGTGATTGTGAGAAACGTATGTAGTTAAGATGGGATTTGTTCCTCTTATTCGTTGAGAGTATGATGTCTAAGGCCTGATTAAGTTAAATCAACAAGGAATGATCATTCTGTGTCCTTGGATTTAACATGACATCTGTAACAAAAGGATAGATGATTAATTCACCTAAATCATTTCAAGTTGGATACTTGAAGGGGATGATGTTATTGAATGGCTTCTAAGTCATGCGTATTAAGGGTAGTAAACCGTTGTTAGGCGGTATTTACTGCTTGCATCAATCTTCTATGTATCTTGTGCAAGTGGGAGATTGTTGGATTCTGTATGCCCAAGACACATAGAACATTGATGTGGTTAGTACGTTGTGATCCAAGTCGGGTCATACCCAATAACAAGCTTAGAAAACACAAACTAATATTTAATTGATGATATGATCATGCAATTAAATAATTACACCAATTTGGAAAATGGGTTTTCTAAATAAATTATATGTGAGAAAGAACAAACTATGAGGATATTTTGTTCATGGACATTATTGGTTATGTTGTTTAAATTAGTTAATCAACATAAAAATAATAAAAGTGTGTGTGCATATTACATATATAATTAAAGGGGTTAATTATGTATCTAATTTTAAAAAGATTTGTAAAAACTTAGGAGGAGTTTTAAAAGGGAAAAACAAACCCTAAAAGGGTAGTTAAATTTTCGGCCGCAAGGGCCTCTTCCATTTTTTTCTTCCCTTTTCTTGTTCTTTGACTCAAGAACTCTCTCCAAGAACACACATAGATCTGATCTACTCTCTTCTCACATGAAAAACGACTCAAGAACTCAAGCTTCTCATATGGATGAGATGTCATACGGCTGGAATAAAAAGGCTCTAGCAGCCCCTTGATGTTTCACGGCTGAAAGAAAGTTTCAGCAAGGTTCTTGATCGATTTTTGGTGTCAAATCCTAGCAAAATGGTGTTTTCTTGAAGGCTTGTGGGTATGATTGCTTGAGAACACCTCCTCTTGGTGTTTTGGCCACTCAAGAACATCATTTTCTTGGTTCAATCCACGATTTCAGCAGCTTATGAAAGCCTCTGCAACAAGGGCAACAAGGGCGCTCCAAGCTGCCACAAGGGCGCTCCAAGCTGCCACAAGGGCGCTCCAAGCTGCCACAAGGGCGCTCCAAGCTGCCACAAGGGCGCTCCAAGCTGCCACAAGGGCGCTCCAAGCTGCCACAAGGGCGCTCCAAGCGCTGGATCAACAGCATGCATCCACGGTTTTGACAGCTTCTTAAAGGTAGTTCATAGTGTGGATTTGGTTGTTTGTTAGCTTCTTGATAACTAATCTATTCACATATATATGATCCTATTGATTGGGTTTTTGTTTTCATCTTAAAACAACATATAGAACATAAGATTTTCAGCTCTAAAATTGGTTTTAAAGCCATGCATCCGCTGCGTTTTTCAGAATGTTTATGCTGTATTAGAGGTCTGCAGCGGACTGTCAGGGACCATACTTATATCTTCTGGACAAAGTAGTGTCTTCCAAAGAATAAAGTACTTCAGAAGAATAACTTCTTCCGAAGGTACTTATACTTCGGAAGACTGCTTCTTCCGAGGCTTGGAGTCTTCTTTGTCTTCGGAAGCTCAGACTTTGTCTTCAGCTCTTTCATCAGACTTTGTCTTCGGAAGCTTAGACTTTGTCTTCGGAAGATAGTCTTCAGCTGTTGGCTTTAGCTGTTGTCTTCGAAAGCTCTTTCAGACTTTGTCTTCGGAAGCTGTTCTTCAGACTCTCGGAAGATCTCTTGCTTGGCTTCGGAAGCCCTTCAATGTAGTACCAAAAAATGACTATGTGAAGTGATTTTGGTTGCACCAGCCTCATCATGATCCAACAAACTCCCCCTAGGCTGATGCTACCAAAACTTCACTTCCCTCTTCTTCTCAAAGCTCTCAGCACCATGGAAAGTAAGTGTTTATCAGTGTCTTCATTCTTTCCTCCTGTAGTGCTGAGAATCTTGTACAAATCCTTGGTAGACAAAACCTCCACTCTGTCTCCTTGGATTATATGTACCCTTTGTTGTGGGCCTCTGAAGAGAGTTAGTTGACGGGAACTATAGTCATATTCCCATCTAACTATTGGTTCTAATTCAGGACCTTCCACCATCTGTAGAAAGGCTGTGCCTTTGGTGGTTGGTCTTTCCTTGTCTTCCACTCTTTTCAGTTTCAACTCTTCTTCAATCTTGGCTCTTCTACTTTGTTCAGCCAAGTGGAGACCGCTGATATGATTTCTGATGTGTGCAGCAGTGTCAGAGTTGGAGGGATTGGAGAATGGCTTCTCAGCAAGCTCAGCAAGATCAAATCTGCTGAGATGCAGGAGAGAAGTGGCATTGAGCCTGTTGGTTTCACCATTCTCCCTTTCCATAACAAAGTTGTGAGAAGGTTCATCGAACCTCCACTGGATTATTTCATTTCTAGGTCCAGGAGATTGACTAAAAATCCTGTCCTCTTTCCTTGTATCCAGTAGAGTCACCAGTCTCCTTCTTAGTCTCTTCTCCTCAGCATTGACGGTATCGGAGTTGAGACCAAGAAGTCTTGCAGCCTGGCCCAAAGTGTCTCTAGGCAACTCAAGAAATTGGCCTAGGGTGAGGGAGCTTGAACAGTTATCAACATAGATGATGTTGATAAGGTCTCCCTCACAGGAGATGCTGCTCAAAGTGGTGCAGTTGATGAGCCTTGTCTTGAACTCCTTTATTTCCTCAAAGGAGAGATGTTGAGGAGGCTGAGGGGATGGTCTTGGTTTTTGTTGGGTAGGCTTAGGTTTAGTGGTTTTGGGTTGTGTTTTGGGTTTTAGGATGGGTAGTTTGGGTGGTTGAGGTGATGTGGTAGGTTTGGGTAGTGTTGTAGGTTCAGGGGTGAAGGTTTCATCAGTGGGTTCAGTTTTGATGGGAAATGGGGTTGGTCCTTCTGGTGTGGGTTGTGGTTTAGTGGTTGGCTGTGGTTGAGTGGTAGAGGTGAAGACCATTCCTTTTACCCTCCTATACATCTCTTTCCTTTTTCCCAAACGGATGTCAGCTTTAATTTCACTGACTATCCGCTGGAGTGTCCTTTCAGACATAGGTCCCACCTGCCTACCAGAGAAGCCGTGAGCCCGGAGATAGTCTTTCATCCAGGCTTTGTCATTTGACTTCTTGGTGGCAGTGACCCCCTTCTCTTCTTCCTTCCTCTACTTCTCCCTCAACTTCTCCCTAGCGGCCTTCTTCCTTTCCTTCTCCATTTGATCCTGCTCTTTGTTGTGGAGCAGCAGGATCATGTCATCATCATGTGGAGACAGTTCAGGAAGACTGAAGCCTCTTGAGAGTAGGAATTTAATCTTGTCCTCTCTTAGCTTCAGGGCTGCTTCTCTTCTTTCTTCTTCTTCCCTCTCCAAGGTCAACCTGGCTTGTTCTTCTTGCTTTAGCCTGGTTGACCTCTCCAAAGACACCAACTCCTCTAATGGTAGCAGGAGTACTTCCTCATTGACAGCTCCTAGGCTGATGAGCTGGTCAATGAGTGTTGTCCTTCTCTTTTGGTTGATTTCTTCCTGATTGGCTGCAGCTGCCTTAGAGCTAGCAGCTAGCAGCTTTTCAGTAGGAAACCTACCTTTCTTTTTGAGTTTCTCAATCCTCTCCTCCTCCTGAAGCTCTTCCGCAGTCAGCTTTCTTTTTCCTTTGTCTTTGGCAGTGCTTGACTGTGGTGGTTCTTGGATGGAGGGTTGTGATTGAGAGAGAGGTTCAGCTGGTGTTTGGGTTGGAGGAATGTCAGAAATGTCCTCCCTGCTCACCTCATATGCTATTTCAGCAATAACATCTGTGATGGTCAGTTCCTCGGACATCTGGAATAAGCCTTCCGCAGCTTCTATTTCGGCCTCGGAAGACTTTTCTTGTTCTTCCGAGGCTTCCATGTCAGCTCCGGAAGCTTCAGCTTGAGCTTCGGAAGATAAGTCAGCTGCAAGTTCTGTCCCAACTGTTTCAGTTGCTGGGCCATCAGTCCCCATTTCCCCATCGAAGCTAATCTCAGGTTCCATGTGGACCTTAGGTTGACCAACTTCTTCCACAGTGGTAGAAGGTGCAGTCAGTCTTTGATGCTCCTCAGCCCAAAAATATATGAGTGTGGTGTCGGGGTTGGGCTGTTCTAGGGAGGATCTCAATACAAACTTTGTGAAAAGTCTGTAGAGATCTTGAAGCATCTTTGAGTCAATCTCTAGAAAAGAGTGAGATGACTCAGGTGGTGTGGTGAGTTGGGAAGTAAGAGATTGGGTCTGTGGTTCCTCAATTGTTTGTCTCTGAACTTTCTCCCCCTTTTTGGTAGCATCATCTTGAGAGCTAGATGAGCTAGAGGAAGAAGTCATTGAGACCTGAATAGGTACATGCCTAACAGACCTCTCCGTCTGTTTCTCAGCTAGTTTGGCCTTGAGGTTGTTAATCTCAAGTTGCTGAGTGGCAGTCCTTGATTCTAAGATCCTCACCTATGATTCCAGGTTGGAGACCTTAGAAAGCAAGTACTGAAGTGTTAGTTGCATACTTCCCTCATCTTCATGAGAAGAATCACGGGGAGATGAGATAACATACCTAGTATGCTCAGTCTCACCACCAGATGTGGCTTCTTGGCACCCTAGATACCTTTGCTCAGAGTCATCTCTTTCAGAGATGTCAATGGGCAATGTTGCCGTAGACTCAGTCCTAATTATGTTACCACTGTCCTGAGAGCTCAATGAGAGACTCTGAGTAGTGGCAGCTGAGTTTACATGAGTCCCCTCCACATCAGTGGGACTCACCTCAGTAATTAGCTGCTGATGGGGGCTAGAGACAAGTGATCCCTCTTGGCTCTGTTGATCTTTCAGAGGGTGTTGTAGATCAACTTCATGGCCATGGAGAGATGTAATCTCTTTATCAGTGCGGAGTAAAAGGTCAGTGAATGATAGGGAAGCTAAACCTACTGACCCGGGACCTATATCAATGTCTACAGGCATTGAGCCTCTGGTGGGGCTGTCCCTAGAAGGCTGCACAGGGGAGTGTAGATACTCACCCTGTGGGCTTAAGGCTTGGGGTTCGGGCTCAGGGGTTTGAGACTGAGGAGGCTCAAAACCCACATTGAGGTCAAATGTGAAGGATGGTGTGACCTCGGACTGAGTGGGAGCCCATGATTCCACTCTAGCCCTTTAGGTGTGAACAGAAGGAGCTTGTTTAATCAGAGTAGATTCAACAAGGGTTCGTTTGGGTCATCTCTGGTATGTAATTTTGATGGGTAAAGAAGATTTTGGCATTGTGGTGAAAGTTGCTGGTGTGGGTTCATCACCCGTGGGGATAACAGGGATGTCACCAGGAGCTATGCGCTCAGTCATCTCTGGAGGTAATGGAGTGTACCTTCCAGTGAAGTTGATGGAAACCTTCTTCAATATTTTGAAGATGGTAGGCCTCATTTGTGGAACAGTAAGAGCAGCTGCGCAGACAAGCTTGCTTGGTTCTAGCTCACAGTTGATTAGGTGTTGAATAAATCTGGGATACATGAAGAATGTATCCCTGCTCAGATTGCTGATAAGGTTTGTCAACACAAATCGTGAGTAGTTGAATCGGAGGCCTCTCACCAACCCATGAACTAGGCATCCTAGTTCATATGGGATTTGATCCCATCCCCCTAATTTGTTTGAGAGGCAGTGCAGGATAATGTGCAGCAGGAACTTCCAATGGTAAGAGAAGTTAAACTTGTAGACGGTAGACCTGCTTACATCCCCTCCATATCCCATGAGGATATAGGTGCCTTCCAAGTCCTCTTTAGGGAATTCAGTAGGAGCCCCATCATCATGGAGCTCGAGATGCTCCCTGATGAGCTGTTCAGTGATGACCAACTCTTGGCCACAAATGCGGGTTCTCAGGACTCGAACCCATTCACAACTTCAGTTTGACCGTTGCTCCAGAATTCGGACATGTGGTTGGAGTATACGGTGGGGTTAACTGTAAGTGCAGTGAGGTATGTGGATTAGGTAAGAAAAGTGATGATTTGGGTGAAGTCGGCATCCCTTGACGAATCAAGTAATGCGACTTGGTTGTGCTGAGGGTTTAGCGCCATTGAAGAAATGGTGAGCTTGAAATTTGGGTGAAATTGCAGGTTTGACAGTGAAGGAAATAGTTAGGGCAGTAAATTTGTAAAGAAGATAAATTGATAAGTCAAGATTATTTAAAAGGGATGAATTGTGGTAGTAGCAGTAATAGGGTAACTGTTTGGGGTTACTGTGGGTGGTATGGTGGTTTACGGCGGAGAAATGATAGTGGCGGCAAAGAATAATTTTAAATAATGTGACCATCATGGACAAAATCTTTACTTTTTACAGAGTGGGGCCCAAAAGATATCCGTTACATATAAAAACCTTTACTTCCGAATGTAAAACATTTCCGAAGGTAATTGTCTTCCGAAGTCAAATTTTCTTCCGAAGCAAGGCATTGCTTCCGAAGGTAAATGATCTTTTAAAGATACTTTCTCTTCTGAAGCAAACATTGTTTCCAAAGGTAAAGTAATCTTTCCGAATGGAGAGTTTTATAATCTTCGGAAGTAGATCTGATGTAAAATCAATCGCTTCTTCCGAGACCAAAAACTCTTCCGAGAAGACAATTTCCACTGAGGAATTTGGCTTCGGAAGATATTCAAGAATATCTTCCGAGAGTTAGCTCCTCTTCGGAAGGAATTTACACTTAGAATAATTTAAAGATCTTTTGTAACAGGGCTTAAATTGTATTGACCCAAGACATTACACATTTAAAAGCTTTTCAAAAAAGGTAGTTAATCAATATTATCATCCCGATAGCTGATATGAGATACTTAAATCTTTATTCATCAAATGCCTTTATGAACAAATCAGCATATTGTTCATTTGAGTCAACTTTGATTAGCTTGATCAGATGTTTCTCATGAATATCTCTAATGAAATGATACCTGATATCGATGTGCTTTGTCTTGGAGTGCTTCACCAGATTCTCAGTAATGGAGATAGCACTGTTGTTGTCAATATGTATAGGAGTAGTCATGAAGTTGAATCCATAGTCTAACATCTGATTTTGAATCCATAGCATTTGAGCACAGCAGCTAGCAGCAGCAATGTATTCAGCTTCAGCAGTTGATGTAGAGACACAGGATTGTTTCTTGCATTGCCATGAGATAATCCTTCCACCAAGAAATTGACATCCTCCTGATGTTGATTTCTTGTCAATGTTGCAGCCACCATATTCACTGTCAGAGTATCCATAGAGATTGAAATCACTATTTCTTGGATACCAGAGACCTAGTTTGGGCGCTCCTTTGAGGTATCTGAGGATCCTCTTTGCAGCAGCTAGGTGAGACACCTTTGGAGCAGCCTGATATCTTGCACAAATGCATGTGTCAACATGATATCTGGTCTACTAGCAGTAAGATACATCAGAGAACCAATGATTGCTCTATACTGATGTTGATCAGTATCCTCCCCCTTAAGGTCAGGGCAAAGATTATGGTTTCTGGGTATGGGTGTTTTGGCTGGTTTACAATCCTTCATTTCAAATCTTTCTAAGATGTCTGAGACATACTTAGATTGACTTATGAAGAATCCTTCCTTCATCTGTTTCACCTGAATTCCAAGGAAAAAGTCCATTTTTCCCATGGAACTCATCTCAAACTTCTGCTTCAAAATGCTTTCAAAGTCCTTGTACATTTAGTCATTTGAAGAACCAAATATGATGTCATCAACATAGACTTGTACTAGAAGAATGTCTTCTCCACTCTTTCTGATGAAAAGAGTCTTCTCAATGGTACCTCTAGTGTATCCATTCTTCAGGAGAAACTGAGATAAGGTCTCATACCACAGCCTAGGTGCTTGGTGCAGCCCATATAGAGCTTTATCCAGTTTTCACACATAGTTGGGGTGCTGTGGGTCTTCAAATCCTGGAGGTTGACATACATAGATTTCCCTATCTATATCCCCATATAGAAAAGCACACTTGACATTAAGTTGGTAGACTGTGAAATTCTTGGATGCAGCATAAGCAAGGAAGATCCTAACTACCTCATGTCTTGCAACAGGTGCAAACACATCAGTATAATCAATTCCTTCCTCCTGGGTGTACCCTTGAACTACTAGTCATGCCTTATTCTTGATAATCAAGCCTCTATCATCTTTCTTGTTCCTGAATACCAATTTAGTGCCTATGGGTACTTGACCAGATGGTAGTGGGCATAGATTCCAGACCTTTTGTCTTCTGAATTGAAGCAGCTCCTCCTGCATCGATTCAACCCAACTACTATCCTTTAAGGCATCTTCTACCTTCTTTGGTTCCATCTGAGACAAGAAGCATGAATACAAGCAGACATTCCCATGATGAGTTTGTCCTCTTGTTCTCACGCCCTCAGAGACATTCCCTATGATGTTCTCAGTTGGATGAGTGTTGT
Source organism: Flaveria linearis (assembly GCA_024085815.1). Classification (NCBI taxonomy): domain Eukaryota; kingdom Viridiplantae; phylum Streptophyta; class Magnoliopsida; order Asterales; family Asteraceae; genus Flaveria; species Flaveria linearis. The sequence continues at coordinate 45,327,192 of CM044003.1, read as the reverse complement.
GAATCCTAAGACGATGAATCACTTCCAGTTGCAGAGATAAGTCTAGGTTAGACATATTCTGATCAGGAACTGGATCACTCTGTCCAACTGCTATTTCAAAGTCATTCAATGAGGACTAATTAAATGATTGAGAAACATCATCAATGGTTGGTTGTGGAGTAGGATTCACAGTTGCCTGTTCCTTCAGAATACTACTTCCCTTAACCTGGTGTTGTAATGGATCACCTGAAGAACTTTGAGGTTGATCAAGTGATTCACATGTTGAAGCTTCATTATTCCTGGAGATAGTTACACTATCAGATCTGTGAATGGTTGAAGCTTGTTGCCTTTCAGCTCTTGGAGAATTTGGAAGAGGTCTGGGAAGCTCAAACAGTTCACTTACATCAGCATCAGCATCAGCATTCTCTTGAGCACCTGTTCCAGCTGAAATAGTCTCACAAGATGGTTTAGAATAGTTTGGAAACAATTCTAAATCAAAGATATACTCAGGTCCATTCCCCCTAACACAAGGAGTGTGCTCATTAACAACTATATTGGATGACTCCTCAAATTGTTGATTCTTGATATTGTATACTCTATAAGCTTTGGAGCTAGAAGAGTATCCAATAAAGATAGCATCATCCGACTTCTCAGCAAACTTTGCTAAGTTGTCCTTTGTGTTAAGTATGGTACACCTGCAGCCAAAGGACCTTAGAAAGCCAATGAACGGTGGCCTCTTGTTCCATAACTCATAAGGGGTTTTTCCATGAGGCTTAACTACAAGAACCCTATTCTGCACATAGCATGCAGTACTGACTGCCTCTGCCCAGAATGTTAGAGGCAACTTTGAATTAGCTAACATGGTCCGAGCAGCCTCAATAAGTGTCCTATTCCTCCACTCAGCAACACCGTTTTGTTGAGGAGTTCTGGGAGCACTGTATTGTCTGGCAATCCCTTTTGAGTCACAGAATGAGTCAAGAACGAAGTTCTTAAACTCAGTCCTCTGATCACTTCTAATGATCTTAACCTTGTGATCTATTTGATTTTCTATTTTAAGAATAAAAGATTTTAAAGTTTCAGCAGTTTCATCTTTACTTCTTAAAAAGAATACCCATGTAAATCTTGTAAAATCATCAACTATCACAAGGCAGTATGATTTCCTTCCAATGCTCATTATACTTGTGGGACCAAAGAGATCCATGTGCAATAAGTGTAATGGAATAGTGATAGAGTTAACACATTTGGATTTGTGAGATGATCTGTGTTGTTTCCCTTTCAGGCATGCAACACAGTTATCTTTGCAGAAGAATTCATTTTTAGGCAAACCATGTACCAAGTTATTTTTAGCCAATTTATTCATTGTTTTAAAATTCACATGACACATGTGTTTATGCCATAGTGTTGACTTATCACTATCAGCTTTGGAAAGAAAGCATGATACTTCACCCATAGGAGAAGCATTGTTCATATCCAGCTTGTACATATCCCCTTTCCTGGGAGATCTAAGAAGCACCAATTCCGGAGTAATTGTCATCCCTGGTTTGAGGATAATGCACTCATGTTCTGTGAAGAGCATCTGATGCTTCTGGTCACAGAATTGAGAAACACTTAGCAGATTGTGTTCAAGCTGTTTGACAAAGTGAACTTTGTCAATGTTTATTCTGCTATTGGATATACTTCCTCTGCCCGAAATATATCCTCTAGCCTCACCTCCAAATTGGACAGGCCCTCCATCAAAGTTCTGGAATTGTTGAAAGAGAGATCTGTTCCCTGTCATATGCCTGGAGCATCCACTATCTACAATCCAGACATTGTTGTTCTTGTCAAATGGACGTCCCTACACATAAGATGAGATGGTTAGTTTTGTTTGGAAGCCCAAGCCTTGCTGGTCTTGGGCTCTTCCAAAGATAGTGACATTATTGAACCAAAAGATATGCATTAGGGTTCAATAGATGTCGTTGTTGAAGAAGAGGTTTGGGCTGCAGCATCTTCCTTGATCCTCCAATCCATCCTTTGGTTGATCTTTGAAGATGAGCTTGTTGAAGCTTGTGCAGCATGGTCTTCTTTCGAAGCTTCTTTCTTTTCGGAAGAAGCATTCACCACCTTTTCTTTCGAAGTAGTCTTCTTCTGAGATGGTTTCAAGGGAGTCTTCTTGTTCTTCCGAACCTTAGAAGGTTTGGTTTCTGAAGCCATTTTTCCTTCGGAAGAAGTGGTTTCTTCCGAAAGCAACTTGGCTTTCGAGACCAACTTTCCCTTTTTCATCATTTGGACCTTTTGGAGTGGTCCAACTGAGAAACCTTCTCTGACTCCTTCTTTTCTAACATTATTTGCATAATGTGTGCTTGCTGGATTGTAGTAACAATCTTTAGCCATGTGGTTATGCAGACCACACATTATGCATGCAATGTTAGTTTTCTGGGAACTTGCAGGTTGCTGTTTCTTAGGTTTCTTCTCTTCATCAGCAACTTTCCCTTTTAACTTTTGATCCTTCAGTAGGATAGGAGTGCTGGTATTACACTTCTTTCCTGAATCAGAAGTACCTACCACTTGAAATCCGGCAGAAATGAAGACACCCTTTTGTTTTGGGTCGATCTTAAGCATGGACTCTGCAACCTTCTTGGCAGTCCTTCTAGCAGCTTTATCTCTGCTTCTTCTTGCCTTGGTGGTTAGGATTTGGTCTTCACAGGTGGAGATGAGTGTATCATCCTGTTTCTCCCATGTGGTGGCCACTATTTTTGCCTCATCCTTTAGTTCCAATGGAGAAGGGTCAGCAGTTGGAACCTCTCGCTCTTCAGTACCACATCTAGGTAGTCTAATAGACTCATAAGAGTGTGGTGGAGCTATTTCATTGGTTCCCAACCCTTCTTTGTTTTGATAAAACATTTTGGAATGAGAGGTTGATGCAAGAATAGTTTGGAAGCTTTGCTCAATAATAGCTTGCTTCCGGGCCTGAGCCTCAGCTGTGACCAACTGGGCTTGAACCTCAGATAGTTTGGATATCAGATCTTTAATTTGAGTCTTATAATTAGTCTTTTCATGTTTTAAAAGAGACACAGTTTTCTCTAACTCTTCAATTTTCTTTTGATAGTCAGATTCAGCTCTCTTAAAATCAGATTTTAGCACATTTAAAGACTCAACCTCAAATCTGATTTCCGAAATGTAATCCTTATAGAGTTTAACTTTAGCAATACAGGCAGCAGTACAAAGATGTTCATATACCTGATCATCATCTGTTCCGGCCATGAGTGCTTGAGCGGGAGTCACATCCTGTACCATGAAGCTCCAGTCAACTTCTTGAGCCACAACAGCTGTTTCAGTTGACTTCTCTTCATGCTTTGAAGCAGTGGGATGTGTGGAGGCCTGTGGGGTTCCCGGGTTGTTCTTGGGAGCCTTGCATTCCCTAGCAAAGTGACCAAGTTGGTTGCAGTTGTAACACTTTGCTTTGCTTTTGTCAAACCCAAACCTACTGTTAATTGGGTTTTGAGGGAATTGCCTTCCAGTTCTCTTAAAGAACTTCTTCGCTCTGTAAGTTAAAAGAGCCATCTGCTGGACAATATCCATATACTCCACATCATCTGGACTGAAGCACTCAAGATCATCAAAGCAGTATTAAAAATCACCAGAGTGTCCACTTCCAGAGACAAAGGCACAACTATCCTGAGAGGAGTTGTGTTGAACCTTTTGAGACTTTGGAGTCTCAGGTAGAGTAATGTAAGGTCCGCTGTGTGAGTTGTCAGGGTAACACAACAACTGATGTTGTGGTTCCGTGATTTCCCTTTCAACCACATGAAGGGCTGAACTCAGTTGGTTATTGGAGTGCCCAGAGGAGTTCTGCATGTTCATCTCCATCTGGAATGCACTTAGGATACCATACAACTCTGTCAGAGTAAGAGTCTTAAGGTCCGAAGTTCTCTTGATTACAACACAGTAGGGTAACCATAGTTTAGGAAGGGAAGACATGAACTTCCTAACTATGTCTCTATTCTCAAGAGCTACTCCAATATCCTCAGAGTATCTGCTAGCTCAACATACCTGAAGTATTGTTGAGTCAAGGTCTCACCAGCCCTGAAAGTAAAGTTCTCAAACTGCTGCTTCAAGAGATCCTTCTTGTTCTCTTCGGTTTCCTTGGATCCTTCATACATCAGCTTCAGTGCTTCCCATAAATCTTTAGCAGTTTTGCACTTCTTAAAGCGTCTGTAGACGGAGTTGGGGAGAGCAGTTTGGAGAGAAGTCATAGCCCTTTGATCCAGCTCTATTCTCTTCCTGTCTTCTTCTGAGTAATCATCAACATCTTTTGGGATGATGCGATTACCAGTGGCAGAAGTGGTGCTTGGTATGAAAGGACCATTGACAATGGAGTCCCACATCCTTGAATCTTGACACTTGATGAAGCCTTCCATTCTGATACACCATGTGTCAAAGTCTTCAGGGGTGATCAGTGGAGACTTGGTCATGGTGCCGGTTTCCATATTTACCTTGGAGAGAGCAGCCATTTGAGTGGTTTGTTGTGAGGAGTGAAAAACGGGTTGATTTGGATGGTAAGATCTCACAATCAAGAGCCTGGAGCTCTGATACCAATTGCAGGATCGGATTCTGGGTGGTTTTTTCTCAACTCACTGTGAACAACACTCAGCAAGCAGTCTATGAAGAGTTGATCACAATATAACAAGTAACAAGCAGTAAGAAAATTAACACAGGAAGTAAATTTTCAAGGTACATTTATATATTGCCTCTCAACTCAAAGGATTACAAGACTCTTGGACTCAAATCACTTATCTAAAGAGTTACAGGGAGAAGATATATATAATACTACCTACAGCCGGGTATACTTTGATACCAGCTGGACACCTCTAACCTTACATATATACTACAAGACTCTAGGTGAGGTCTTTCAGACATTTTGCCTGAGAGTTGGTAGTCAGGACATGTCCCTGACTTACCTTTTGTCACCAACTAAAGTTGGTAACATGTACTATCATAAAAAGGTGAACAGTAGAATAAAGTATGGTCAACAACATGGCTCTTTAGGAAGATGCCATGCTGTATCAGAGGTCTGCAGCGGACTGTCAGGGACCATACTTATATCTTCTGGACATAGCAGTGTCTTCCGAAGAATAAAGTACTTCGGAAGAATAACTTCTTCCGAAGGTAGTTATACTTCGGAAGACTGCTTCTTCCGAGGCTTGGAGTCTTCTTTGTCTTCGGAAGCTCAAACTTTGTCTTCAGCTCTTTCATCAGACTTTGTCTTCGGAAGCTTAGACTTTGTCTTCGGAAGATAGTCTTCAGCTGTTGGCTTGAGCTGTTGTCTTCGGAAGCTCTTTCAGACTTTGTCTTCGGAAGCTGTTCTTCAGACTCTCGGAAGATCTCTTGCTTAGATTCGGAAGCCCTTCAAAGTAGTACCAAAAAATGACTATGTGAAGTGGTTTTGGTTGCACCAGCCTCATCATGTTCCAGCACATATCCTGACTGTGATCGAGAATCATCTCGATCAGTTTGGAAACTCGCATCCGTGTAACCCTTTACAACGAGCTCCTCCTCACCAGATCCATATATTAAGAACATATCCTTAATGTTTCTAAGGTATTTCAAAATACTCTTAACAGCCATCCAATAACTATTACCATGATTCTGTTGATATCTACTTGTCATGCTTAGAGCACATGACACGTCCGGCCTAGTCCAAATCATTGCATACATGATGGATCCTATAGCAGATGCATATAGGACTCCATTCATTCTTTCTTGTTCAACCTTTGAACTAGGGCATTGAGATGAGCTCAATATAGTCCCCTTTTGAATAGGCACCAAACGTTTCTTAGAATTCTCCATCTTGAACCTCTTTAAGATCTTTTCAATGTATGTACTTTGGTTTAAACCTATTAACCGCCTCGATCTATCCCTATAGATCTTTATTCCCAAAATATAGGTGGCCTCACCAAGATCCTTAATGGAAAAACAGCTTCCAAGCCAGGTTTTTACACCTTCCAAGGTTGGAATGTCGTTTCCATTAATAGAATGTCATCGACATATAATACAAGGAAAGTAATAATGCTCCCACTAGCTTTCTTATATACACAAGCTTCATCAGCGTTTTTGATGAAGCCAAATTTCTTTACTTCATCATCAAAGCGGTGATTCCAACTTCTTGATGCTTGTTTCAATCCATAGATTGATTTCTTTAACTTGCATACCTTGTTAGGATGTTTTGGATCGACAAAACCTTCAGGCTGTTTCATATGGACATATTCCTCAAGATATCCATTAAGAAAAGCGGTTTTAACATCCATTTGCCAAATCTCATAGTCATAATATGTTGCTATGGCAAACAATATCCTGATAGACTTTAGCATTGCCACAGGCGAAAAGGTTTCATCATAATCAACCCCTTGAGTTTGAGTGAAACCTTTTACTACAAGTCTAGCTTTATAGGTATCCAAGTTTCCATGCATATCGGTTTTCTTCTTGAAAACCCACTTACTTCCAACTATCTTGGACTTAAGAGGTGGTGTAACGAATTCCCAAACTTGGTTATCATACATGGATTGCATCTCAACGTTCATGGCTTCTTGCCATTTGTCAAAATCAGGTTTTGACATTGCCTCTTGGTATGTGGTTGGTTCATCCGAATCTACCACATAGCACCCATCCATGAAAAATCCATATCTCTCTCGAGGAACACTAATTCTACCAGATTTGCGAACATTTTGTGTATCTTTATCATCCACATGATCATTCTCAACCTCCTCATGTTGATTGCTAGTATCAACCAATTATGTATCGTCTTGTGAATCTTGAACCTCTTCAAGTTCCACTGCTCTTCCACTAGTTTCTTCCGAAAGAAACTTAGTTTCCAAGAACTCTGCCTTTCGAGCAATAAACACTTTCTGTTCTGTCGGATCATAGAAATAATATCCAATACAATCTCTAGGATATCCAATGAAGATACACTTAGTGGATCTGGCTTCTAGTTTGTTTTGAGTGTATTGCTTAGGATAAGCATCACACCCCCAAACTTTTAAATATGATAATGATGGAACCCTTCCATGCCATATTTCGAAAGGTGTCCTTTCTACTTTCTTGGTTGGGGCCATATTTAAAATACGGGCCGCGAAGAGCAACGCGAAACCCCAAAATGATAGAGGTAGTGTACTTCTAGCCATCATAGATCGAACCATATCCAATAGAGTCTGATTCCACCTCTCAGACACACCATTATGTTGTGGTGTTCCAGGTGGAGTAAGTTGTTAGACTATCCCACAACTTCTAAGATACTCTTGAAATTAACTACTTAGGTATTCACCTCCTCTATCTGTACGAAGAATCTTGACCGTTTTGTTGAGTTGATTTTCTACTTCATTCTTGAAAATTTTGAACATTTCAAAAGATTCATGTTTGTGTCTTAACAAGTACACATACCCATAACGACTATAGTCATCGGTAAAGGTAATGAAGTATCTTTCACCATTCCTAGTTATTGGTTTAAAAGGTCCACATACATCCGAATGTATGATTCCTAGTAAATCCTTTGCCCTTTCATTACTCCCACTAAAAGGGGCCTTTGTCATTTTATCATTAGTCCCACTAAAAAGGGCCTTTGTCATTTTACCTTGTAAACAAGACTCGCATACATCAAATGAATCATTTTCATTAGTTTTCAAAAGACCATTCTTTTGGAGTTTTTGCATACAATTCTTGTTTATGTGACCAAGGTGACAATGCTAAAGATAGGAATCACTCAAAACTAATTTGAGCTTTTTGGTGGTTGCTTGGTACATTGAGCTATCATATGTTGTGTTTTCATGAACCAATTCATAAATACCATTATAAGGTATACCCTTAAAATAAAACATATGATTGAAAGAAACATGAATATCATTGTCAACAAACTTGGAATCATAATCACATTGTCTTAAATGGGAAACAGAAATAATATTCCTAGTTAAACTAGGAGCATACAAAACATTCTTTAAAATAACTTCCAAACCACTTGGAAGCTTCAAAATGTAGTCTCCCTGGGCTTCCACATGAACTTTTGCACCATTCCCCATGAAGAGACTAATTTCTCCTTTTGCATAATGCTCACTTCTTTTGAACCCCTGTAACAAATTGCAAATATGAGTTTCATATCCGGTATCTAGTACCCATGTGTTAGAAGAAATAACATTTAGCTCAACATGTATCATAAAGATTGTACATGAGGTTTGCCCCGCATCCTTCTTTGATCTTAATGCTTTGAGATAGACCAGACAATTACGTTTCCAATGGCCTACCTCACCATACTCAAAACAGGGTCATTTTGAGCAACCTTTTGCTTCTTTTCTTTTGGTTTTGGCGGTTCCACTTTTGCTTTTCCTTTTCCCTTCCCCTTGACGTGCCCCTTCCCTCTTGCAACACTTGCCCTAGGGTCGGGGAGGTGCCTCTTCCTACTACCTCCTTCATTGATCGTAAGGGCCGGTAGAACCTTTCTACCCATGCCCGCCTCGGCCGTTTTGAGCATTGAGTGAAGCTCACCAATGCTCTTGTCCCATCCATTCATGTTATAGTTCATAACAAAGCTATCAAACTTCTTGGATAGAGAGTTGAGGATCAAATCTGTTGCCAACTCATTGGACACACGACAGTTAAGCCTTTTGAGGCAATCAATGTGGCTCTTCATCTTAAGAACGTAAGATGACACCGATTGGGTCTCGTCCATCCGACATGCATGGAGTGCTCGAACCGTTTCGAAGCGCTCCACCCTTGATTGTTGTTGGAACATTTCCTTCAACTGGATGATCATGTCATAGGCATTGTGGTTCTCAAAGTCCTTTTGCAAATCGGGAATCATACTTGCTAGCATGAGACATGCGACTTGCACAGAGTCCTCGATGTACTTGACCCACTCGGCAAAGGCCTCATCGTCATTTTCATCGGGTTGATCGGGAATGGGATCGTCTAACACATAGGACTTCTTTTCTTGCTTGAGAATGATTCTCAAGTTTCGGTACCAATCCATGAAGTTCCCATGGTTTAGACGTTCCTTTTCAAGGATTGTTCTTAGTGATAGGTTATGGACGGTCGGGTTTGTGTTGTTGTTGTTTGCGGCCATTCTATAAAATTAACAAATTTCTTATTAGTATTTCTGAAAAATTACATTTTAATCATTAATACCCTTTATGTCTCATAGACAATTAATAATTAAAATCTAGAATCCAACGTTACATTTAAATATCGGTTAGGTGACCTTTATCTCTTTATTTAAATTAACAAGGTAGTCAACATTTGACAATTGTAACCTATTACAATTTCTAGTGTATGGGATCGGTTAAACATCTTATGTTTTGTTGGCATGTTTATCCCATCAACACCCTTTGTACGTCATGCTTCGGTGATCCTAATGCATGATTTCCAAATTAAGTCGTCCTACTTAGACACACGTGTGGATTTGCTAATATTAATGGTTAGGTGACCTTTATCCCATAAATATGGCAAACCCACCTCAAACTCATAAGTTCCCTCTAATGTGGTTAGGTGACCTTTATCCCACATCAAGTTCTCAAATGATTCGAGTGATGTATAAGAGGATGGTGTTTGACTTATTTTTAAAGGGATTTGAACATTTAGAGGTTTCATAATTCTAGTTTAGAAAACTCTATGTACTTGTATTTGCATGCTTTCAAATACAAGATACCCTATGGTTCTTTTAATAAAACCCATTTTATTATAAAATCATTAATCCTTTTTAATAACCTTTTATTAACTTTTAATGATTAAGAACCATTAATTTTCAGCTTGTTAAGTTTGTTAATGAGTTTGTAATACACGTCTAAATATCAACCAAACAATCAAACAACAAACATTCAAACAAGCATAAACATATAACCATGAGTGCATAACCATAGCTACTAAGTTGACAACACTTTTTTGCGATCACAAGTGTTGTGATAAGGTCTTTCTTAAGGGTTTGTAATGACACATTATATGTGTCCGTGGACTCCCACTTGAATCCATATCCAAATACTTCAAGGTCCATGTCTTTGATGTCCATCTTTGAGTCTTGATCTTGTGCATCTTCCTTTTACAAAATTATATCCTAATACATTTTTCTAATAAATGAAATGCGCTATCTATTTATTACATAACCAAATGAATAAATAATTACAACCCAAATAATAAACATAAATTATTACAACCCAATTGAATGAATTAAAACAACCATTCCAATCATCCAAATAACATAAGGGCAAAGGCTAGGTTATGCACTATCATATGAACAATCATAAACATTATTCAATAAACAAAATAAACCCATCAAACCCTAAATTTTCAGCCAACATAAACTGAAAATTTGGGTTTGTTTGTCCAAACAAACAACAACCAAACATATCAACCAATTGACATTCCTATCTTTCAAAGTTTAATCATAAGCATGAAGATATAACTTTGAAAGACTTGGGGTTTATTAAATCAACCAAAATCAGCCCCTAAATAGTTGATTAACATCGTTTAAATGATTTTTAAAGGATAAGAACAAGCAAGCTATTCACATAACCGGCTCTTGATGCCATTGTTGGGTTTGTTAGAACATAAAATCATAGTTTAACCTCTTAAACTTTCTGAAAACGCAGCGGAATTACAACTTTATAAACCCTTTTATAAGCTGAAAATATATTTATTAGATGACCATATTAATGTATAAAATAAACCCAAAGAACAAAGGATCATTTATGTGAATTAGCAAGCTATGAACATATGTAAATGCACATAAAATCACAGCTTCATTGAGCTGTGAAATACCTTACTGCAGCAGCCCAAAATCGACCAAATAAGAGTAGAAATGATGCTGAAAATGGCCAAGACTTCAAGAGTAGAAGTCCTCAAGCTTGTATACCCCAAGCCCTTTGCAAGAACACCTTCTTGTTAGGAAGAAACTACACTAAAACTGCTCAAAACCCAGCTCAAAAACCCTCTTATGCAGCTGCTGAAAAACCCTCTTTTCTTGCTGAAATTTCGTAACTCTTAGAGAGAAGAGGAGAGCTAAATTCTTGTTGTTTGCTTGTCTTTGTTATGAGAATGAGAGAGTATATGTTGACTAGTTAGTTAGTGGTAGACAAGTAGTGCATGTGTGTGTTTCTCCAAGACCAAGCTAGTGGATTGAGCTAGTGGAAGACAAATACATGTGTATTCTCTTATCAAGAGAATCAAAAGGAACACTACACATGCACATGCATGCTTCATGGTGGACGGTTTTGAGGGCTGAAAAAATGGGTTTTTACTCTCTTTTATTAATATTTATATTTATAAAAAATGTTAAATATTAATACACACATATATTGTCTAGTCTTGTAACTAGTTTATGCAATTAACCATTTAATTGTATAAGTAGTATACTCTCATTATTATTTGGTGTTATACAACTAATTTAAATAACACTTCAAATAATATTATTGAACAAAATATCCTAATAAATTGTTCCATCTCATATGCAACTTATTTAGAAAACTCATTTTCTAAATTTGGAGTAAATATTGAATTGCATGATCATATCATCAATTAAATATTAATTGGTGTTTGCTAAGCTTGTTATTGGGTATAACCCGACTTGGATCATAACGTACTAACCACATCAATATTCTAAGTGTCTTGGGCATATAGAATCCTACAACATGAAGCTTTTGAAATGTTCAAAACCTTCCAGAATGAAGTAGAAAATCAACTCAACAAGTCAATAAAAATTCTCCGCCCTGACAGAGGAGGTGAATACCTAAGTGATGCTTTTAGAGATCATCTTAGAAGTTGTGGGATTGTATCCAAACTATCTCCACCTGGAACACCATAACATAATGGTGTGCCCGACAGGAGGAATCGAACTCTAATAGATATGGTTCGATCTATGATGGAGCTCATTGCCTCTATCATTTTGGGGTTTCGCTTTGCTCTCCGCTGAATGTATTTTGAATATGGCCCCAACCAAGAAAGTGGAAAAGACACCTTTAGAAATATGGCATGAAAGGGTTCCATCTCTATCATACTTTAAGGTGTGTGGATATGAGGCTTATGTTAAGACTCTCACCTCAAACAAGTTAGAAAGCCGTTCCACTAAGTGTATCTTTATTGGATATCCTAGAGATTCTATAGGATATTATTTCTATGATCCATTGGAATAAAAGGAGCTTGTTGCCAACAATGCTGAGTTCTTACAAGCTAAGTTCCTTATGGAAGGAGCTAGCAGAAGAACAGTGGATCTTGAGGAGGATCAAGGATCACAACCCGATACATGTCTGGTTGACACTAGCACTCAACATGAGGATGTTGAGGATTATCAAATGATTGATCAATACACATAAAACATTCACATATCTGGTACAACTAGTAATCCACCTAAAAGATAAGGATTTTTTGTAGATGGATGCTATGTGGTAGATTCTAATGAACCAACCACATACCCTGATGTAATGTCTAATTTGGATTGTGAAAAATGCCTTGAAGCCATGAACTTTGAGATGCAATCCATGTATGACAACCAAGTGTGGGACTTGGTTGAACCATCTCTTAACTCCGAGGTAGTTAGAAGTAAGTGGGTTTTCAAGAAGAAAACCGATATGCATGGAAACTTGGATACTTATAAAACTAGACTTGTAGCAAAAGGTTTCACTCAAACTCAAAGGGTTGATTATGATGAGACCTTCTCGCCGGTTGCAATGCTAAAGTCTATCAGGATATTATTTGCCATAGCTGCTCATTATAATTTATGCGATTTGGCAAATGGATGTCAAAACCGCTTACCTAAATGGATATCTTGAGGAAGATGTCTATATGGTTCAGCCTGAAGGTTTTGTCGATCCAAAACATGCTAACAAAGTATGCAAGTTAAGGAAATCAATCTATGGATTGAAGCAAGCATCAAGAAGTTGGAATCACCGTTTTGATGAACAGGTAATCAAATTTGGGTTCATCAAAAACGCTGATGAAGCATGTGGGTATAAGAAAGCAAGTGGGAGCATCATCACCTTCCTAGCATTATATGTCGATGACATCCTACTATTTGGAAATGACGTTCCAACCTTGGAATGTGTAAAAACCTATCTTGAAGCTATTTTTCCATTAAGGATCTTGGTGAAGCCACCTATATTTTGGAAATAAAGATCTATATGGATAGATCAAGGCGTTTGATAGGTTTAAAACAAGGTGCATACATTGATAAGATCTTGAAAAGGTTCAAGATGGAAAACTCTAAGAAAGATACGGTACCTATTCAAAGAGGAACGATATTGAGTATGACTCAATGTCCAAGCTCAAAGGTTGAGCAAGATAAAATGAAGGGAATCACGTATGCGTCTGCTATAGGATCCATCATGTATGCAATGATACGCACTAGGCCAGACGTGTCATGCGCCTTGAGTATGACAAGCCGATACAAGCAAAATCCTGGAAATAGTCATTGGATGGCTGTTAAGAACATACTTAGGTACCTAAGAAGGACTGAAGATATGTTCCTAATTTATGGATCTGGTAAGGAGGAGCTCGTGGTAAAAGGTTACATGGATGCGAGTTTCCAAACTGATTGGGATGATTCACGATCACAATTGGGTTACATTTTCGTCTTGAATAGAGGAGCAATCTCTTAGAAGAGCTCTAAGCAAGATGTGGTGGCATTATCAACTACAGAGTCAGAATACATCACCGCTTCATTAGCAGCTCAAGAAGCCACATGGTTGAAGAAATTCATTGCCGATCTAGGGGTGGTCCCTTCCATTCAGGATCCTCTAGAAATTCTTTGTGATAACAAGTGTGCGATTGCTCAAATCAAGAAACCCCATGCACCTTAAAAGACTAGGCACATTGAGCGGAGATTCAACTACATAAGGGATGAAGTTGAAAAGGGAAAGATATGTATTCGTAAAGTTCATGCGGATCAAAACATTGCAGATCCACTCACGAAGCTCCTTGAAAAGGTAAAGTATGAATGTCATACTTGTGCCATGGGACTTTGATATTCTAGTGACTGGATATGATCTTTTAATTTTGTATTTGGATATTGGAACCTTTCATTACTTGAATAAATTATTTGGCTATAATGTTACAACTAATGTTCCTATTTTGCATGTTTAATCCATGAGTAAACTATTTACTCAAAACGTCTGTAGTCGTTCATACTTGTGGGACCAAGTATGAGGGTAAGACTATTATGAACTTGGATTGGTGGATATTCATATGTATGAATATAGAGCAAAGGGTTACTGCCAAGGTTCATAGATATTTGTGGGATACAAATATTGGACTGATCCGCATCACAAATATTACTACATGGAATCTTCTTGATTGATCATAAGTAATTTTGAGTAAAGGTGAATATCATTTGGTATCCTCTGACCTGATATACATATTGTGTCTTGATATTCACCAAGTATTATACTTTGACTTAGTTCTTCGCTATTTTGAAACATGGCAGTACATAAGGCTAAATTCAGGTATAGTACAAGGTGAATCTGAGAGACGTATGTAGTCAAGATGGAATTTGTCCCTCTTATTCGTTGAGAGTAAGATGTCTAAGGCCTGCTAAAGTTAAATCAATGGAGAATGATCACTCTGTGTCTCTGGGATTTAACATGACATCTGTGACAAAAGGATAAATAATTGATTCACCTAAAACATTTTCGAGTGAGGTACTTGAAGGGGATGATGTTATTGAATGGCACTTAGTCATACGTATTAAGGATAGTAAACCATTGTTAGGCGGTATTTACTGCTTGCATCAATCTTCTATGAATCTTATGCAAGTGGGAGATTGTTGGATCTTATATGCCCAAGACAATACAAGATTGATGTCGTTAGTACGTTATGATCCAAGACACGTCATACCTAATAACAAGCTAAACAAACACCAATAAATATTTATTTGTTGATATGATCAAGCTAATAAATATTGACACTAATTTAGAAAATGGGTTTTCTAAATTATTGCATTTGATATAGAACAAGTTATATGGATATTTTATTCGTGAGAAATTATTTGTATTGTTATTTAAGTAGCTTAAATAACAACAAATAAAAGTGTAGTTAAGTTATAAAATTAAAAAGGTTTAATTTTATAAACTTATTTGTATATAATGTGTGATAAAAAAGATTTAAAATGGGTGGAAACCCTTTGAGTTTCGGCCGCCCCCTTTAGTCATCATCTTGGGATTCTTGTCTTGTTTTAATACAAGACATTAATTCATTTTCACACTACACTCAATATACACTCTCCCTCACTCACAAATACAATCTTCTTCCCATTCTCTCTAGCAAAAACTTGGCCAAAAGAAGAAGGAGAAGAAGGTTTTGGTGTTTAAACTTCCTAACAAGTTAAGTGTGTTTGAAAGGCTTGTGGGTATAGCTAGCTTGAGGTCTTCTTCTTTGGAGGCATCCATTCAAGAACATCATCATTTTCATCTATCATCCATCTCATATTTCTTGTTCTTATAAAGGTAGTATTCTAAGAGCACCCTATGGTTGATTTCGTTTTGATAGCATTTGTTTTCACATTCATGATCCGGGTTCTTAGGTTTGTCTTCTTAAATATAAAATGGTTTATTTTAGCATCTAAAACATCTTTTATATCTCTATATATCCACTGAGTTTTTCTTTAAATGGTTAAACAATCTTTGATAAAGATGCAACAAACCCAACAATGGCATCTAGAGCCGGTTATGTGGAAAACTTGCTTCAAAAGTCCAAGAAAAATTAGTTTTGTTGGACTATCTCAACCCATTAAGGGCTGATTTGTTTTGGATATATGAATCCCTTGTCTTTCAAGTTTATTTTACATGCCCTAGAATAAATATTGAAACATTGATGTCAAATGGTTGATTATTTGTTTGGACAAAAACCCTAAAAATTTTGGTTTATGTTGGCTGAAATTTTAAGGGTTAAATAGGGAGTTCGTTTTGTTCTTGAATCTTGTATTTGGATACATGTTTTGGTGCATAACATAGCCTTGAGTAAGTGTGTTTTGGATTTGGTTGAATGTTTTGTCATGTTTGGTATTATTCATCAAAGGGTTATAATAATAATTTTGTGTTTGTTTCTTTCGGTTGTAATTTATTTATTCTTTGGTAATGTAATAAATAGATTAGGTGCATTTCTTTTATTAGAAAAATTGTATTAGGATATAATTTTTGTAAAAGAAGATGCACAAATTGGAGACTCAAAGGAAGATACAAAGGAAGAACACAAAGACAAGGACACTTGAAGCATTTAGATGCGGATTCAAGTGGGAGTTCATGAGCACATTTGAATGTGTTATTATTAACCCTTAGGAAAGACCAAATGACAACACTTGTGATGGCAAACAAGTGTAGTCAACTTAGTGGCTATGGTTATGCACATGTGATTGTATGATTGTCCTTGTTTGGTTGTTTATTTTATATTGGTTGTGTGATATATGGATATGCATAACAAACTAATTAATAAACATAAGAAGCTGAAATAATATGGTTCTTTATCATTAAGTACTTAATAAAAGGTTATTAAAAGGATTAATGATTTAAATAAAAAGGATTTTATTGAAAAGGGAACCATAGGGTACCATGTGTTTTGAAAGCATGCAAATACAAGGTACATAGAGTTTTCTAAACTAGAATTATAAATACTAAAATCCCTTTTGAAAACAAGTTTAACACCATCCTTTTACGCAACACTTGAATCACATGGAAACTCTTAATGGAATAAAGGTCACCTAACCATTTTGAGGGAACTCGTGATTTGAGGTGGGAATATCATATTTGTGGGATAAAGGTCACCTAACCACTTGTGCTGGTAAAATCACATGTGTGTGTAAGTAGGGTGACTTGATTTGGAAACCATGTTAAATGGATCACCTACAATGTGGTTTACAAAAAGGTGTTGATGGGGTAAACATGCCGACTATACATATGATGTTTAAGTCAATCCCATACCTCTAGAAGTTGCAAAGGGTTGCAATTGTCAACGTTGACTACCTTGTTAATTTAAATAATGAGATAAAGGTCACCTAGCCACTATTTAAATGTAACATTGGATTCTAGAATTTTAATTTATGTATGACACATAAAAGGGTATCAATAATTAAAATATGATAATATCACAAATACTAAATTGGACTTTGTTAAATTTTGTAGATGGCCACCAATAACAATGAAAACAATGAAATCCCGTCCGCTCATACCCTATCACTAAGAACCATTCTCTAAAAGGAGCATCTAAACCATAACAATTTAATTGATTGCTTTCGAAACCTGACAATTGTTCTCAAGCAAGAGAAACGGTCATACATATTAGACGATTCGATTCTCGATCAACCTAATGAGGAAGATGAGGAGGCCTACAATAATTGGGTGAAATACACTGAGGACTCGGTCCAAGTGTCTTGCATCATGTTGGCAAGTATGACTCCGGATCTCCAAAAGGAGTACAAACATCACGGAGCATATAACATGATTACCCAATTGAAGGAAACGTTCCAACAACAAGCAAGGGTAGAGCGTATCGAAATGGTTCGACCAGTCCATGCATGTCGCATGGATGACACTCAATCGGTCTCAACTTATGTACTTAAGATGAAGAGCCACATAGACCGACTCGAAAGGCTGAATTGTCCAGTCTCAAAAGACTTGGCTACGGATTAGATCCTCAACTCTTTTTCAAAAAGGTTTTACAACTTTGTTATGATTTATAACATGAACAAGTGGGACAAGAACATAAGTGAGCTTCACTCTATGCTCAAAACAGCCGAGGCGGCCATAGGTAAAAGGGTTTTACCCGATCTCACCATCAATGAAGGTGGGAGCAAGAAGAGACCTCACCGCACACCCAAGGCAAGCGCTGCCAAGGGTAAAGGGTACGTTGGGGGAAAGGAAAGGGAGTGGTGAAAGTGACACCACCAAAACCAGTAGAGAAGAAGCAAAAGGTTGCTTCAATGACCCATGCTTTAAGTGTGGAGAGATAGGACATTTGGCAAGGAATTTTCCAGTCCATCTCAAAGAGTTGCAAGCTAAGAGGGATGTCGGGCAAACCTCAGGTACAATTTTCATGATTCATATTGATCTCAATTTAATATCCTCTAAAACATGGGTATTGGATACCGGATGTGGAACTCATATTTCCAATTTGTTGCAGGGGTTCAAAAGAAGTAAGGACTTAAAGAAAGGGGATGTTAGCCTCTACATGGGGAATGGGTCAAAAGTTCAAGTTGAAAGACCGAGGGGACTACATCTTGAAGCTTCCAAATGGTTTGGAAGAAATTTTGAACAATGTTTTGTACGCTCCTAGTTTGCTAGGAACATTATTTCAGTTGCCCAATTAAGACAATATGGTTATGTTTTGACATTTATTGAAAATGAAATTAATGTTTCTTTAAATAACATCTTTTACTTTAGAGCTATTCTTATTAATGGTTTTATGAATTGGTTTGTGAAAACACATTATACGATAGCTCATTGTACCAAACCACCACCAAGAAGCTCAAATTGGATTTGAGTGACACCTATCTTTGGCATTTCCGTCTTGGTCATATAAACAAGAAGTGCATACAAACACTTCAAAAGAACAGTCTTTTAAAAGCAAGTGAATATGATTCATTCGATGTATGTGAATCTTGTTTACAAGGCAAAATGACTAAGGCACCTTTTAGTGGCAAAACCGAAAGGATAAAAGATTTATTAGGTATCATAAATTTGGATGTATGTGGTCCTATTAAGCCAATGACTAGGCACAATGAAAGATACTTCATTACCTTTACTGACGACTATAGTCGATATGGGTATGTGTACTTGTTAAGACACAAAGATGAAGCTTTTGAAATGTTTAAAATATTCCAGAATGAAGTAGAAAATCAACTCAACAAGTCAATAAAAGTTCTCCGCACCAACAGAGGAGATGAATACCAAAGTGGTGCTTTTAGAGATCATCTTAGAAGTTGTGGGATTGTCTCACCACTGTCTCCACCTGGAACCCCACAACATAATGGTGTGTCCGAGAGGAGGAATCGAACTCTGTTGGATATGGTTCGATCTATGATGGCTAGAAGCTCATTGCCTCTATCATTTTAGGGTTTCGCTTTGCTCTCTACTGCCCGTATTTTGAATATGGCCCCAACCAAGGAAGTGGAAAAGACATCTTTTGAAATATGGCATGTAAGGGTTCCATCTTTATCATATTTAAAGGTGTGGGGGATGTGAGGCTTATGTTAAGACTCCCATCTCAAACAAGTTAGAAAGTCGTTCCACCACGTGTATCTTTATTGGATATCCTAGAGATTCTATGGGATATTGTTTCTATTATCCATTGGAACAAAAGGAGTTTCTTGCCAAGAAGGCTGAGTTCTTAGAAGCTAAGTTTCATATAGAAGGAGCTAGCAGTAGAACAGTGGATCTTAAGGAGGATCAAGAACCAAAACTCGATACACGTCTGGTTAACACTAGCACTCAACATGAGGATATTAAGGATGATCAAATGATTGATCAATACACAGAAAACATTCACATATATGGTAGAACTAGTAATCCACCTGAAAGATATGCATTTTTCGTAGATGGATGCTATGCGGTAGATTCCGATGAACCAACCACATACCGTGATGCCATGTCTAATTTGGATAGTGACAAATGGCTTGAAGGCATGAACGTTGAGATGCAATCCATGTATGACAACCAAGTGTGGGACTTGGTTGAACCATCTCTTAACTCCAAGGTAGTTGGAAGTAAGTGGGTTTTCAAGAAGAAAACCGATATGTATGGAAACTTGGATACTTATAAAGCTAGACTCCTAGCAAAAGGTTTCACTCAAACTCAAGGGGTTGATTATAATGAGACCTTCTCCCCGGTTACAATGCTAAAGTCTATCAGAATATTATTTGCCATAGCTGTTCATTATGATTATGAGATTTGATGAATGGATGTCAAAACCGCTTTTCTAAATGGATATCTTGAGGAGATTTCTATATGGTTCAACCTGATGGTTTTGTCGATCCAAAACATCCTAACAAAGTATGCAAGTTTGAAACACACCACATTTTTTTATATAAAACACTTTCATTTATATCACTTTGTGACATAAACATATATAGTGACATGTTTTTACAAACTTTTTCTATAACATGTATTATATTAAATATTAAACGATAGTAGGGTTCATTCATCAGTCAGTCATGTCCGTGAAGCTTTAACCGTTTATGGGTTTTCCTGAAAACATTTAAACATATTTTATTAGCTTTCGCTAAGTAAGTACATAATTTTTAACTTTACTTTTTGTATATGCGGAGTTCAAGACCCGAACGCCTTGGAATTTCAACGCCCAAAATCCTCACATATATTTTACATACACGTCAGTTTTTCACCAAAACATATATTTGGCCCATACCCCATAATCATTTTCATCATAATCATGCCTATCAATGAATACATATCTCATATATTTAAACATGATTCAACTCCACAAAAATCATGTCACTTATGATAAATAAAACATATACATGTAATTAAACATGTATCATGAGTAAGTTATGGGTCTGTGTACTTACCTTTTAGTATCACTAACTTGCGTGTATGATATAATCCGCTAATTGTTATGATCAAAACCGTCAATAACTCCTATGTTCTTTTGCTCAAAATCCTATTCTCGCAAACCTATTCTAATAAATATTTGTTTCTAACCTTCTTTTTTTGTTGTTGTTACCACTGAATGAATACCCAATATATATACATACATACTAACCATCTTATATTCTTCATAATGAAGTTTTATATTAATTTATTAATCACCGCCTTTTGATTCCTTAATTGTAAAGATATGAATAAAATTTATTTTATTTTTTTTCAACACCTGAAAAAAACGTGGCAGCATGCCACCAAATCTTTTAATTATTATTATTAATTTTTTTAATTTTTCACTTTACTACCTTTTATTTTGATTAAATAGTAAAGTAATCCAAATTAATTAATAATTATATCTTCTTTATACACCCATATATACGTATAAGCTATTCACACATTTATTATTATTATTATTATACTTTTAAACAAATTTAAATATTCATCAAAACGTCATACATTTTAGTGGTCAATTAATCTATAACTTGCTCATTCAATGATATTCATAATATACAAATATTTTATTTTCATTCACAAAATGGGATGTTACAACTCTTCCCCACTTATTTAGGTTTCGCCCCCGAAACCTGTTCATACCTTAAATAATTCCGGGTAGTACTTTCTTATTTCATCTTCTGCTTCCCATGTGGTATCAGAACCACGCCGATGCTTCCACTGTACTTTTACTTGATTTATTTCTTTATTTTGTAGTTGCTTAACTTTACGATCAAGAATCGCCATTGTCTTTTCTATGTAGTTAAGCTTTTCATCAACTTCTATTCATTCAACGGCACGCATGTTGTTTCATCAACAAAGCCTTTTCGTAAACATGACACATGAGACGTGTTATGGATTCCATTTAGTTCGTCAGGTAATTCTAAACGATACGCCACTTGCCCACACGAGCAATAATTTTAAACGGACCAATAAACTGTGGACTTAATGTAACACCCGGAAAATTTTAAAATCGAGTCAAGTGATAGTGATGGGCTCGGATGAAAACCATTTGATAAATATAAAATGGTTGCGGGTATTACACCGAGTTAACCCTCCGGGTCACGAGTTTAACGAGTTTGGGGTCCCGGGAACGCCTGGCATATAAATAGATGGATCAGCTGAGCAACTCTCATTTTCACTCAAACGTCCATTCTAGAGAGAGAAAGTGTAGAGAGAGAAAGTGCCGGATTGAAGCTCGGGTGGTCAAGAATCGAAGGCTGGTGTTTTGGACTCCTAAACTACAAGAATCAAGGTAAGAAATGTATCTAAATTGCTGCATTGGGTGGAAAACCCGAGTTTGGGGTTTTTGGGTTTTAAAGTGGCAAAAATCACCCCAAAACACACGTTTTAGAGTAAGAAAACGTGTAATGAGCTTAGATATAGCTTCCTGGATGATAATCCAAGGGTTTGGGTGGAAAGGATTGGATTTTTGGGCTAAAACGAGCTGATTCATAAATTTCAGCTCGTTCTGCGAAATTAAGGTCTCGACCAGCGAAACTATAAGTTCGTCCAGCGAAACTGGAAGAATTTACAGCGAAGTTACAGTTTCGCTGCAGGGAAACTACATATTCGCCTGAGCGAAACTATAGTTTCGCTGATGACTATGCCAATGCCCAAGTTGACCTTAGATATTGCGAAACTAGGGAATTCCAACGAAAGTTGGGCGCTCGAGGTAGCGAATCTGTCCAGCGAAACTGGCAGAATGCTGCCCGGCGAAACTAGTAGCGAAACTGCTGATTCGCCCGGCGAAACTGCTGGCGAATTTACGGGCAAAACTACCTGCGAACTTAGCAGCGAAATTAGGCAGAAATTAACTCTTTTGAGTGTTAACTTATCTGCAGGCAGTGTAGTGTGACCCGCGACTTTAAGGCTTGATTGAGAAGCTGCTTGTCAAGCACAGGTGAGTTCTAGGACCCCTCATTTACTGATTTTAAATGATTTTTGGGGCTGGAACGCATATAAACTTGTTTACTGACGTATGTATGTATGACCCATTTGGGTATAATGTTGTGTTATACGTCTAAGGTATGATTGTGGACTCGACACGTTATGTAAGGTCCTAGTATGAGTCCCCACGGTCTTGGAGGGACAGATAGTGCTACTGCACCAGGATGACGCATAGTAAGTCCCGGATTACGGAAGGATACGGGAGTAAGTTCCTAGTGATGATTGATGATGTAGGCTATGTATGTACGAGGTTATGTGTGACGATGATGATGATGCATGTATGATGTTATGTATGATGATGTACGTATGATGCTATGTATGATGATGTATGTATGATGTGTGTGTTCCTTATAAAATGTATGAATATCTTTCTACGACTTTACATATTAATGAACGAACGAACGAAGTATTATGTAACGTAAAGTGAAAGATAACGAAAGAGGAACACGATGACGAATGCATTTATTAATGAATGAACGAATGATTAAAAGATGATGAATACATGCATTAACGAACGAACAAACGAAAGATGTCTTGCAAACATTGGATAAGGTTAACGGGTCCTTCTTAGTGATTGACCATATGTATGGTATCCCTACCGCTTACCTCTAGTACCGTGGCATACGTTTTGCTGTTCATTTAATGACTTCGGCCCGGTAGCTAATAACGTTTGGGGTATAGCAGAAGGTAGTGATACAAAAGATATCCAATGTGCAAGAAAAGATGTAACGGGGTCCTTGTCATTCGACCACAGTAATCATGGCTGCGTGCCATGAAGTGGGTAAAGCCTGACAGGACCTAAACAAGAAGTGAAAGATAACGATGTATGATGAACGAACGAATGAACGAATGAGATAATAAAGATATTATCTATGTGTATGTACGATGTATGATCATGTGTAAAGAATGAACGGTTTTAATATGAACAAAGTATGTTTATTATAAAACTAGAACTCACTCAGCAACGCTGACTTTTTATGTGTTTCTAGTTGGCAGGTAGCGTTGCTGGGGATGGCACGAGGCGGCTACTCAGCTCTTTTGGGATGGCATTCTCCATTTGATAATGCTGCAACGTCATGCGTTGTGGGCCCATAACGCACGCAACTCATCACGTTGCATGCCATTACGAGATTTCTTGAGGATTCCCATAAAAGGGATTACTTAAGAAATCTTCTTTAATTTTGAATATGCTGCCACGCACCGGAAGTGCGTGTGCATAGCACATGCAACGAAATATGTTGCATGAGAGTGTCAAGAGTGTCCCTTAAGGGTTCCGACGTACGGAATTACTTAAGGAATATTCTTTAGTATAAAAATATAATTTTTATATTTTTGAACTTAATATCTTCTCTAGAGGTCGCTGTATGACCCTATGAGGAGAGACAAAGTAGAGAAAGCTGTATTTTGTAATCATGTCAATGGTGTAATGGCTTTTATGAATGAATGAGAATGTATATTTTATTAATTCCGCTGCGTTATTTTATGATTATATACATTATGTATGTTTTACGTGCGATGAACCACCAACCGTAAGGCGCCCGGGAGCGGGGCCTTACAAGTTGGTATCAGAGCAAAAGTTTAAGTAAAACGGGTAAATTTTCAAAATAAACCTAAAACTTAAACTGAGAAATAGGACAGAAAGGGATGAATGCCATCTGAGTAGCTGCGTGCCATCAGGTATTTTCTTAATGATAATCAAAGTTATGTGCGCGTGTAATGTGGTTTATGTGTGCTGTTAGATTTAGATACTGATGTAGTCAGTAAGGGTAATGCTTGGGGTGCGAAGAGTAGAGTAAGTGACTAATCACAACTGGCCACTGTAATTAGCAACTTACTGTACTTGACATAAACTGAGCTATTTTCTTGAATGACCGTGTTGGTATTTGAACCTTTCAGTGTGAGATAGAAGATGGTCAGTGGTAGATCATTTAAAGCCCCACTTGGTGGAGGCAGTGGCGGAAGTGGTGCGGAACCACGAGCCACAAGAGGAAGGCCTAGACAAGAGAAGAAGGTTCCTGAAGAACCTAATACTATTCCCTCGGGGGAGTGGATGAGAGTGATGATTTAAGGGCCTCGGTGAAAGAGACAGTGGTCGAGGAGGTGCACCAAGTGATGCAGACGATCTTACCGTCTGTGGTGACCGAGGTGATAAAAGCTGTACGCGAAGATGAGAGGCGAGGGAGGAATCGAGCCTCAGGGAGGCGACAACAGCAACAAGGGCCGGAAACGGTTCTTTCTGATGATGAAGAGGAAGAGGAGGAAGAACATGTACGGGAGACAGCCCGAGGTTGTGACTACGGGAAATTCATGAGGTGCAAGCCCCCGACTTTTGATGGTTCGGGTACGGCTGCGGATGCTCACCAATGGGTGAGGGAAATGGAGGCGGTCCTCGATATCAGTGATTGTCAGGAGGATAAAAAGGTTAAGTTTGCTACCCACTTGTTTACGGGGACGGCGTTGTGCTGGTGGGACAATATTGTCCAGGCTGAGGGTAGCAGGGCCATTGGGAAGATGAAGTGGTCCGAGCTGAAAAGGATGGTGATCGAGGAATTTAGTCCTCGACGGGAATCGATTTAGTCCTCGACCCGAATTGAGAGAGAGTTTCTGCAGTTGGAGGCAGGGACGATGACCCACCAACAATACACTGCCAAGTTCAACGATATGGCGCGACTGGTCCCAGAGCAGGTGACGCCGGTGTCTCAAAAGATCAACCGGTATATTCAGGGGTTGCCAGCCGAAATGCGTTGGCATTTGATTTCCGCTCGACCAAGTACTTTCAGGTCGGCGGTGGATTTGGCGGGGAGGTTGTACGATGAGCGAGCTACGTTGGTGAAGGCTGAGGGCAGTAAGAAAGGAGGTGGTGGGAAGGGTTGGCAGGGAAAGAGGTTTGGTCGAGGTGATACCTCGACAAGTAACAAGAAGGCAAGGGTAGACGACCGCCGAGTGGTCGCGAAGGGAGCAGGGATGAGGAAGTGTGGACAGTGTGGGAAAGAGCACTCGGGGGAGTGTAAGTGGGGATCCAACATCTGTTTCAAGTGTGGGAGGACTGGGCATATGGCCAAGGATTGCCGAATGGGCAAGTGTTTTAACTGTGGGGAAAGTGGTCATATGAGCAGAGATTGCAAGAAGCCGAGGGCTGAGGGCTCAGGGGAGAAGAAGACGGGAGGAGAAGCACCGAGGGCAAAGGCTAGGGTGTTCACCATGACGCAGGAGGAGGCTAAAACGGACCCTAACGTTGTGTCCGGTACGTTCCTAATAGACCAAATTTTAGCCTCTGTGTTATTTGATTCGGGTGCAAGTAGGAGTTTTATTTCTACTACCTTCTGTGCTAAATTGCCTGTTAGAAGTAAATGCCTCGATAAGTCCTTTGAAGTAGAAACCGCTATTGGTAAATCCACTAGGGTTACGGATGTGATAGAAGGCTGTGCCATAGAATTAGAGGTTCATAGGTTTGCTGCCAAGTTACATGTGATGCCTCTAGGAGGATTTGATGTAG
Source organism: Flaveria linearis (assembly GCA_024085815.1). Classification (NCBI taxonomy): domain Eukaryota; kingdom Viridiplantae; phylum Streptophyta; class Magnoliopsida; order Asterales; family Asteraceae; genus Flaveria; species Flaveria linearis. The sequence continues at coordinate 45,301,185 of CM044003.1, read as the reverse complement.
TGTTAGGGATGGTCTGGTTAGCAACCTATGAAGCGAATATCGTGTGCCGAAAGAAGGTGATTAGACTGACGGCGACTGACGGAAGTCCGGTGACAATATATGGCGATCGAGTTACGACGATTCCGAAGATGATCTCGATGGCGGTGGCGGGAAAGTGTATGAGGCGCGGATGTAGCGCCTACTTATGTTATGTAAAGAATGTAGAGACGCCAAGACCACAGTTATGCGATGTGCCAGTGGTGTGTGACTTTCCAGACGTGTTTCCCGAAGACTTATCGGGATTGCCACCTGACCGAGAGATCGAGTTCCAGATCGACCTGATACCGGGTGCCCAACCTGTCGCAAAAGCACCATATCGCTTGGCTCCGACGGAGATGAAAGAGTTGATGGAGCAGTTGCAGGAGCTGCTGGATAAGGGGTTTATCAGACCAAGTATCTCACCTTGGGGTGCTCCGGTCGTGTTCGTAAAGAAGAAGGATGGTAGTATGAGGATGTGCATCGACTACCGCGAGCTGAATAAGTTGACGGTGAAGAACAGATACCCCTTACCAAGGATCGATGACTTGTTTGATCAACTTCAGGGTGCCAGTTGGTTTTCAAGGATAGATCTTCGATCGGGGTACCATCAACTGAAGGTGAAGGAGCAAGATATCCCTATAACAGCCTTTCGTACGCGCTATGGTCACTACGAGTTTCTTGTCATGTCTTTCGGGTTGACCAATGCGCCGGCTGCTTTTATGGATTTGATGAACCGAGTGTGCCGACCAATGTTAGATAAATCAGTAATTGTATTCATCGATGATATCCTGATTTATTCGAGAAGTGAAGAAGAGCACGCCGGGCATATTCGGGAAGTATTGGAAACGTTGAGAAGGGAGAAACTGTACGCCAAGTTCTCCAAGTGCGCCTTTTGGTTACGCGAGGTGCAATTTCTGGGTCACGTAGTGAATGCAGAAGGAATAATGGTGGACCCAGCAAAGGTTGAGGCCGTGATGCAATGGAAGTCACCGAAGACGCCAACCGAGATTCGCAGCTTCTTGGGGCTGGCGGGCTACTATAGAAGATTTATTCAAGACTTCTCCAAGATAGCCTCACCTTTGACAAAATTGACTCGCAAGGATGTAAAGTTCGTGTGGGTCAAGAACAGGAGGACGCTTTTGAGGAATTGAAGACGAGACTGACACAAGCTCCTGTCTTGACATTGCCTGAGGGAAATGAAGACTTGGTGGTCTATTCGGATGCATCCTATTCTGGGCTGGGTTGCGTATTGATGCAACGCGGAAAGGTCATAGCCTATGCATCTCGACAACTGAAGACCCACGAAGTCAATTATCCCACGCACGACCTAGAACTAGCTGCGGTGGTTTTCGCGTTGAAGATTTGGCGGCACTATCTATACGGGACGAAGTGCACCATCTTCACGGACCACAAAAGCTTGAAGTACTTCTTCGAGCAGAAGGATCTGAACATGAGGCAGAGACGGTGGTTGGAGCTAATAAAAGATTATGATTGTGAGATCCATTACCACCCGGGCAAAGCTAATGTGGTGGCCGATGCCCTTAGCCGGAAAGAAAAGCCCGAGCCGATTCGGGTGAAGGCTTATCAGCTGATTATGACCTCTGACGTGATGACACAGGTTAAGGAGTTCCAAGACGAGGATTTGAAGGAAGATCGTCTTAACTCCGAAAGGATGAGAGGTCTAGTTACAGAACTGGGTGAGAACACTCTTGGTGTTAAGACCCGATTTGGGCGAGTGTGGATTCCTCGGTACGGGGATCTACGTGGAAAGATCATGGATGAGGCCCATAAGACTCGGTATTCCATTCACCCCGGTGCTACCAAGATGTACCAAGACATGAAGAAAGTCTATTGGTGGCCGGGCATGAAGCGTGATGTGGTGGAATATGTGAGTAAGTGCTTGACTTGTTCACAGGTCAAGGCAGAGCATCAGAAACCGTACGGGAAGATCCAACCGTTGGATATACCCGAGTGGAAGTGGGAGCACATCACCATGGATTTCATCACGAAACTACCACGTACCCCGAAAGGGTATGATGCTATATGGATGATAGTTGATCGATTGACGAATAGTGCCCACTTCCTACCGATCCGCGAGACGTATTCATCCGAAAGATTGGCGGATCTATTTATCAAAGAAATTGTAGCTCGTCATGGCGTACCGGTGTCTATTGTGTCTGACCGCGACACCCGGTTTACCTCCAAGTTTTGGAAGAGGTTTCATGATGCAATGGGGACGAGGCTACACATTAGCACGGCATATCACCCCCAGACAGACGGACAGTCTGAGAGGACGATCCAAACACTCGAAGACATGCTCCGAGCGTGCGTGATCGATTTTGGAGGAAGTTGGGACGACCACCTGCCGTTAGCAGAATTCTCGTACAATAATAGTTATCATGCCAGCATTGGCATGCCACCCTACGAGATGTTGTACGGTAGAAAATGTAGGACGCTCGTATGTTGGGGAGACATTGGCCAGAAGGAACTGGGTGGTGTCGAGGTAGTTGAAGCAACGACTGAAAAGTTAGAAAAGATCAAAGCCTTCATGAAGGCGGCGAAAGACAGACAAAAGTCGTATGCTGACAAGAGGCGAGGACCGATAGAGTTCAAGGTCGGTGATCGGGTCATGTTGAAGGTCTCGCCTTGGAAAGTAATTATTAGGTTCCGAAAGCGGGGTAAACTGAGCCCGCGGTATATAGGCCCTTTTCGAATTATCGCCCGTGTGGGAGAGGTGGCCTATAGGTTGGAACTGCCAGATGAGCTGAGTGGAATTCACCCGACCTTCCACGTATCTCATCTGAGGAAATGCTTGGCCGATGAAGATATGATTGTACCGCTGGAGGATATCGAGGTAGACGAACGACTCAACTATATGGAGCAACCAGTGGCGATCATCGATAGAAAAGAGAAACGGCTAAGAAACAAAGTGGTTCCTCTTGTGCGTGTACGGTGGAAGCACAGAAAGGGATCTGAGTCTACGTGGGAGACTGAAGAAGAGATGAGACAACATTACCCACATCTGTTCGAAGAATAACAGGTTTCGAGGACGAAACCTAAATAAGGGGGTGGACTTGTAACACCCAGAAAATTTTAAAATCGAGTCAAGTGATAGTGATGGGCTCGGATGAAAACCATTTGATAAATATAAAATGGTTGTGGGTATTACACCGAGTTAACCCTCCGGGTCACGAGTTTAACGAGTTTGGGGTCCCGGGAACGCCTGGCATATAAATAGATGGATCAGCTGAGCAACTCTCATTTTCACTCAAACGCCCATTCTAGAGAGAGAAAGTGTAGAGAGAGAAAGTGCCGGATTGAAGCTCGGGTGGTCAAGAATCGAAGGCTGGTGTTTGTGGACTCCTAAACTACAAGAATCAAGGTAAGAAACGTATCTAAATTGCTGCATTGGGTGGAAAACCCGAGTTTGGGGTTTTTGGGTTTTAAAGTGGCAAAAATCACCCCAAAACACACGTTTTAGAGTAAGAAAACGTGTAATGAGCTTAGATATAGCTTCCTGGATGATAATCCAAGGGTTTGGGTGGAAAGGATTGGATTTTTGGGCTAAAACGAGCTGATTCGTAAATTTCAGCTCGTTCTGCGAATTAAGGTCTCGACCAGCGAAACTATAAGTTCGTCCAGCGAAACTGGAAGGATTTACAGCGAAGTTACAGTTTCGCTGCAGCGAAACTACATATTCGCCTGAGCGAAACTATAGTTTCGCTGATGACTATGCCAATGCCCAAGTTGACCTTAGATATTGCGAAACTAGGGAATTCCAACGAAAGTTGGGCGCTCGAGGTAGCGAATCTGTCCAGCGAAACTGGCAGAATGCTGCCCGGCGAAACTAGTAGCGAACCTGCTGATTCGCCCAGCGAAACTACTGGCGAATTTACGGGCGAAACTACCTGCGAACTTAGCAGCGAAATTAGGCAGAAATTAACTCTTTTGAGTGTTAACTTATCTGCAGGCAGTGTAGTGTGACCTGCGACTTTAAGGCTTGATTGAGAAGCTGCTTGTCAAGCACAGGTGAGTTCTAGGACCCCTCATTTACTGATTTTAAATGATTTTTGGGGCTGGAGCGCATATAAACTTGTTTACTGACGTATGTATGTATGACCCATTTGGGTATAATGTTGTGTTATACGTCTAAGGTATGATTGTGGACTCGACACGTTATGTAAGGTCCTAGTATGAGTCCCCACGGTCTTGGAGGGACAGATAGTGCTACTGCACCAGGATGACGCATAGTAAGTCCCGGATTAGGGAAGGATACGGAGTAAGTGCCTAGTGATGATTGATGATGTAGGCTATGTATGTACGAGGTTATGTATGATGATGATGATGATGCATGTATGATGTTATGTATGATGATGTACGTATGATGCTATGTATGATGATGTATGTATGATGTGTGTGTTCCTTATAAAAATGTATGAATATCTTTCTACGACTTTACGTATTAATGAACGAACGAACGAAGTATTATGTAACGTAAAGTGAAAGATAACGAAAGAGGAACACGATGACGAATGCATGTATTAATGAATGAACGAATGATTAAAAGATGATGAATACATGCATTAACGAACGAATGAACGAAAGATGTCTTGCAAACATTGGATAAGGTTAACGGGTCCTTCTTAGTGATTGACCATATGTATGGTATCCCTACCGCTTACCTCTAGTACCGTGGCATACGTTTTGCTGTTCATTTAATGACTTCGGCCCGGTAGCTAATAACGTTTGGGGTATAGCAGAAGGTAGTGATACAAATGATATCCAATGTGCAAGAAAAGATGTAACGGGGTCCTTGTCATTCGACCACAGTAATCATGGCTGCGTGCCATGAAGTGGGTAAAGCCTGACAGGACCTAAACAAGAAGTGAAAGATAACGATGTATGATGAACGAACGAATGAACGAATGAGATAATAAAGATATTATCTATGTGTATGTACGATGTATGATCACGTGTAAAGAATGAACGGTTTTAATATGAACAAAGTATGTTTATTATAAAACTAGAACTCACTCAGCAACGCTGACTTTTTATGTGTTTCCAGTTGGCAGGTAGCGTTGCTGGGGATGGCACGAGGCGGCTACTCAGCTCTTTTAGGATGGCATTCTCCATTTGATAATGCTGCAACGTCATGCGTTGTGGGCCCATAACGCACGCAACTCATCACGTTGCATGCCATTACGAGATTTCTTGAGGATTCCCATAAAAGGGATTACTTAAGAAATCTTCTTTAATTTTGAATATGCTGCCACGCACCGGAAGTGCGTGTGCATAGCACATGCAACGAAATATGTTGCATGAGAGTGTCAAGAGTGTCCCTTAAGGGTTCCGACGTACGGAATTACTTAAGGAATATTCTTTAGTATAAAAATATAATTTTTATATTTTTGAACTTAATATCTTCTCTAGAGGTCGCTGTATGACCCTATGAGGAGAGACAAAGTAGAGAAAGCTGTATTTTGTAATCATGTCAATGGTGTAATGGCTTTTATGAATGAATGAGAATGTATATTTTATTAATTCCGCTACGTTATTTTATGATTATATACATTATGTATGTTTTACGTGCAATGAACCACCAACCGTAAGGCGCCCGGGAGCGGGGCCTTACACTTAACTTGCCACGTTTATGAAAACGAAACACACCTTTCCATGGAGAAACTTTCAACATAACACAGTCTCCCACTTGAAATTCAATCGGGCATATTCGTTTATCAGCATACGACTTTTGTCGATCTTGAGCCACCATTAAATGCGCTCTGATTTGACCAATCTTTTCATTTGTCTCCTCCAACACTTCTTTATTTGCTTGTTCTCTTTGGCCGACTTCTCCCCAACATACAGGAGTGCGACACTTTCTACCATACAACATTTCGAGCGGGGGTATTCCAATGCTTGAATGGTAACTATTATTATAAGAGAACTATGCTAAAGGTAAATATTTGTCCCAACTGCCACCAAAATCAATGATACATGCACGTAACATATCTTCTAGTGTTTGAATTGTTCTCTCGCTTTGCCCATATGTCTGTGGGTGATATGCCGTACTGATTAATAATTTGGTGCCCATTCCTTCTTGAAATTTCCTCCAAAATCTTGAGGTAAAACGTGTGTCTCTGTCTGATAGAATAAACAATGGCACACCATGCCTTGACACTACCTCATTAACATATACTTCTGCCATTCGTTCAGACGAATAGTTTTCACGAATGGGTATAAAGTGAGCACTTTTTGTCAAACGATCGATGATTACCCATATTGCATCATATCCTTTGGCAGTTTTAGAAAGTTTTGTCACCAAATCCATTGTAATATGCTCCCACTTCCATAATGGAATTTCTAATGGTTGCATTTTGTCATATGGCTTTTGGTGTTTAGCCTTGACTTGTAAGCAAGTCAAGCATTTTTCCACACATTTAAAAACATCTATTTTCATTCCAAGCCACCAATACTCTTTCTTCAAATCATTAGGCATCTTGGTTGCACCCGGATGAATTTAGTACTTTGATTTATGCGCTTCATCAAGAATCATTGTTTTGACCTTACAAGTTTGAATCCAAATTCATTCAAAATGAATTTTTATTCCTTTATTATTTTCTTCAAAATATTGAACTTGACCAATAATTCATTCATGCCTCAAATTTTCTTCCTTCAGTGTCTCTATTTGTGCAACTTTAATTTAATCAAACAAGTCTGAATTCACAATCCGTTTATATGACTTTACTTTAATTGGAGTGTAACTCTCCGTTCGGCTTAAAGCATGAGCTACGACATTAGCTTTACCCGGATGATAAATCTTTTCATAGTCATACTCTTTGATCAACTCTAACCATAGTCGTTGCTATTATTTAATTCCTTCTGATTGAAGAAATACTTCTAACTTTTGTGATCAGTATAGATAGTGCACTTCGTTCCATATAAATAATGTCTCCAGATTTTCAACGCAAATATAACTGCTTCCATTTCAAGATCATGGGTTCGGTAATTTGCTTCATGTGACTTCAATTGTCATGAAGCATAAGCTATTACCTTTCCTCTTTGCATAAGCACACAACCTAGTCCAACACGTGAGGCATCAGAATAAACAACAAAATCTTCTGTTATTTCCGGTAATGACAGGACAGGAGCTTTAGTTAACTTCTCTTTCAAAAGTTGGAACACTTTTCTTGTTCTGGGTTCCATTCAAATTTGGAATTCTTTCGAGTTAGCTTTGTCAACGGGGAAGCTATTTTCGAAAAATCCTGAATGAAACGCCGATAATAACCGGCTAAGCCCAGAAAACTTCTGACTTCAGTTGGGGTCTTAGGAGGTGAACATTTCATAATAGTCTCTATTTTGGAGGGATCCACCAAAATACCCTCCGCATTCACCAGATGACCTAACAATTGAACTCCTTGAAGCCAGAATGCACATTTAGAAAATTTTGCATATAACTTTTCTTTTCTTAGCACATTGAGAACCTCACGAAGATGTTGAGCATAATCTTCTTTGGTTCATGAATAGATAAGAATATCATCAATAAAGACAATGACAAAACTATCAAGCATAGGTTTACATATTCGATTCATAAGATCCATGAAAACTACTAGAGCATTCGTTAGACCAAATGGCATCACAACGAATTCATAGTGCCCATAACGAGTACGAAAAGCTGTCTTAGGTACATCTTCTTCTCGTACCTTAGCTTGATGATAACCTGAGCATAAATCGATCTTTGAGAACCAGCTAGCACCTTGTAATTGGTAAAAAATCATCAATTCTAGGCAAAGGGTACCTATTTTTTAGGGCCAGCTTATTCAATTCACGATAATCGATGCACATCCGCATGCTACAATCCTTCTTTTTAACAAACAATATAGGCGCCCTCAAGGTGAAACACTTAAGCAAATGAAACCTTTATCAAACAAACCTTGGAGTTGAGACATCAACTCCAAGATCTCGTTTGGTGCTAGTTGATATGGCGATTTAGCCACTAGTTTAGCTCCAGGAACTAAATCAATTTTAAATTTGATTTCCTTTATTGGTGGAACACCTGGAAGCTCGTCAGGGAAAACGTCTAGGAATTCTTTAACTACAGGGACTTCATCAAGTTTCTTTTCTTTCATTTTTTATCATCCACGTAGGCTAGAAACGGCTGATGTCCATGTCGTATGCAATTCTTGGCTATCTCCATTGAACATACAATTATGTTACTCTTTCTTTCTCTATAGATACAAATTTGTTCTCCTATTGGTGACATAAATTAAACAATCTTTTGATTGCAAACTATCAACGTGTTATGCTGGGACAACCAATCTATCCCAATAATCACATCAAATTCCTTCAACTCTATTGGAATTAAGTCGATATCATATTCCTCTCCTTGAATATTTACTTTACAGTTTCGACATATTTCGGACACGGAGAAACTTTTATCGCTAGCAACATCAACTTCTAACACATGTACCAATTTACTTCTACCAAAAGAACTATGGCTAGCAAACTTTACATATATAAAGGATTTACTAGCTCCAGAATCAAATAAAACATATGCAGGGAGGGAATTGACAGGAAATGTACCTGTAACGACATCAGGTTCAACCTTTGCTTCTTCTATAGTAATTTGAAAAGCCCTGCCTCGCGGTTTTAGAGCCTTTAACTGTTTTACATTCTCTATGGCCCTTGATCCTTCTGCAGTTTTGGCAACCCTGGTTTTAAGCTCTGGACAATCATTTCTCATATGGCCCGGCTTATAGCAGTTATAACATAAGTTTACAGGGCTGGTACACTGTGGGTTGTATACCCTGGTTTCCTACATTTATAACAAATTAGGTTCTTATAACAACATTCTCCAAGATGTCTCTTCCTATAGAACTAACAATTACCCGACTCCTGGATTGAGCCTGAACTCTTTATAGGCTTTGTAAATTTTACTTTCTTTATAGGTATTAGAGGAACCATAACATCAGCATTTCTCTTCTCGTCTCTTTCTTTCTGTCTCTTCAGTTCCATCTCTCATTCACGAGCCCAATTAAGAAGCTCCTCAAGACTTCCATATTTTGATGGAGAAATAAATTCTCTGATTTCTATTTAAAGGATAAGATGGAATCGAGTCATCCACATTTCTTCAGATGTAAAAAGAGAAGGACAAAACTTAGCTTTATCATAGAAAATTCCAAATATTTCATCTACCGTCTCGTTTCCTTGACGCATAGGAAGAAGTTCTTCAATGATACGATCAATTGTAACACGACGACTGAAATGTTTTAGGAAGATTGGTTTGAATTCTTCCCAAGACATACTTCTGATTCTTTCTCTCCCTTTCTCCTTCTTCACCATATCCCACCAGTTTTTAGCTCTTTCATAAAACTGGTTCGTTGCGAACATCACTTCATCGCACGGGTCGAAATGACATGTATCGAAAATAGTGTCCATGGTTGTTATCTACCTTTGGCTCCCCAAAAGGGTCAAATTCACCTTTGAATTGCAAATGTTTACAAGCCATGAAGTTTGTATACATGCAACGACGTTGTTCGACTTTAACTACTAGCGTTGCTCCCATATTATTCGTAGGTTTTTCTATGGTCACTTCATTCTTTTTCAATTTTTCTTCTAGCATAATTCCAATAGAATTTTGCATTTCAGCTAAAAGAAATGGGACATTGGCTTCAAATGCCTTCCCTACTTCGATGGCAATCTATCTACGAATTTCCTCAGGTACAAACGTTATATTATTATCAAAACAAGGTGAATCCACTGATCTTTCAGAAGCATCATCAACATGCTTTTCAGTGTTACGACTTCCTTCACCTTGTATAGCATTCTCCCCTCTTTCATCTGCCATATTTCTAAATAAATTATTTATTTCACATTTTTTTATTCTATTTAATTTTCTTTGATAAGTACCTATTTATGGCCTTAATACTTCTTATGCTATCGTCAATACTAACAATATATCTAAGGTCAGAAAGTACTATATATGCATTTATAACATACCACACATACACATATCATTTGATGCATATATATTTCCCATCCCCACACTTACTATTTGATGTTTTTAATACAATATAATCATTGAAAACTCACAATGATATGATATATTAACCTCATACTTGCCATGTATGAAAATAATGTATTATACTCATTTTGATTTCTCAACTATCATATGGTATCTCAAAAATACAAATTTCAGTGTACATATATTTTCTCATATGTTTTCATTTTTCACCCATACAAAATCCTCATTTATCTACTTTCATAGACAGCTTCTAGACTGAACCCTCTCGTTTTCATATAAGTAGCACTAATGGTTCGAGTCTAAGTATTTCTTTATATACTTAAATCTCTCGAACTATGCTCTATACCAACTTGAAACACACCATATATTTTTATATAAAACACTTTCACAATTTATATCAGTGCTTTGGTCCCAGTTCACAATAAAATTTGTCACTCATAGTGATATGTTATTTCTTAACATATATGTATAAGTATTACATGAAAAATAACGTTTTACAAACTTTTTCTATAACATGTATTATATTAAATATTAAACGAGAATAGGGTTCCTTCGTCAGTCAGTCATGTACGTGAAGCTTTAACCATTTATGGGTGCTTTTCCTGAAAACATTTACACATATTTTTATTAGCTTTCGCTAAGTAATTACACAATTTCTTTTCCAAAAAAATATTTTCTTTTATTTGGTTTAACACTCAAATTATTTTGTTTCATCATCATTACTTCTTAGGAATTCAACACCTGAATTCCTTGAGCGTTTATTTCTAACCCTTAAGAACTGTTAACTCCTCTTTTATATATGTGGAGTTCAACACCCGAATCCCTTGGGATTTCAACACCCGAAATCTTTATATATATTTAACTCTACTTTTTATATATGCGGAGTTCAAGACCCGAACCCCTTGGAATTTCAACGCCCAAAATCCTCACATATATTTTACATACACGTTAGTTTTTCATCAAAACATATATTTGACCCATACCCCATAATCATTTTCATCATAATCACGCCAATCAGTGAATAAATATCTCATATATTTAAACATGATTCAACTCCACAAAATCATACCACTTATGATAAATAAAACATATAGCATGTAATTAAACATGTATCATGAGTAAGTTATGGGTCAGTGTACTTGCTTTTTGATATCACTAACTTGCGTGTAGGATATAATTCGCTAATTGTTGTGATCAAAACCGTCAATAACTCATATGTTCTTTTGCTCAAAATCTTATTCTCGTGAACCTATTCTAATAAATATTTGTTTCTAACTTTCTTTTTTTGTTGTTGTTACCACTGAGTGAATACCCAATATATATACATACATACTAACCGTTTTATATTCTTCGTAATGAAGTTTTATATTAGTTTATTAATCACCGCCTTTTGATTCCTTAATTGTGAAGATATGAGTAAAATTTATTTTATTATTATTTTTGTTCAACACCAAAAAAAAAACGTGGCAGCATGCCACCAAATCTTTTAATTATTATTATTATTATTTTTAATTTTTCTCTTTACTACCTTTTATTTTGATTAAATAGTAAACTAATCCAAATTAATTAATAATTATATCTTCTTTATACACCCATATATACGTATAAGCTATTCACACATTTATTATTATTATTATACTTTTAAACAAATTTAAATATTCATCAAAACGTCATACATTTTAGTGGTCACTTAATCTATAACTTACTCGTTCATTGATATTCATAATATACATTTCAAATATTTTATTTTCATTCACAAAATGGGATGTTACAAATTTAAAGAAATCAATCTATGGATTGAAGCAAGCATCAAGAAGTTGGAATCATCGTTTTGATAAAGAGGTAATCATTGTTGTTTTGGATGATATAATCATTGTTCATTATGGTGCATAACCTAGCCCTTGACCTTGTGTTATTTGGATGATTGTAATGGTTGTATTTATTCATTAAATTAGGTTGTATATTTATTTATTTGTGCTTTGTTTAAAGTGTAATTTATTTATTATTGGGATGTAATAAATAGATTAGGTACTTTTCATTTTACTAAAAATTTTGTATTAGGATATAATATCTTGTAATATGAAGATGCACGCGTTTGAAGCACAAAGGGAAGACACAAGAAACATGGAGCATTTGGATGCGGTTTCAAGTCGGAGGTTCATGGAAGCCTTTTTGTGTTGTGTTTTGTTCCTTAGGAATGTCCCATGGACCACACTTGTGATGGCAAACAAGTGTGGCCACTTTAGATACTATGGTTATGCAATAATATTTGGTTGATTCATGGTTGTTTGGCTATGGTATTGTGGTTGATTGCTTATATATGATGTTTGCTTAAAAATCCTTTTAATGATCATAACAAACTATCTAAATGGTCCTTAATCATTAAAAGGTAATAAAAGGTTATTAATATTGTTTAATGATTTTAAAGATTAAAAGGGTTTTAATCAATGTACCATAGGGTATCTTGTATTTGAAAACATGCAAATACGAATACATAGAGTTTTCTAAACTAGAATTATGAAATCTCTAAATATTTTAAAAATAAGATCAACACCGTCCTTTTACACAACACTTGAGTCACTCGGGACTCTTAGTGGGATAAAGGTCACCTAACCATTTTGAGGGAGCTTGTGACTTGAGGTGAGAATGCCATATTCGTTGGATAAAGGTCACCTAACCGCTTATTTTGGCAAACACACACGTGTGTAAGTAGGGTATCTTGATTTGCAAACCATGTCAAATAGATCACCTACGATATGGTTTCCAAATGGTGTTGATGGGATTAACATGCCGATTTTACATATGATGTTTCAAGTCGATTCCATACCTCTAGAAGTTGCAAATGGTTGCAACCATCAATTGTTGACCATCTTATTAATTTAAATCATGGGATAAAGGTCACCTAACCACTATTTAAATGTAATGTTGGCTTCTAGATTTTAATATGAAAATGACCTTAAAAGGTATTAATTATTAAAATAACAATATCGAAAATACTAAAACTGATCTTTGTTAAATTTTGTAGATGGCCACCAATAATAATTGTGAGGACGCTGGATCGGTAAACATCCGAGCGTGTTCTTGACGGAAGGTGATAAACCAAAAGATAAACAAAAGTACGAACAAGAATCGAATGATTTCATTGATAAAACATAATGATTTTAAGCTCGTTACAACTTAAGAATTACAACTTTTGGCAAGGGGAGATCGAGCATGATCTCCCCTCTCATCCGGCAGCACCTAGGCCCCCGAGCACAAACCCTCTAAAACCCTTACTCTCTACACATTGAAACTGGTATATATAGGCCTCGACCCATAGTAGATGCAACTGGGCCCATTCGTCCGATTGGACCATGCGTATGGTTCAATCGTACGACTGGACCATACGTATGGTTCAATCGTACGACTGGACCATTCTTATGGTTCAGTCTTACGAATGCCCCAATCGCATCTCTCAGTCACATGACTGGTCCATTAGCATGGCTCAGTCATACGACTGAGTCTCATTCGCATATGCTCCTGCGAATGACCCTGTTTCATGTGTTTACAAGGTGTATAACATTAAGCTGTGACACCCCGTAATTTCAGATTCACATTTTTCAAAATGGTTGTCGTTAACATTGACCCGTACTCGCAAACACTCGAAACGTATACAAACACCGCCACCGACATCGTTAAATGAATTATGATAAAATACTAACGCGGGTGTTTGTAGAGGATTCACATAAACGAGATTTTCTAAGAAATCCTATTAATTAATAGAGCTCGCTCGTCTGCGTCGTCGCCAACCGAAACAAATTCGGGAATTCGGTACCTAAGTGCAAGGACTAAACCTGTCAATTGGCAAACTGGGGCTGGGTATAAATACCCACCCACCAGCCCCAAACACTTCACAATCTGTTCTTTCTCTCCTACGCTCTCTACCTCACCATCTCTACATCTTAGCACCAAATTCACCCGATTGAGCTCGTTTTTGTCGGATTAAGCCACACAACAGTTGAGGAATCACGATCCCAGCAGGTAGGCGACCATTTTCATCCATTTTATCACTCGTTTCACTGCTGCAAGTATGTGATTCGGGTGTTCGGGTTCAACCCGAATGCATGTGGTCGTGGGGGTGCGTGTGAGGCAAATCAGCGTGTGCATTACCCTTAGACATGTTAGGAGAGTGTTTCTGGAAGTTCTGATGGTGAGAAAACCGAGCACGGGATAGCCGAAGGCTGTTCGACCCACCCAGCAGTCGCGACCTGCTGCAGTCCGCGACTGGGCCGGCCGTGCGATTGGGTCATGCGACTGGTCCCATCGTGCGGTTGAGTCATGCGACCGGTCCCATCGTGCGATTGATCGGGGCGACTGGGGTGAGACGTGCGAATGAAACTGTACGACTGAGTTAACCGAATGAATGCGTGCGATTGAGTCCACTGAATGAATGTGTGCGACTGAGTATCACCCGACTGAAGGTCCAACCGCACGAATGAAGGTTCATTCGTGCGATTGGTTATTGATCCGGGTGAATGAGTGATGTGTGGTACGACTGAAGGCTGAGTCGCATGAATGAGGGTTCAATCGTACGAGGGAAGTTGATTCGTACGGTTGAAGGTCCATTCGTGCGAATGAAGTGTCCAGTCGTGCGTCTAGCCTTGTTATGCGATTGGAGTCATTTGGAGTGAATCCTTCTGGTGTGCGAAGTGTCTATCGTGTAACGATAAGTTAACATCAATAAAAATGTCATTTCTTGATCACAAAGATTAAAGTCAACGCAATCAACAGACATATGCTTTTCAACTCGAAACAACCTAACTGTTTACAAATATCAACAACCCATTTGAAATCTACATGAAGTCTAATAAGTCTATGACTGCTTGTGTGTGTGATACCCACGACCGAACCCATGCAACCCGACCCGACTAAACATGTCTACTAACGCTAAACACAACATTAACGCGTAACACAACTGTCAATAGGTGTTTGACAGCGCATCGTAAAACAACACTTGGGAGACTTGCATCCTACACACTTGCTACATCATCTGTGAGTTTCACGGCCCCTATTTTACATCTCTTTCCTTTTGGGGGAGAAAACATGCAAACAGACTTACATTTACTTAAATGGTTGTAGTAATATTGATATCGCTTGTTACGTTAGTGCAAACACACACAACATGTCCTGACACACTCGAATCGTTAGTAATGGGATTAGCGAGGTAATTTTGAGTAGTACTACTGGGTCTGACAAACCCCGCCCGGGCTAGTCGCGCTAGCTTGATTGGTGGTCAAACGGGCGCACAATTGACCTAACATACGATTGCCACGGTCGGTTAAGACGTGGAGGAAACACAAAACATACGATTGCCACGGTCAGTTAAGACGTGGAGGAAACACAAAACATACGATTGCCACGGTCGGTTAAGACGTGGAGGAAACACAAAACATACGATTGCAACGGTCGGTTAAGACGTGGAGGAAACACAAAACATACGATTGCCACGGTCGGTTAAGACGTGGAGGAAACACAAATAGGACGTAAACAGTCAGCTTCGGTTCGAAACGCTAAGTAACAAGAACATAGGCTAGCTACCTAACGATATGCTTTATGTACTAAACCATTGAAACGCAAAACATGGAAACGCTTACGAATACATTTCTTGTTTATTTAAACCTGTGAACTCACCAACTTTATGTTGACACATTTTAGCATGTTTTCTCAGGTCACAGGAATGCATAAGCTTTTGAGGCACACTTCAGGAAATGCACTCAGGACATGCATTCATCTAGTTTATTTTCAGCATTGAACATTTTGTCTAAACATAATTATTGTAATAGTATTGTAATGGATTTACAACTTTTGTACATGCTTCCGCACTATTGTAAACTTTGTTTATGTTATGCTGAATGAAGTCAAATGTTTATTTTAAATTCATATAGTGTCGTTCGATATGGCTGTGTCTGAGATCCTGGTATGTCACACGCCTAACGGTAAAACCCCATTCGTGGAAATTGAGGGTGTGACAGATTGGTATCAGAGCCACAGGTTATAGAGAACTAGGATTGCATCGCATCTAGACTATAGCCTTAGACACAACACTAGTATTGCACAGACACTCTTTACACGGATACCACTGTTGTGCAAACAACCTTCGGGCGTACTGACATTACACTGCTGAGCAAACATAACACTATGGGTATGACATGTGTGTCATTATCGGCTGACAGAGGGGCGGAGAATCCCGCTCGTTCACAACCAACGCTCACACTTGATCCTTCACTCGCGGAGTGAAAGCAACAATGAATTGAATCAAACATTCCCGTGATTGGAACACGAAACTCGTTTCTAACGCACGCGATAAGCATAATGATGACAAACAAAAAGAACAATACCTCACTCTTCCAACTCTCTCACACTTGTTACTATTCCCAACATATCCTATCCTCTAACGCTAGTCCGAGCAGTAAACGAGGGACAACTAGGATATTCAGGTCGATTAGAGAATCGGACTTGGACATCCAAACACCTAGAACCACGAAGGGAAAGAGGCCAAATTGTCTTGATTCCCATTGTTACCTAAACTGAAATCTCTTGTACAACCTTAGTTACTTGACTCTTGGTATAACAAATACATCTTTGATGCTTTTATCATTGATAACACTCGGTACTGGACAAGGCATGTCATCTCGAATAGGAGGAACCATGTGTGACCATGCAAAGCAAATTAGAATCACGGGTGCACACGTAATTGTAATTTGTCGTGCATGAGAACTCTGGCAACTCTATGGGGTGATAGCGGGAATGGCCAGTACAAATTTTCAAATTCCACACTTAGGAGGCATAAGGCCTCGGATCCTCACAAATCCCTACTATCGATGTGCAAACAAACCCCTCATTCTTACTAGCATGATACAATATATATTGCTGTCAATAATTGTTATCCGGTTATTGATTAATGTGTGTTGTGTATTTAAGAAGTCATGTCTGGAAGAAGAGCGGGACGCCCGGGTGGACGAGGAAATATCACCCTGACTCAAGCCGAGCTGAATGCTATCATCAACGAGCGCGTGGCTGATGCGCTTGCAGCTTATGAGCAGGCCCGCAATCAGGGCCACAACGACCAGAATCCGAACCAGGGAGGTCCAACAGTCTGTACCTTCAAGATGTTTATGGATTGCAAGCCTCATTCTTTCAGCGGCTCAGAGGGTGCTGTCACACTGCTTTGCTGGCTAGAGAAACTTGAGTCAGTGTTTGCCATGTGCAGCTGTCCTGATGGAAATCGGGTCAAATACGCCTCCGGCACATTGGAGGGACCCGCCCTGACATGGTGGAATTCACAAGTCCAAACCTTAGGACTTGGTGCTGCAAACGGTATGCCATGGGAAGACTTCAAGATTCTAATGAAAGAAGAGTACTGCCCCAGGAACGAAGTCTAGAAACTGGAGGGAGAATTTTGGAATCTAAAGATGGTTGGTTCTGACATCGAGGAGTACACGACTCGTTCGCACGAGTTGGCAGCATTATGTCCGCAGATGGTAACTCCGGCCTACAAACGGATCGAAAAGTACATTGATGGCTTGGCTCCTCAAATCAAGGCTAGTGTGATGGCTGCTGATCCTGTCACTATCCAGCAGGCCATCCGACTGGCTCACAAACTCACCGACCAGGCAGTGGCACAAGGCACTCTGCCTAAACGTGGCGCTGCTTCTGGTTCATCGGGTCACAAAAGAAAATGGGAAGGTAACAACAGCAAGTCTTCAAGCTCCAACAACCCCCAGCAACAACCGACCAAAAAGTTTGACCCATCAAGAAACTTCACCCACAACAACCCGAACAGCAACAACAACAATTATGGTCAGGGTTCGAGCAGTTATGCGGGCAGGAACCCTAGGTGTAACCGGTGCAACCTCCATCATCATGGCCCATGTGATCGACTTCATTGTCAGAGATGTAGAAAGATGGGACACGCAGCCAAAGACTGCCGGGGTGAAATAATGACTCAGCAACAACAACTCCAACAACAATGCCAGGGTGGAGTGACTAGAGCCTGTTATGAATGTGGTAAGGAGGGACACTACAGGAAGGATTTCCCACAGCTGAGGGGTGGAAACAAGGGTAATAATGGGGGCAATGCCAAGGGTCGTGCGTTCGTGATCGGTTCTGGCGAGGCAAGGGATGACCAGAATATGGTTACTGGTACGTTTCCCCTGAATGGTTGTTTTGCTTCCATACTATTTGATACTAGAGCTGATAGGAGTTTTGTTTCCAACAAGTTCATTAAGTTCTTAGATGTAACCCTTGCTGTCATGGAATCTAGTTATGTGGTAGAATTAGCTGACGGAAAACTAATCGAGGCAACTCAAATCGCCAAGGGGTGTAGACTAGGACTATGTGGTCGTGAGATAGATATAGATCTGATGCCTGTCACACTTGGTAGTTTTGACGTAGTTGTGGGCATGGACTGGCTATCCAAGAATCAAGCTGAAATCATCTGTGGAGAGAAAATCGTACGCATACCACTTCCTAGTGGTGAAATTCTATCAGTTCAGGGCGAAAGGAGTGGCATGGTCTCTGGAATCATCTCCCACATGAAAGCTCAGAAGTGGTTGCGTAAGGGTCATACCGCTTTCTTAGCCATGGTCACTGAAAAAGAAACCGAGGAAAAGAAAATTGAAGACATCCCAGTTGTACGTGATTATCCTGAGGTTTTCCCTGAAGACCTACCCGGCCTTCCACCGCACCGCCAGGTCGAATTCCAAATTGATTTGGTTCCGGGAGCCGCCCCTATCACGAGGGCGCCGTACAGATTAGCTCCGAGGGAACTACAAGAGCTGTCTATACAACTGCAGGAACTGTTAGATAAAGGTTTTATCAGACCTAGCTCATCACCGTGGGGAGCCCCAATCCTGTTTGTCAAGAAGATGGACGGAACTTTTCGCATGTGTATCGATTACAGAGAATTAAACAAGGCGACAATTAAGAACCGTTATCCTCTCCCGCGTATCGATGATCTGTTCGACCAACTACAAGGGTCAAGTTACTATTCAAAGATAGACCTAAGATCGGGTTATCACCAACTAAGGATTCGAGAAGAAGACGTTTCAAAGACTGCTTTCAGAACGAGGTATGGTCACTACGAGTTTTTGGTTATGCCATTCGGGTTGACCAACGCACTAGCGGTTTTCATGGACTTGATGAACCGAGTGTGCAAACCCTACCTAGACAAGTTCGTCATTGTCTTCATCGATGACATCCTTATTTACTCAAGGAATAAAGGAGAACACGAAGAACACCTTAGACTGATTCTGGAGCTGTTGAGACGAGAACAGTTGTATGCAAAATTTTCAAAGTGTGACTTCTGGATGCGAGAGGTCCATTTCTTGGGTCATGTGGTCAACGAGAATGGGATACACGTTGACCCGGCAAAGATAGCAGCTATCAAGAACTGGGCTACGCCTAAGACACCGACCGAGGTACGACAGTTTCTTGGGCTGGCTGGCTACTACCGACGGTTCATCGAAGGGTTCTCGAAGATTGCTCAACCTCTCACCGCATTGACTCATAAAGGTACTACGTACGATTGGGGTGATAAACAAGAATCTGCATTCCAGATTCTGAAGCAGAGACTTTGTATAGCACCGATTCTATCCCTGCCTGAGGGAACCGATGATTTTGTTGTTTACTGTGATGCTTCCATACAAGGCCTCGGTTGCGTACTGATGCAGCGGAATAAGGTGATTGCCTATGCATCACGACAATTGAAGATACACGAGAAAAACTACACGACACACGACCTAGAGCTGGGAGCTGTGGTATTTGCACTCAAGATATGGAGACACTACTTGTACGGTACCAAGTGCACCATTTACACCGATCACAAGAGTCTCCATCACATCTTTGAACAGAAGGAGCTAAATATGAGACAACGTCGTTGGGTCGAGTTGTTAAACGACTATGACTGTACGATCAAGTATCATCCGGGCAAGGCCGATGTAGTAGCAGACGCCCTGAGTCGGAAGGAAACGCCCAAGCCAAGACGAGTTCGAGCATTGCAACTTACCATTCACACCGGTTTACCCGACCAGATCCGCAATGCTCAACTTGAGGCGTTAAAAGACGAGAATTTGAAAGTCGAATCGTTACAAGGTATGGAGAAGCAACTAGAAACCAAGCCTGACGGAATCCGTTACTTTATGGATCGAACATGGATTCCCTCGTATGGAAACCTACGAGAATTGGTGATGGACGAAGCTCACAAATCGCGGTACTCAATCCACCCAGGTTCAGACAAGATGTACCACGACCTGAAGGTTCTTTACTGGTGGCCAAACATGAAAGCAGATATCGCCACCTACGTGGGAAGATGTTTGACCTGTTCTAAGGTCAAGGTAGAGTATCAACGACCGTCTGGTTTACTCCAACAGCCGGAAATACCAGTATGGAAGTGGGAGCAGATATCCATGGACATTATCACGAAACTTCCTCGAACTCCCAGCGGATGCGACACCATTTGGGTGATCGTGGATCGCTTGACGAAATCCGCACACTTCCTGGCAATCCGTGAGACTGATCGCATGGAAAAGTTAACTCGTATCTACCTAAGAGAAATAGTCTCTCGGCATGGTGTGCCGGTTTCCATTATCTCTGATCGTGACGCTCGATTCACTTCACACTTCTGGCAGTCCTTACAACGAGCACTAGGAACGCGGCTGGATATGAGCACCGCGTACCACCCCCAAACCGATGGCCAAAGTGAGCGTACGATCCAGACTCTAGAAGACATGTTACGTGCCTGCGTCATAGATTTCGGCAGTAGTTGGGAAACCCACTTACCGCTAGTCGAGTTTTCTTACAACAATAGCTACCACACATCGATCAAAGCTGCTCCATTTGAGGCACTTTATGGGCGTAAGTGCCGATCACCTATCTGTTGGGCGAAAGTTGGGGAAAGTCAACTCACCAGCCCTGAACATGTGCACGAGATGACTGAGAAGATCGTGCAAATCTGTAACCGTATGGCAGCAGCCCGTGACCGACAGAAAAGCTACGCTGGCAAGCGTCGCCGACCGTTGGAATTCCAAATAGGCGACAAGGTGCTTTTGAAAGTGTCACCTTGGAAGGGTGTGATTCGTTTCGGGAGACGCGGGAAACTGAGCCCTAGATACGTGGGACCGTTTGAGGTTGTCAAACGGGTTGGCCCCGTAGCCTACCAATTGAACCTACCCGAAGAACTCCATGGAGTACACAATGTGTTCCACGTCTCCAACTTGAGGAAATGCCTTGCCGACGAAACTCTTATCGTCCCGTTAGACGAGATACACGTGGATGAACAACTACATTTAGTTGAGGAACCGGTGGAAGTCATGGACCGAGAGGTCAAAACGCTCAAACATAGCCGTATCCCTATCGTCAAAATCCGTTGGAACTCAAGGCGTGGACCAGAATTTACTTGGGAACGCGAGGATCAGATGAAGAGGAAGTACCCTCAACTGTTCCAAAACCAGGCATCTACCTCTTAGATACACAGGTACTTCATTCCACACGCGTCACACACTATTGAGCCTTGTACTACCCCGTAAAAACCACGTAACAAGATGTACTAATTTTCGGGATGAAAATTCCTGCAACAGGGGGGTGATGTGACACCCCGTAATTTCAGATTCACATTTTTCAAAATGGTTGTCGTTAACATTGACCCGTACTCGCAAACACTCGAAACGTATACAAACACCGCCACCAACATCGTTAAATGAATTATGATAAAATACTAATGCGGGTGTTTGTAGAGGATTCACATAAATGAGATTTTCTAAGAAATCCTATTAATTAATAGAGCTCGCTCGTCTGCGTCATCGCCAACCGAAACAAATTCGGGAATTCGGTACCTAAGTGCAAGGACTAAACCTGTCAATTGGCAAACTGGGGCTGGGTATAAATACCCACCCACCAGCCCCAAACACTTCACAATCTGTTCTTTCTCTCATACGCTCTCTACCTCACCATCTCTACATCTTAGCACCAAATTCACCCGATTGAGCTCGTTTTTGTCGGATTAAGCCACACAACAGTTGAGGAATCACGATCCCAGCAGGTAGGCGACCATTTTCATCCATTTTATCACTCGTTTCACTGCTGCAAGTATGTGATTCGGGTGTTCGGGTTCAACCCGAATGCATGTGGTCGTGGGGGTGTGTGTGAGGCAAATCAGCGTGTGCATTACCCTTAGACATGTTAGGAGAGTGTTTCTGGAAGTTCTGATGGTGAGAAAACCGAGCACGGGACAGCCGAAGGCTGTTCGACCCACCCAGCAGTCGCGACCTGCTGCAGTCCGCGACTGGGCCGGCCGTGCGATTGGGTCATGCGACTGGTCCCATCGTGTGGTTGAGTCATGCGACCGGTCCCATCGTGCGATTGATCGGGGCGACTGGGGTGAGACGGGCGAATGAAACTGTACGACTGAGTTAACTGAATGAATGCGTGCGATTAAGTCCACCGAATGAATGTGTGCGACTGAGTATCACCCGACTGAAGGTGCAACCGCACGAATGAAGGTTCATTCGTGCGATTGGTTATTGATCCGGGTGAATGAGTGATGTGTGGTACGACTGAAGGCTTAGTCACATGAATGAGGGTTCAATCGTACGAGGGAAGTTGATTCGTACGGTTGAAGGTCCATTCGTGCGAATGAAATGTCCAGTCGTGCGTCTAGCCTTGTTATGCGATTGGAGTCATTTGGAGTGAATCCTTCTGGTGTGCGAAGTGTCTATCATGTGATGATAAGTTAACATCAATAAAAATGTCATTTCTTGATCACAAAGATTAAAGTCAACGCAATCAACAGACATATGCTTTTCAACTCGAAACAACCTAACTGTTTACAAATATCAACAACCCATTTGAAATCTACATGAAGTCTAATAAGTCTATGACTGCTTGTGTGTGTGATACCCACGACCGAACCCATGCAACCCGACCCGACTAAACATGTCTACTAACGCTAAACACAACATTAACGCGTAACACAACTGTCAATAGGTGTTTGACAGCGCATCGTAAAACAACACTTGGGAGACTTGCATCCTACACACTTGCTACATCATCTGTGAGTTTCACGGCCCCTATTTTACATCTCTTTCCTTTTGGGGGAGAAAACATGCAAACAGACTTACATTTACTTAAATGGTTGTAGTAATATTGATATCGCTTGTTACGTTAGTGCAAACACACACAACATGTCCTGACACACTCGAACCGTTAGTAATGGG